>OX465088.1:54331413-54931413 GCA_949987675.1 Chymomyza fuscimana | reverse complement strand
TGGTATAGCTGTAAATAGCTTTTCAATCTGTGCACCTCTAATATGTTGATATTTGCACTTGCGTGACTGGCAATTGGCCCATCACGATACTTTGTCCAGCAAACTTCAGCCAGACCTGGATAGTTATCTTTAATCCATTGTATCAACGCCTTAGGACCGTCTTCCTCAATATTTTCCGGAGGCGCTTGAACGTTGCTGCTCAAAGAACCAAGTATAGCCCAAACATATAGGCAAAGCTAAAATAGATAAGGTATAACAAACTTTTGCAATAACCAATAACAGCCATATTTACTTACCAACGTTAAGTAGAACTTCATTTCAAAAACTGAGATCTACAAAAATGCCCAAGCGTAAAATATGCAACCTTAACAAATTGTTAAATACAAAATTTACCATCAAGTTAAAATTTTATTATGGTTAACCCATGTATTTTTAACGCCTGGCATAAACCAAACATTAGCAGCCGTCAATATATTTCTAGGCGTTATTTAATCTATTATTACATACTTCTTACATATTTTATGCAGTTTTGGATATATTCTTCTTAGCTGTAGCAGTATAAATTTTTCTTTTGTAATTTGCATGAGCCCCATGTCGTTAGCGGAAGACTTGCCATTGCATACCTCTGCCACAGCTGGATAATTACTAGCCAACCACTCCTTCAAAGGCTTTTTGTCCTTGGGCATATCTTTGGCCAACACACCAGTAACAACAACAACGAAAAGCAACTACAAAAATTTGTATAGCGCTTGATTGAAACTTGGCACGATTTATACGTACCAGTTTTTTGAGGCAGCTCATGGCAAAGACGCAATATGACTAGATGAAGTAGTTAAGATGCGCTTGAAAACATTTATTAGAGACGCTTTAAAGATTAAACGCCACATTAGTGGCGGTATGCATGAACTAAAACTAAAAGCACATGTTCCAAGCGATCCAGCCCATATGTCAAATCCTCAGAAGTCTTGGGCAGAGGCGCCACATGCTCGGGCGGTAGCTCTATTGTCTTGTTTGATTCCAGTATGCTTTGTGCCCATATTTCGGCCAAGTCAAGGCTTCGTTGCATATTATCATTCCAAGTGCTCTCATTCAAGTTTCTTTAGTAATACAATATATAGAGTACAATTGGATGAGCTGGCTATGGCTATACTTATTACCTCTTTGCATTAATTTCGTCCAGTATAAATAGTCTTGCAATGGTTTCCAAGCGGTTCAGATTTTTTCGTACGGCTGGCTCTTCTAGTGTTAGCGATTTGCCGGCTAACATACCGAACCGTAGTAGACGGCTATTAAGCAATGTTCTAGCCAATGCATTGGCAGTATCCAAACCTTGCTTAAAATCTTCATCTGGTTTGAAAATATCTTCTTTCGGATAGCTTATAAAGTGATTAGTTGTAGATAGCCTTCCTAGCAGTTAACAGCATGTGTTTGAAGCACTTACTGATTGTACCAATCGTAGCCTTCGTATGGTGGTCTATGCAAATTGTGAGGACGAACGTGCCATTTACGATCCCCTGGGCTATGCTGGTCTGCTTGAACAAAAGGATAATTGCCGATAATGCCAGCCAGTAACTGCCAATTAAAAGTATTAATTCCGAGTAATTAAGTTAACTTTGTAAATTTAATTCACCAATGTTGTTATACAGAAAGCCATTGCTGCACTGAATCGCTAAAGGCTGGCCCAACTAATGCCATTTTACTGGATACTGTAAGTGCGTAAATAATTGTGAAACCAAAGGTAATGTCACGGACATGACGCCCTAATAATGGAACTATATATATTTGCTTATTCTTTGTGGAAATTTTGTCGGGCATGATGTGCCTTTACACGTTCGTTCCAATGTGCCCATCGTGGCTCGTTCTTAATGTTGTGGAATCCATCGTGTGCAACTACATGACGTGGTGCCCTACTCCTTGCTCCGTTCAGCATACAAACAAGCAGCGGCAACAACTGAAACACAGTGTATAGTAAGCCCACCAAAAACTGGCCCATGGAATTCATGCAATCTTACCAACAGAACCACACGCATGGCTTCACAAGCGTCTACTACCAAGATTAGAGCTAATAACATTAGTCGTGCCTAGTTACAAATTTAACTGCGTATAGAATGTCTTTATTAACTAAGCTATGGTTAGTAACGAGGTGAGGTCAGAAAATCATTCCAATGCGCCCAGTGCTTTTCGCTCTTCAAGTTATGAAAACCGTCGTGTGCCCTGACATGCCTGGAGCCGGGATGATGTGCCTTGGGTCTATTAAAAGGATAACCGGCATTTTCTGTAAAGGCTTCAAGCTCTCTTATGTCATAGGGTGTGGGCTGTTTTGACGATTCCTCTATGGGCACTTGTGTAGTCTGCTCTGTATCAGCATCTGGTTCAGAAAATTCACTTACTCTATCTGTAACACGTGATTCATCCTTTTCATCAATTTTTGTTAGTCCAGGAGAGTCACCGACAGACGGCATCAAATCATCATTACCATCATTTGTGGCACCTGATGATCCTTCCTTTTCACCAACTGTTGGGTTTTCAGGATCGGGTAACTTCAAATCATCATTACCATCATTTGCGGCACCGGATGAACCTTCCTTTTCACCAACTGTTGGTTTTCCAGGATCGGGTGGCTTCAAATCATCATCACCATCGTTTGTGGCACCGGATGATCCTTCCTTTTCACCAACTGTTGGTTTTCCAGGATCGGGTGGCTTCAAACCATCATCACCATCATTTGTAACACGTGATTCATCCTTTTTAACAGATTTTGGGGGTCCAGGAGAGTCACCAATAGGCGGCATCAAATCATTGTCATCCTTTTCGCTTACTTTTGTTAATGCAGGAGCGTCACTGACAGGTGGCATCAAATCATCATCATTTGCAGCACGTGATACTTCCTTTTCACTAACTGATGGTTTTTCTGTATCGGCTGACTTCAAATCATCATCACCATCATTTGCAACATGTGGTTCATTCTTAGCTGCTTGCGCCTTTGGATCCGTTTCAACTTCATCGGTTTTTAATGCCGTATCTGGTTGTGCGGGCGCATCTGACGTTGCTCCTTCGTCCTGCGCTTGAAGGCTGTGTAGTAGCATCATAAGCACCAAAATCCATATCAACTAAAAAAATTTTTAGCACCTTTTAACAGTTATATTAAAATCTTAGACATCACCACGGGTTGCTCATTGCTGCTTACCCATTTTGTTCTTCCCATGATCTTGTCCATTAAAACATGTCACTCACTTTTATAGTATCCACTCGACATGCTGCCCAAGCTTAATTGATTTGAGCAGCCATTAAACTTGTATGACCATAGCATAGGCATGGCGAAGTTAAACTTTGCGAAATACTCGCTTCTAAAGGGTCATCAATCTTGAGGTTTTTTTTTAAATAAAAATAAACCAAAAATTTAAAATGAATCGGAAATTTTGTATTATCAATAAAAAGAACCGGTCTTGCCATTCACTTTTTAAAAGTAATCCCTTTCAAATGTTGGCCGCAACTGCGCCGTAGCTCATCCAAGCGGAGGTTCCAATTTTCGAAAAAAAAACGGTGTGATATCACACGATCTTGGTGGCCAATTAAACGATCCGCAGCGTGAAATTAATTGTTCACCGAATTGGTGCCTCAATATGTTCATTGTGTCACGGGCTGTGTGGCAAGTAGCACCGTCTTGTTGAAACCAAATGTCGTCGAGATCTCGGGCTTCAATTTCCGTTAGCAAATAATTCGTTATCATGGTGCGATAACGGTCGCTATTGACGGTTACAGTCTACTACGCGCTGGACGAGGTCTATTCGGTCGAGTGTCATCCAATAATGAATATTGGGTCTCAAATTTGTTGATGGTATGGCGAATAGTGGTCTCAGCAGGTCGATTATTCTTTACAGAACGCGAATTTTCGTAATTGTACGATTTGTAAACGTTGTTCGGGTGTAAGTTTTTCCATGATGAAATGACAATGAAAACTGAATAAAAAACACATGGCAACTTGACAGTACTCACGCGTGGTTTATCAAAAAAACCTTATTGAAAAAAAACATCAAGATTGAAAACCCTTTAGATTCCAGTGACCCAGCAACTGAGTTACATTTCAACGCATCTCGCATCTAGAAAATCCCCAGTATGCATTACGCATAAAGCGACCGTGCCCCACACACCTGACAAATCTGTCGTTGGTTGGGTTTTTCAATTAATTCGCAATGGGTAAATCTTGGGTTTGGAAGTGTGTGTAGTGTGTATGTGTGCTCTGACTTTATTGTAGAAACGTAATCTGTAATTGTCGACTTATAAATTCTCATAACTAGGGGCATTGCTCAGCTATAAAAACCGGTGTTTCTTAATCTTTTGCATACAGTTCTCATTTAACACTTGAACATTGCAGTTAGGATGTTTACCAAGGTTTTACTGCTCAGTCAAGTAAGTGTAGCAGCTTGGAAAGGTATTGTCAATAATTAACATAAACTTCCTAAATATTTTAGTTGCTGGCCCTTAGCTATGCACAGTTGGGAATACCAAATTCCAATTTGGCCGGCACACCCTGGCCTTTGAGGGGCGGTAAAGAAATTGATGCCTCAGTTTTTAGTGAGGAACACGCATTGGATTACGAATGGATGGAGCATAGAACGCCTTTTCATGAGCCAGAGACAAGTACAATGCCATCGCTTGAGATAGAGCAAGAGGCTACTGCAAAGATTCCGAACGATGGTTTGGCAGCTGCTGCTGATGGCATTGCTTTGGATACTGGGGCTAAGGTTATTCCCGAGACCACAACACCAGAGCCTGAAACTTCTACAGTGCCAGAGACAACGCAGCCAATTACCACAACAACTACTGAAAAATCGCACGAACATGAGTCACATCCAGAGATACACCATCTACTGCCCTACCCGCAGCCTGCACAAAAGCCTATTCCAACAGAGCCAGTTGCTGCCTATAAACCTGTCACAGCTTCCCAACATGGTTTCCCATCGCTTGAGGTAGAGCAAGAGGCTACAGCAAAGATTCCTGATGATGGTTTGGCAGCAGCTGCTGATGGCTTTGCTTTGGATACTGGGGCTAAGGTTATTTCCGAGACCACAACACCAGAGCCTGAAACTTCTACAGTGCCAGAAACAACGCAGCCTACTACTACAACAACAACAACTACTACAACTACAGAAAAGCCGCATGAACATGAGTCTCATCCAGAGATACGACCCCATGCATATCCACTGCCCTACCCGCAGCCTGCACAAAAGCCCATTCCAACAGAGCCAGTTCCTGCCTATAAACCTGCCACAGTATCTCAACATGGTTTTGCGCCTTATCCTGCATTTGGACATTCGGGCTACTTTCCTCAGCATCCGCATCACTTTCCACGTTTTGGCCATGGTGCTCACTTTGGACCACATTTTCATCATAGTCATCATCACCACCATCATCCCCATATGGATTTCGACGAGAGCAATTCTGATGAGCAGTCTGGCGAAGATATAATGTCTCACCATCCCAAGAAGTCGCAAGAAGATTATCCACGTGCCTACGTACATCCCCATGGTCCTCCATTCATACACAGCTTTCCCAGCCCTGCAAGGGGCTATAACTCCGCCCCGTCTTATGGCTACGGCCGCTAATAAGCATACCTATAAAAATCACTATAAAAACTAAATAAAACTGATTAATTTGTAAGATAACAAATAGCATAATTGCCTCGTATTGTTTTTCCCATCATTAAAAAAAAAAAAATATACATACATATGTTGTTAAAGGTGTTGCTTTCTGATAACCCCGGCCGTAAAAGTGCTCACCTAGCGTCATTCCTGTTTAACTTGTTCCAAACTAGGCACTTTGATTAACATAGTACTGAAAGCTGTATCAGTAAACAAGTTGGATGACAAGCTGAGAACACTTGAGAATTAAAAATAAAATAATTAATTTAAATAAATTATTAAAATTATTTATTAAAACATTGAGAAATAAAGTAAAAACTAAGTAAAAGAAAGAAATTCCTAATACAATATTATTATAGTACTGTTTTATATGATTTTTCTTAAAACTACTGTAAGGCCTATGTTCTTATTGGCTGTAATACGGCCACTCAATCAAACAAGGGATTTAAAATTAAAAAAAAATATATATTTATGTAAGAAGTAGAGTTGGCAGTTGTCACCTCAAGGTGCCTAGCGACACGAGTTGGCAGTTCTGAGGCAGCAGCGATGAGCGTCAGCGAGAGGAAGAAGTTAGTCACGAAAAGCCGTCGTAAGCAGCAGTCGAATCGAGTCGTACGTTTAAGTCGCAAATTGTCAGTAGTTCGCATAGATATAGGTTCTTACATGTAATTTTCAATAATATAAATAAACATCATCATAATAATCAATCTTACATTTGGGGGCTCGTCCAGTTGAATCTTACATTTGGAGATCTTTGTGTTTGTGTGAATTAAAGTTGTGTGCGAAAGTCGAAAAAGTCGTACGGTTTTTTGTGCCTCAAAGTTGACAATAAAAGTCGGTAAAATCAGTCGCGTCTCTGCAAAAACAATCTAAAGTTGATGAGCTACATATATGGTTTTAAGTTGTATTAAGTTGTTTGCCGTATAGTTAAAGTTGAACAGTCGTGTTAGCAGTTGACCTGTGGCTGAAATTTACAAAAGTTGTGAAATTCGCGTTGAACAAAGGCGCCTGAGAAGCCGTTACTTTTCCAAGGAAAAATAGGCCGGTAGCAAAAGCGAGTGCGAGCGAGAGAGCTAGCACATAGAAACGTGTGCGGTTGTTTGAGAATCCGTTTTCGTTGGTTTTGTACGTGTGTGTTTGTTGTAGCGATGTCGCAGCGTGGGGCGGCTAGTCGCGCAGCACGCAGTAAGAGCGACAAAGAGAACAAGAAAAAGGCAAACGAGAAAAACAGTGGCGCGCAGCAAAAAGTTGAAATGGAAGAGGCACCGTCGCGATCGTTCTCACAAGAGAGCACAGTAAGGCAGAGCGTAATTGAAAGTACGCCTGGCAATGCGGTTGAATTAAAAGTTGAACAAATGCTGCAATTATTAACATTGAAGTTGCAAGTCGAAGAACAAAAAGAAAATAAAGTTGAAATAAACGTTGATAATTTTGAAAAGATAGTGGGCGAATGTGATGGCAAATCGATGCCTATAATGAAATGGTTCGAAATTTTCGAAAAAAATGCAGACGCATATGGGCTAACAGAAAAACAAAAGTATGTGCAAGCCAGAGGCAAAATGTGTGGTCCCGCTAAATTGTTTTTGGACGGCGAAAGTGTGTGTGAATACGAAGAACTAAAATATGCATTAGTTGATGAGTTTGGACGTTGTTATAACAGTGCTGATATTCACAAGCAGTTGCAAGACAGAAAAAAGAAAAAAGATGAGTCGTTGCATGAGTATATGCTGCATATGAAAAAAATAGCAGTGTTAGGTGAAGTAGAAGACGCTGCCGTGATTTCGTATGTAGTAGATGGCCTTGACATTAAAAACGAGTACAAATACGCTATGTTCCGTTGCAAGTCGTTTAAAGAGTTAAAAGATGAGTTTGATATTTACGAGCGTTTAAATATTGGCGAGAAAAAACATGATCAGCAGAAACCAAAGCGCGTATTTGAAAACGGTAAAAAAGAACATTGCTTTAATTGTGGCTCGGTAGAACATAAGCGCAACGAGTGTAAAGCTGCAACAAAATGTTTCGGTTGCAATCAGAATGGACATATTTCGCGTAATTGCCCCAACAAAGTTGAAAACATTCGCATTGTTGCTAATGGAAGGCGTAATAAGTTGATCAAAGTGAATGATGTCTCAGTTGATAGCTTTATTGATTTGGGAGCTGATGTTACACTAATCAGAGAAAATTTTCTTGAGCGTTTAAAGGGCATTAAAGTTGAAAAAGTGGTAACAATGTTGCGCGGTTTTGGTAAAAACTTGACAAAGTCCAATGGGCGTTTTAATGCTCAAGTTGTAGTCGATCAGCTGGAAACTACACAAGAATTTTTGGTTGTTCCGAGTATGGCAATGGATTACGATGTCATATTGGGCGACGATTTCATTGCCAAATTTCGAGTGATATCTAATAAACATGGGCATACGTTCTTGAAGGATGAAGAAGACGATGTTGTTGTGCAGGAGTATGCGTCCGTATATAATGTTTCTGTTGACTCCGTTTATGAAGTACCGACAAAGTATCAGAAGTCCGTTGAGCAGTTGATCGAAAGTAGCTATGAAACACGTCCTAAAGCTGTTAAAAGTTGTCCCATAGAGTTGAAAATGGTGCCAGGGGAAGTGATTCAGCCGTTTCGTCACTCCCCCGCTAGATTGTCCGCAGATGAAGCCGAAGCAGTAAAGAAGCAAGTTGAAGAGTGGGTCGAGCAGGAAGTCGTACGCAAGCCGAATTCAAATGTTGCAAGCAGAGTTGCCAGAAAGAAGTATGATACATGCCGAGTTTGTATTGATACCAAAAAGACGATGCACTCTATACAGCGGCAGTTTTGGATTCCGCATTTGGAGAACAAGGTATCAAAGTTGATTGCTAACTGTATCAAGTGTATTATTTTCAGTAAAAAGCTGGGCAAGCAGGAAGGCTTTCTAAGTTGTATTGAGAAAGGGGACACGCCACTACACACGCTGCACGTTGATCATTTGGGTCCCATGGATTCGTCGTCAAAGCAGTACAAGTACATCCTAGCAGCCGTTGATGTGTTTTCCAAGTTTGTATGGCTGTTTCCTACCAAAACAAATGGTCATGATGAGGTTGTCAAGAGGCTGAAAGACTGGTCCAATGTGTTTGGCTTTCCTAAACGTATTATAAGCGATAGAGGTTCGGCATTTACCTGCGCAGCCTTTAAAGAGTTTACAGAGGAGAACAAGGTCGATCATGTGTGGACAACAACAGGAGTAGCCAGAGGTAATGGTCAAGTTGAGCGTGTGAACCGTTCGATTGTCGCTATCATATCGAAGTTGTCAGCAGACGAACCAACCAAGTGGTTTAAATATGTGCCCGAAGTCCAGAAGATCATCAATTGTCACGTGCATGCAGCCGTAAAGATGTCGCCATTTGAAGTTTTATTTGGCACCAAAATGCATACTCAAGCTGAAGACCGCATTTTGGAATTGCTTAACGACGAATTGGTTGTTCAGTTCAATGATGAGCGTCAGAAGTTGCGTGAGCTAGCGAAGCAAAATATTGAGCACACGCAAAAGGTATACAAACGCAATTTTGACAAGAAACGCCGAGCAGAGCTGGAGTACAGGTTGGGTGACCTAGTCGCTATTAAGAGGACGCAATTTGTGGCAGGTCGCAAACTGGCAGGCGAATATCTGGGTCCGTACGAGGTGGTGAAGATTAAGCGAAACGGTAGATATTACGTCCGAAAAGCAGCAACTGTCGAGGGCCCAAATGTTACCAACACTAGCTGTGACAATATGAAGTTGTGGAGGTTCATAGCAGAAAACGAAGAGCTTTTGTCATCTGGGTCAGATGAGGATGATCAGGAGGGCCGAATGTAAGAAGTAGAGTTGGCAGTTGTCACCTCAAGGTGCCTAGCGACACGAGTTGGCAGTTCTGAGGCAGCAGCGATGAGCGTCAGCGAGAGGAAGAAGTTAGTCACGAAAAGCCGTCGTAAGCAGCAGTCGAATCGAGTCGTACGTTTAAGTCGCAAATTGTCAGTAGTTCGCATAGATATAGGTTCTTACATGTAATTTTCAATAATATAAATAAACATCATCATAATAATCAATCTTACATTTATGACATCCTAACACATAATCCTTCCTGTAGTACAAGTTGAAAGTTTTACTATATACTAAAAGATTCCACTACTTATTTATTTGAGGACATCCCGACTGCAATGTTCTCTGCACTTTCATCAATTTGTAAATCATTTATTTGAGTGAGCATGCAACAGTTTTGCCTGCACGATATCAAATTGGCTTCGAATTAAGCCAAATCTAATCCGTATCAGCGAACAGAACCAGATGGCCATTGAAACTGCAATGCTGGCTTATAATGTTTATATCCTGTACCTTATGGTACAAAGGGTATATTGTGTTTGTGCAAGCCGAAAAAACAGAAGGAGAAGTCGGAGACCCCCCAAAGTTACCTAAATATGATCAGGGTGACTAGAGAAGTCGATATACCCATGTCCGTCTGTCCGTCTGACCGTCTGTCCGTCTGTCTGTATGAACGCCTAGAACTCAGAGATGGTAAGACCTAGAGCAACCAAATTTTCAGATTAGATGCGCTATTATGTCAGGGGAGACAAGTTTATTTTATTTTTTTGATATCGGGGTTATATTATATAGCTCCCATAGGGGTGTTTCAGAGGACCTCGAAAAAAACCAAAAGTTTTAGATTGATAATTCGTTTGTTTATGAAGATATCATAACCAAATTTGGCACTCAATCGTTTTTAAGAGTTCTCAAGCACTGTACCAAATTTTATTGAAATCGGTTGACTATACCATATACCTCCCATAGGCCCGATCGGTCAAAAAATCATTTTTGGTTAAAAATTCGTCTGTTTTTGGTTGTTTATGAAGGTATCGTAATCTAATTTGGCAATCGAATGTCTTTTGGTGTTCTTAAGCAATTTACTGGATTTTATTGCAAGCAGTGGTACAGGGTATCCCCAAGTCGTCCGCGCCCGACTTTAACGTACGCCATCTTTTTTTTTTGATTAAGTTACAATTTTTTTAGGTTTTTTTTTAAATTTTTTGCGATTTTGGTCTAGATTATCTATATCTTAAAAAAAATCTGAGGAGGCTCAAACTTCTCAGAAAAATAGTTCAATCCTTTAGGAACACGTGTGTAAAATTTTATAGCTCTAAAAAAATTATTATGGAAATGCCAGGGTTTTGGCCGAAATATGAAAATCTGGGCCAAAGTGCGGTGGTTGAAACAGGTAGATGTTGTCCTTCCCGTTTGCCCTTGTGATTTGTTAATCGTCATGGCGAATGCAAGACGAAACGAAATTCGTTTAAACACAAATAGCTTACCTGTTGCGATGGTGAAAAATCTCGGAGCAAGAACTTTCTCTCCTTTGAACTTCTTTTGAAGATCCTGGCGTGAATCTGATTGCTCACCAACTGACGCGTTCTGTTGCTTGGTTTTGCTCGGTTTGGACTACTACTAAATAGGATAACTACCAAGCCAACCTTCAGTAGAAAATTAAGTTGCTTTTCGGTTGAATGTTTCAAATCATAGATAAACCATCACGACTTTATTTAATTTATAAAGTTTCTTTTATGCATGCATGTCTGTTCATCTGTTCCCCTGTTACATCAAAATCGCTTATCATAATTCGACAAATGAGGTATCATTGAAAGAGTATTGATCGTCCGCTGGTTATAGGCTATGTGATATTGCATTACATTCAATATGGCGTCGTCATAAGCACATTAATTCAAGAATCAAAAAAAATATTATTGTTAATGCAAAGAAATAACATTTTTTTTCTGCTTGTGCTAATATCCTTTTGATTTGAAATCGAATGTTGATGTTAAACAATAAACACAATGAAAACATAAAGCGACTTTTTAAATGCTTAACTACGAAATTATAACCTCAAAATAGGTGGCATGACATAACGCCAGAGCACCTAACGTAAGAAACGATATCTGGCGTTATGACCGTTTCAGACACGGACTCAAAGCCAGATATCGTTTCTGGCGTTAAGTGCATTTGCTAAACGGACGTATCACCAGACAAAAAATTCTGGCGTTATGACCGTTTAAAGTTTTTCCATAAAAATTAAAAATACAAAATATTTATTAATATATTTAATAATATGGATATATTTAATAATATGGAAAAAATAGTACTGGCTCTGTGTTTTTTTGAAATAGGTTACAGAAATCTATTGAAAGACTTATAAAAATGACAAATGAAAGGATATGTCGAATCTGAAGAATATAATAAATCGGACCATGATTCAATATAAAAATCGCACGAAAATATTTAATAATATTTTTTTGCCGGAATACAATTTTCAAGTCACTGTCAACAATACAAAGCGAGGATTTTTAGTAGCTTCTTCCAAAAAGTTATTGTACCATTGAGCTTGGATTGCATCATTTAATGCAAATAATTAAAAAATCGTTTGTTGAGCAATGTTAATATTTTTATATTTACTTATACAATAAATCAATTTTTTTTCATCATATAAATAAGAAGTATGTATTCCATTAAATATTATAAAAATGTAATAAAATTTTTAACATTAAAAAAAAAAATAAAAATTTTCGTTTTTTTTGTTTTTTTACCTTTAAACGTATTTAATCTGTGTAAATTTGGCAAAAAAAAAAATGTCAATCTTAATTTTCCACACTTATAATGCTCGAATCGTCTTGGGATTCCGGCTCAATGGGTAAATCGTATATGAAATTTATGAATTTGGCATTTGATATGTCCAAGGATGTTCCATGTGTCCTGTATAAAAAAAGTTACAAAAGAATATTTTTGTGTAAATGGTTTGGGAAGAGTTTCTTCATGACAATTGTGACGTTTCTGATGACACTTCAGCATTTCTTTTATTCATCGAGCCGATCGAGCAAATAATTATACAAATGACCAACAAGGAACTATGGGAATCAGTCATTTCGTCGACGATGCGAGCATATTACGGTCGTCTCCTTTAGGCAGGGGTCTATAGTTCGAACAGCGAGAATTTGCTTGAATTATGGGACGACATAAAGCCAGAAATAGTTCTTCTGGCGTTGTGACATGCCACACTCTAAATAATTTAAATACAAAAAAATTAGTTCAAAAAACTATAACTCGTCTTCGAAAACATTACGCTCTGATAAGTACATAACAAGTAAACATTCTCATCTGAAATTGTTATGTACAAGGGCGAAGATAAGTGAAGCGGGCCACTTTTTGGGTCTACCTTTTCAATTTTGTTGATTTACATATGTGATAGAGCTACTAGAGAATAATAAGCACGTAATTTTTTATTGCAAAATTCCTATTATTTATCGAGTTATCGATAACTGAATATTGGTCTCTAGTTTATATATATAGTCTCTGGTACATCTTCTAAACGAATAAAGATATTGACGCAAATTTTGAAGAACAGGAAAAATGTTATTAGCAAAATAACGACGTACGTTTAAGCTTATTTTTATTTTAATATATATCATACACACTGAACATATATTCTAATAATTTTTTAATCAACTGCTTGGGATTTCCTAGTATATAGTCGTGATTATTGTTTGCCACATTCTGATAACCCAAATCGTAATACTCTCAGCAGCCAGCGTATTTCCAGTAAAACGAGTTAGACACTCGGCACTTTATTTGACATTGCATACCTGCCTGAGCAGTCATATTACAGAAAACTGCATCATAGAAAAGACGTGTCACATTCAATTAAGAACTAAGGGAAATGTCACCTTATAGCTACAGTTTTGTTCTTTTCTTAAGCTGCCTGATGATTCCACAATGGGTTAGGTATCAACCGCTACTTGCATCAGTGACCAATTTAAAGAAAAATGTCTTAATTACAGCAGTTTGCTGATAGCAAGTCAGTGGACACTCTTGCTTTGAAGGTAAGAAAACTAAATCGGAAGAACTTCAGTTAAAATTTTTAAGAATTTCTTTGACCTTTGTTTAACAAATAAACAGCTTCGTTTTAAGCGGGATACACGTCTTATACCCATCGAAAAGTTCACACCACTGCGGCCAAGCCACAATAATGAATATAATCCGGTAATCTTTAAAATAATATTAATTAAGTAATTTTGCGCATTACATCAAAGACCACTGAGCATTATATACAATAAAAAAATTATTCTCATGGCCTGTCTGAGTCTTTGATTATGCGTAATTTTATATTTTTTTTACATGTGATTCTGCTGTTCCATTAAAACATTCAATTTCGTACTCCTATTTAGGTAGTTGCATTGGATAAATCTGGAGAATTGTCGGTGGTATGTATTGCATAAATATAAGTAGGTACATATAGAAGAAGGAGTTCCACTAATATTAGAATGGTGATCATTGCAGTCCGTATCGAAGTAACCCTGCTCGTTGGTATGTCTGTTTAAAACTTTCTTGTGGATTTTTATACCCTGTATTTTGTGGTACAAAGGGCGTGTTGAGCAAGCCGAAAATGTATGTAACATACAGAAGGAGACGTCGCGACGGAGACCCCGCAAAAGTCGCCTAAAGTATGATCAGAGTGACATGAGAATATACCCAGGTCCGTTTGTCTGTCTGTATTAACGCCTAGATCTCAGAGATAGTAAGAGCTACAACCAAACTTCCAGATTAGATCATTTATTATGTCTCTATAATTAAATTTTTTGTGATATATAGAGTGATTTTCATAACTATAGGAAAGTCGCAAATTGAAGTTTCAAGTGCAATACAACGGGCTATAAGCAGCGGTGGGCGCGCCTGTAATGAACAATTACTGCCACCAAAATATTTTTTTTGTTTTCTGGTATACCATTTTTTTTTTTATATTGGTTTTGTACATTTAGATTATCTTTATCAATTTTGAATAATTAGTTTATGTTATTGATTTATTTAGTTTAGTTGCTTTATTTATCACTGTTATACGTTATTTAAATATAACGCATACCTTAGTCGAGACACAAGCCGAGGTCATTCGATTTATAACACTGCCACTTTCGCAATGTCACTTTTGACAAGTGCTCTCTTATTTTACAGCTATGGCAGTAATTGGGTTTTCGATTTTCTACTTCCTGTTGAGTTCTTTAGCGTTGACCATTGAACTGTTCGGATGTGCCGCTCCGTCTTTTACCTTTTTGCATGATACATATACTACCTATCTATGCTTAGTACGCGAAATAAGTTTAAATTTAAATCTGCATATACAACTGGCATCGGCGGTTACTCAAGCAAAGCCTTTATTTAAATATTAGCTGCTAAATTGACGCAGTTTGGGATCGAATGTATTTCTTGTGTTATTCCGAAACAAAAAAAAAAAAAACTGCAAAGATCATTGCTAGGTAACAATTTCAATTAATGTTTCGGCAATTTTCTAATAGCCCTATTTTTATATCCAGCACTGTATGCATATGGTTTGGCACAATAGGCAATATAGACAGTGGAGACGGCAGAATTGGCAAAACAAGAGCATATACACAACAACACCTACAATTAAAGCGATAAGCGAACGCATCTCAGCAGCGCAGCAGCAGACGAGCAGCGCATGCGCCGCGGTCCAGCAGCGCTTTTAGTTCCGCAGTCGAGAACCGCGTGCGCGATGAAATGCGTTGTGTTATTATAATTGCACCCGTCAATACCGCCAAAACATTGTTCTTATTGCAAAAAAGTGCTTATTTTAGCCAAAACCTATACCGGATCATATAATGGCGGGAGCATATAAAAGTGGTCAAGTCGTTGTGAAATTTGTGCATATGAGGAGTTAAGGCAGGCCCTTCCACAAAGCTGCAGCAGGGAGAGCATCACCATCAAATTCATATATATAACCCAAAAATATATTCATATAAGTGCAGTGGTTGATTTGTCGGCAATTTGAGGCATTTGATATCTGTTATATAATTAAATTTTCGCTCAATTTTTTTTCTTTACAATGCCTATTCTAAAATGCATATTTTGACTAAAGTAAAGTTTTCCTCTGATTTTCTTATCTATTTATTATCTTAACCCAAATCAATTGGCTAATATTTACTAAATCTTTTATTTTTTTTTTATGCCAATTGTTAAAACCAAAAGTCAATCATTACATATATTATAAACATAACCCCCAATGATCATACAATAGCATCATCAAACCGAGCATCGCATACCCTACGGAGGCCTTCGGAGGATCTGCAGATGGGTAAGTGGACTATAAGGTCATGTTAAAATATATAATTGATTGACATTTTTTTGTTGTTAAATTAACATCGGACTCTAAACAAAATTTTTGAAGTTGAATTGAGTTTTTTTTTAACGGCGCATTCTTGCTAAAGTCGTATATACTCTCGTGTACTCTAACCTTCAATTTTGTTTAGATCCATTTGCTTTCTGATACGATTTCCGCTTAAATTCACACTTATCGTTGATTTTATAATTTCTTCATGCAATCAGCTGCTATATAATTTTGGTCATATTGTTACAAACGACATCTTCTAAGGCCTTCTGCCAGAATATTATTACCTTAAATAATTTTTTGTATGCTTTAGCACGTGTACCCCTACATTATACATTATGCACTTTTGATTTATATTAATTACATTAAGATTATATACATATTATTATATTAATGATTATTATTATTATACACAATATACATATCTTGTATGATATGTTAGGTTTCTGATATTCTTTTTGTCGAAGTTATACATATATGGTATCATTATGAAGTATATATAGTAGGTTAGTTTATGAAAATTAACTATGAATTGCTAAAATAAATATCTTTCTCCCTGAAAGTAATGTAGTCTTGGAATGAAGTGATTGAAAATTGGGATTTTCCGTAAAAAACATTTCGCGTGGAAAATCATGGTAGGGTGGGTATAGAGCGAGAGCTATGGTACCTTCTGCATAGCTCCCTGAAGTTTATTGGTAATATTAGTTATTTCTTTTCTTTACTTTTCCATTAGGAGTTAAATTGTGGTCTTTCTTCCCCTTTACTTGGCATTAGGGATTTTATTTGTATTTGTGCATAGTTTGGATGTCCGTCAGAAGGAGTCAAAGAACCCCCCCGCAGGCTGCTTGCTAGTCGCAACTAGAGAATCCCGCAAGACGACTTCCTGGACAGCTGCATTATTATTTTTTTTTGGATGTAGGATAAAAATTTACCACTCTATTACATAAATTGGCGCCCAACGTGGGGCCTTTAAGGCTTTTAGGGCTTGTAAGGCTGTTTTAGTTTTTTTTGTGCAACGTGTGTTGTATTTTATTTACTTCATGGCATAAAATTATTGACACTACTTGTGGCAGTTAAGGCTTAAAACTACTTCTTGACTCTATATTGTCTCAATGGTTCCTTTATTTTATTTTTAAAACTGTTTTCGATTTTTAGATCCATTTTATTATGTTTTTTTTTTTTGAAAGAAAGTCACAACTATTTACTATAGAAATCAATAGAGTTCAGAATTATTTTTGGAGTCTCAAAATTTATACACTATACAACATCTGGTGTAGTTTCTGTAGTAAAGCCCACATATCCTTATTTCTTTTATTCTCAATTTCAAATTTCTTTATTTTATGATTTATCTTATAGATCCGCTTACGTAGCTGGAATTGCGGCATTTGGCTATGGACCAATTGTGCGACCTCTCGTATATGGCTTTAAGAATTTATCATAATCTTCTACTTTTGATATTGGAATAGGTTTTTCAAATAGTTGACGCGACATATTCGGAATTGCGCTTTATTTTGGCATGGACCGAAATAGCGACCATTTGTTAGCAATCAATCATTTTGATTTATTTAATCCAGTTTTCATTTTCATTTCGGTCAGATATTTAAAATTATGTTAGCGTTGTCTTTAGTAACATTTTTTTTTGAGTTACGGCTGGACAATGATCTTTGAGTCATCCGCTGTTAACGTCATGAAATTTCTGGGAGCTTCGATACTAACATTTATTTTAATTATCTTGATCGCGTGGCTTATGTGTGCTTTTAGGATACGCTATTCTTACTGCCAGGTGGAATGTCTTATAATTGGTAGGTTGCCGAATAAGAACCTCTGGAAAGGACTATCTTTGGCATTTCTAATAGCAATATGTTTGCAATACTTTTCTTTAATCTTTGTGCTCAGGTTGTATCACAACGAAATGGATTGCTCTCTGAGATTTGGAATGCAATTATTTTTGGCTTGGGACCGAAAAATTGACCGCTCAGAGTAGACCTTTTATTGTGTTGCTATCATTGCAATCATCACTAGTATTACCAAAATTACACCTTCATTTTAATTACACTACTTACTGGATGGGAAAGAAAACCAATACTTTTTCAAACCATACTTTTTGTAATTTTCCAAAACGTGAGAGTTTTGAATACAAACAGTTAATATCGAATTTTATTATATCCATTTATTTACGTTATTTTTTTTTATTATATACATTATGCCAATCACGCGTAGTAGAGAAGATTTGCGCAGTCTTCCTACCTCAGCTCCTGTGCCCGAGGTGAGATGTACGATTTGTTCTCAAGCCTTGTTGGAGTCTCAGGACGTGGTTAAAACGCAATGTGATCACCAATTTCACAGAAAATGTATCACTACGTACTTAGAGAAAACAAATGAATGCCACATTTGTAAAACTTTATGTCATACAAAAGATTTTGAGGCAATAGACTCTTCAGCTTCAAACAAACACGGAGCTATTGCCAAAACCCATTATACTCGCAGTAAATCGCAGTCGGAGACTATTCCAACGTCTGTTGACCAAGCGGCGAGTGTAAGCCAACCTGATTATGACCTTAACACTTCTTTAACTCAAGATCGTGAGCCACTAAAGGGTGTTGCTCCGAGCAAATCAGTACGGAAGGGTCGTCCGAGGAAGCAGCGTGGTGGTCGAAATCTTAATCACGGCCAACGTCTGTCATCTGATGGGTCGGCAATTGTTACGCAATCAATTAATATTGACTACAATTTGATTTTTGAAAAGATGGAACATCTTATTGATCGTCGTATGTCACAACTAAATCTAAAAAGCGACGACACTTCCAACTCAAACGTACAAAATGTACAGCCTAGACTACAAATGCCAGTAGATCTAGATAGTCCTTTGGCTAGGTCTGGAACTCATTCGTTTTCTACGATGAGACCGGAAAAGGTCAAACAAATTATTCAAAGCTGGGGCGTAAAGTTTGATGGCTCTACAAAAGGCCCTACAGTTCAGGAATTTCTATACAGAATTCGCGCTCTTACAGCGGATAATCTTCAAAATGATTTTTCTTTATTGTGTAAAAATTTACACGTTTTACTTATTGGAAAAGCGCGTGAGTGGTATTGGAGGTATCGCAAAGAAATCACCCAAGTAGATTGGGAAGATTTTTGCGAAGCCCTCAAAAACCAATACCACGATAACAAAGATGACGATCTCATTTTGGAAGAGATAAGAGCGCGAAAACAGCGGGAAGGTGAACCTTTTGATTCATTTTATGACGATGTCATGACCCTTGTTTTACGTCTTTCAATGCCGTTGGATGACTATAGGCTTATACAACACTTAAAGCGTAACCTTATTCCTGAAATCCGACAAGCCCTCCTATATGTCACAATTCATTCAGCAGCTCATTTGCGGCAACTAGTCCAAATGCGTGAAAATTTATTTAGTGAGAGCGAGTTTAAACGCCTTTCGAAACCAAGCGTGGGTTTTAAGCCAGTTAAACGCACCGTTGCAGCTATAGAAGACGACAGTAGTATGGATCCTCCACCTGATAGTGATCTCTCAATAAATGCAGTACGACAATCTGTTAATAATCTAATTTGTTGGAATTGTGGACAGGAAGGTCACCCATGGGATATGTGTTTACGTGAAAGAAACATTTTCTGCTATGAGTGCGGGGCGAAAAATGTATATAAGCCGCAATGCGAAACATGTATAAAACGTTCGGAAAACTTACGCAAGGGATCATCTGTCAACGTAATCGTTGTTCCAAAAACAGATTTTTCTTCTCTAGCGTCTGAATCTTTAAGGGAAGTGGCGCTAGAAAATCATTTAAATATTCCCTTAATTATGACAAAATCTTTGGATATGCCTAAACCTAATTTATACCCAATCAAACCTTTTCATGAACGCTTAAAAAACTATTCTGAAGTAAGAGCAAAAATCTTTGGAGAAGTTAATGGTGCTAAAATAACTAATAAGCGATCTTCCTTACGTATTCGTAATTTCTGGCAAACTGTCAATCGCACTAGACAACTGCTTATTTCTGCCATTATTAATAATGCATCAGATGGACGTCTGTATGCACCTGTATCATTTCTAGATTTTAATGAGAACGGCTTGTTAGACACTGGAGCTAACATTAGCTGTATAGGGGCAAATTTAGCTCAAGTTAATTGTTCGCCTTACGCTCGTTTTAAAAAATTTTCTTCAGGTGTTAAAACAGCTGACGGAAAGAACCAACCAGTTATCGGGTCAATTCTCATAGACCTAAATTATAATCATACAATAAAATCGCTTACGCTTTATATAGTTCCATCAATACACAAACGTCTTATTCTTGGAATGGATTTTGTGAGAAAGTTTAATTTGTTTCCAGGATTAAATTCTTCCTGAAGTGAGTCTATCAAAGAAGCCCAGATTAATGCGATCGATGAAAATAAATTTCCTTTAACACCAGACCAGTCAAAGCGTTTGCAGTCCGTCATTAACCTATTTCCCAATTTTGAGACACAAGGCCTTGGGAGAACACTTTTTTTAAAACATCATATTGACATTGGAGATGCGAGACCTGTAAAGCAACGATTTTACCCAGTGTCACCAGCTGTAGAAAGGCTTACGTTTGCAGATATAGACAGGATGTTAGCGTTAGACGTAATAGAGTTGTCCAAGAGCTCTTGGAGCTCGCCAATGCACATGGTTATTAAACCAAATAAAACTCGTGGATGCTTAGATGCCAGAAAGATTAACGAATTTACGAAAAAAGATGCTTATCCTCTACCAAACATTGACGGCATTTTTGCAAGACTTCCCAAAGCAAATTTAATAACTAAACTTGATCTGAAAGATGCGTTCTGGCAGATACCCTTAACGGAAGAATCTAAGGCTATTACAGCTTTCACAGTCCCTGGTCGTCCTTTATACCAGTTTAAAGTGATGCCTTTTGGGCTCTGTAATGCGCCGCAAACTATGTGTCGGTTGATGGATGAACTTATTCCACCCGAACTAAAATATTGTGTTTTCGGATACTTAGATGACTTATGTATTGTTTCTGAAGATTTTGAATCACATTTGTCAGTCCTAATCCGTCTCTCTGAGGAATTTAGAAAGGCTAACTTAACGCTAAACATAACAAAAAGCAAGTTCTGTGTAACAGAGGTGCAATATTTGGGTTATGTTATTGGTAAAGGGGGCATTTCTACAGATCCAGCTAAAATCAGTGCTATTAAGTCATGGCCAGCTCCTAAAACCTTGAGACAGGCCAGAGCTTTTCTTGGTCTTGTTGGCTGGTATAGGCGATTTATTGAAAATTTCTCAGGGATATGGATATGTTGACTTCTGCTCCCGTATTGCAAAACCCAGACTTTGCAAATAAATTTTATGTCCACTGCGATGCTAGCGACGTAGGCATTGGTGCAGTTTTAGTGCAGATGTCTGAAGATGGTTCAGAGAAACCAGTAGCCTTTATGTCGAAAAAACTCAACTCAGCGCAGAGAAATTATAGCGTCACGGAGCGTGAGTGCTTAGCAGCGTTAGGAGCAATAGAAAAGTTTAGATGCTACCTTGAACTTCAACCCTTTGAGGTTATTACTGATCATGCCAGCTTAGTATGGCTTATGAGACAACCAAATTTGAAAGGTCGGCTTGCACGCTGGTCAATGCGTTTGCAAGGTTACAAATTTGAAGTTAGTCACCGCAGAGGCAAAGAGAATGTTGTACCAGATGCGCTTTCACGTATATTTACTGAAGAAGTATCTGCTATGGAAGAAATTGGTCCTGAAGTTGATCTTAGTTCACCATGTTTCAATGATTCTGATTATCAGGATCTGAAATCAAGAATATTGCAAGAAGAATCGCGCTTTCCTGATTTAAAAATAGTAGATGAGTTTGTTTATATCCGCACAGAACATGACAATGGAAACCCTTTGAAATCTCAAACTATATGGAAACTTTGGATTCCGAAAGCTTTAACTGCAGATGTTATTAAGAGAGCGCATGATGTTGTCGTATCAGCTCATGGTGGAATGGTTAAGACCTTGGAACGGATCCGTAGAAACTTTTACTGGCCTGGTATGGTGTCACAAGTGCGTGACTATATACGAAATTGCGATGTCTGTAAAATGACAAAGGCCCCAAACTGTACTCTGAAACCTCCAATGGGTGAAGCAGTGGTGTTAGTTCGTCCCTTTGAACGTTTGTACGTCGATATCCTAGGACCTTATCCCAGAAGCAAACGCGGTCACATTGGCTTATTGATAGTCATGGATCACTTTTCTAAGTATCATTGGTTATGTCCTTTACGAAAATTTACATCTAAAGTAATTCAAGAATACCTGCACAATCATATTTTCTTTGTGTATGGCGTTCCCAAAATGATTATTAGCGACAATGGTTCGCAATTCAAGGCATCTGAATTTAATGCGTTTCTGACTTCTCTGGGTATAAAACATATGTATACTGCTTTGTATTCCCCTCAGTCAAACGCATCTGAACGAGTTAATCGTTCGCTTGTGGCTGCTATTCGAGCATACTTGCGTGAGGATCAACGATACTGGGATGAGCACATACACGGTATTAGCAGTGCATTGCGAAGTGCATACCACCAAAGTGTAAGATGCTCTCCATACCATGCGTTGTATGGTTTTGATATGATCTCTCATGCTTCGCCATATGATCTGTTAGCCAAGCTTAACCTGCTAAATGAACCAGAAAACGTTCTGAAAAGGGATGACCAACTTCAGCTTATGCGTCGTGAAATCAAGCAAAACATCGCAAAGGCCCATGAGCAGCAGAAAAAGCAATATGACTTACGTACACGAAACGTTCAGTTCAAAGTGGGCCAAGAAATCTTTAGAAGGAACTTTTCTCAAAGTGATTTCTCCAAGAACGTTAACGCTAAGCTATGTCCAATATGGCTTAAAGCACGAGTTCGTGAGAGAGTAGGAAATAGCTTCTACATACTTGAAGATCTACAAGGGCGCATACAAGGAACATTCCATGCTAAGGACATAAGGCAGTAATCGTTTTTCTTCAGGATAATACTCCGAGGCAAGGCTCTAGAATTCTCCAGTTGTGTAATGAACAATTACTGCCACCAAAATATTTTTTTTGTTTTCTGGTATACCATTTTTTTTTTTATATTGGTTTTGTACATTTAGATTATCTTTATCAATTTTGAATAATTAGTTTATGTTATTGATTTATTTAGTTTAGTTGCTTTATTTATCACTGTTATACGTTATTTAGTCGAGACACAAACCGAGGTCATTCGATTTATAACACTGCCACTTTCGCAATGTCACTTTTGACAAGTGCTCTCTTATTTTACAGCTATGGCAGTAATTGGGTTTTCGATTTTCTACTTCCTGTTGAGTTCTTTAGCGTTGACCATTGAACTGTTCGGATGTGCCGCTCCGTCTTTTACCTTTTTGCATGATACATATACTACCTATCTATGCTTAGTACGCGAAATAAGTTTAAATTTAAATCTGCATATACAACTGGCATCGGCGGTTACTCAAGCAAAGCCTTTATTTAAATATTAGCTGCTAAATTGACGCAGTTTGGGATCGAATGTATTTCTTGTGTTATTCCGAAACAAAAAAAAAAAAAACTGCAAAGATCATTGCTAGGTAACAATTTCAATTAATGTTTCGGCAATTTTCTAATAGCCCTATTTTTATATCCAGCACTGTATGCATATGGTTTGGCACAATAGGCAATATAGACAGTGGAGACGGCAGAATTGGCAAAACAAGAGCATATACACAACAACACCTACAATTAAAGCGATAAGCGAACGCATCTCAGCAGCGCAGCAGCAGACGAGCAGCGCATGCGCCGCGGTCCAGCAGCGCTTTTAGTTCCGCAGTCGAGAACCGCGTGCGCGATGAAATGCGTTGTGTTATTATAATTGCACCCGTCAATACCGCCAAAACATTGTTCTTATTGCAAAAAAGTGCTTATTTTAGCCAAAACCTATACCGGATCATATAATGGCGGGAGCATATAAAAGTGGTCAAGTCGTTGTGAAATTTGTGCATATGAGGAGTTAAGGCAGGCCCTTCCACAAAGCTGCAGCAGAGAGAGCATCACCATCAAATTCATATATATAACCCAAAAATATATTCATATAAGTGCAGTGGTTGATTTGTCGGCAATTTGAGGCATTTGATATCTGTTATATAATTAAATTTTCGCTCAATTTTTTTTCTTTACAATGCCTATTCTAAAATGCATATTTTGACTAAAGTAAAGTTTTCCTCTGATTTTCTTATCTATTTATTATCTTAACCCAAATCAATTGGCTAATATTTACTAAATCTTTTATTTTTTTTTTATGCCAATTGTTAAAACCAAAAGTCAATCATTACATATATTATAAACATAACCCCCAATGATCATACAATAGCATCATCAAACCGAGCATCGCATACCCTACGGAGGCCTTCGGAGGATCTGCAGATGGGTAAGTGGACTATAAGGTCATGTTAAAATATATAATTGATTGACATTTTTTTGTTGTTAAATTAACATCGGACTCTAAACAAAATTTTTGAAGTTGAATTGAGTTTTTTTTTAACGGCGCATTCTTGCTAAAGTCGTATATACTCTCGTGTACTCTAACCTTCAATTTTGTTTAGATCCATTTGCTTTCTGATACGATTTCCGCTTAAATTCACACTTATCGTTGATTTTATAATTTCTTCATGCAATCAGCTGCTATATAATTTTGGTCATATTGTTACAAACGACATCTTCTAAGGCCTTCTGCCAGAATATTATTACCTTAAATAATTTTTTGTATGCTTTAGCACGTGTACCCCTACATTATACATTATGCACTTTTGATTTATATTAATTACATTAAGATTATATACATATTATTATATTAATGATTATTATTATTATACACAATATACATATCTTGTATGATATGTTAGGTTTCTGATATTCTTTTTGTCGAAGTTATACATATATGGTATCATTATGAAGTATATATAGTAGGTTAGTTTATGAAAATTAACTATGAATTGCTAAAATAAATATCTTTCTCCCTGAAAGTAATGTAGTCTTGGAATGAAGTGATTGAAAATTGGGATTTTCCGTAAAAAACATTTCGCGTGGAAAATCATGGTAGGGTGGGTATAGAGCGAGAGCTATGGTACCTTCTGCATAGCTCCCTGAAGTTTATTGGTAATATTAGTTATTTCTTTTCTTTACTTTTCCATTAGGAGTTAAATTGTGGTCTTTCTTCCCCTTTACTTGGCATTAGGGATTTTATTTGTATTTGTGCATAGTTTGGATGTCCGTCAGAAGGAGTCAAAGAACCCCCCCGCAGGCTGCTTGCTAGTCGCAACTAGAGAATCCCGCAAGACGACTTCCTGGACAGCTGCATCATTATTTTTTTTTGGATGTAGGATAAAAATTTACCACTCTATTACACGCCTTGGCTCTTTTTGCTCCAAGTGCTCTTTCCGTTATGTCTTGAAAGTGGCGCCAGCCAGACGCAAACGAGAATTTTATGGCCCTACTCGAGGGTGCTTAGGCGACCGTAACGGGGCTTTTTATTAGTCCTCGCTGACTAAAATTTCGCACAAGTACACTGAGCACAGAAAAATAGTTACATTTGCAACTGTAAGACCGAGTAATTTTTTGGTACATTAAAATTGTCATATAAACTCATATGACTTTTCTGTTTCTTTGAATGTGTTCCAAAATTTTGTTCAGTGTATCGCACAAGCAGATCGCCGGCGACACGAAGACTTTACAATAACAAATTACACACAATGTGGGCCATCGCTCGACTCGAAGCAACTTTATGGTTTTATGGCCCTACTCGAGAATAGCTTGTGGGACCGTAACAGGACATTTTTCTTGATGTCGTTGTAGGGCTCTTTCCGTTATTTTTCGTGCCCACCGCTGGTTATAAGCACGATCCAGCAAAGCTTCCCGTTACAAAAACGACTACCTAATATTGGAGCGTTTTAATTTACCGTAGGGTTATTGCACTGTTGCTTCACACGGTGTTTCGCAATAGGTTATGCATGGATATGCCCCTTTTGCTGCAATTTTTAGCGTTTCATAACTTAGGACAGTAGTCTTTTATAAGGAAATTAAGTGTAAGGATGGCTTCTCAATGTTTTTAAAGAAATTCCAAATGTAATTATGTTATCGGTTTATATGATTTTTCATAAATTTTGACCATTCTAAGCCCCATGTCGTTATTGGCTATAATACGGTCTCTCTCCTCTAAACTAAAAGTTATACCTTGCGGCATTTTATCATAAAACGATCAAATAGTGATTCAAAATTAAATCATTTAATTTTTATAAATTAGTAATCAACTATATTTTAAACGCTTGAGAAACAAAAAAATAAAAAATCGGTAACTCCCATAACTGAGGAAGTTATGCTTATATTAGTGATGGCAACTCCCATGGTCGCCATAGTAAACAGTACCTTGAATAATGGCAGAAAAGCATTATTCCTCGGAACGGAAAGATAATAACTTTAACCCTCCGTCGGACACATATTTTTAACCCTTCGGACGGACACATGATGCCTGGCTGGACCCCTATGTATTTACATACATTTATATGGGAATATACCTCATGTTTCGGCTCAATTATATACCAACGAGGTATATTTTCTTAAATAATCACCATTCTGTATCGATTTGGCATATGTTGAGCTACTTGACTGAGGAAATAAATATTCGAAAAAAATTTGAATTTGGAAAAAAGCGCACTTTTTTTTTTCTTTTTTTTTTTTGTTTTTCTTATTAAATTCAAAGTTGGTCGAACGAAAGTAAAGGGATTTAAATGTATTTTATTATGAAATATAATGCCAGCTCATTTATGGACTCTTAGGAACACATAGAAAGCAAGTATAAGCGATTTTACTGTGTTGTTGACACACCGGATTGCCGCAATTATTACAAAAAAAAACGAGTTTCGCCTCCTTGCAAACAAATGCGACAGTCTCTCTTGGTTGTGAGTGTATCGGGGCAGCTTTTGTTTGATCGCATTTTCTGTAATATTGATTGGTCTGCAAAAAAATTCTTCAACGGCCAAGCGTGTGGAAAATTGACAAATGACGTGTGCATTATTCATTCATCTTTCGACGTTAGCGAGAACTAAAGTGTTAGCCAACGAATCCAAAAAAGCACGTCTTGCGCCTGATCGTCTATTTCCTTACACTTCTTTATAAATGCAAAAAGAAGCCAAAGCCATAACATTTAAAATGTTGCAGAAGAATGCATACGTCCAACGTCTTGTCGGTCGTTTTGTTGTGAAGTGTGTGACCATTTGGTCCATACAGTCGACACCCACTTTATTTTTGTTATAAAAAAGGATAGTTTCGGGTTTTTTTGCTTCGCCTGCACAAGATTTCGAATAATGAACTGTTGAAAGTAAGTTCACGACCTTATTCTTTTTGGGCACATAGCTGGAAATTGATACAATGTTTTCGAGAAAACCAAAGAAAGATGAATGAACTGGACGAGAAACATATTATTTCATCTCCGGAGGAATACATCTTTTGTTGGCTCTTATGGTGCCAACAAGTGCGAGACCAACAGCAGCAAGTTGTTTAGCTGCATTCAATGTTTTAAAAAAATTGTCGGTCACAACAACACATTCTCCCCTTGATTTACTTCACGCTCGAGTCCTTCTTTGCCAGTGTATAATTTTCCTTTTATTGCCCACCATACTTTTATACCATATTTTGCTGGTTTCGATGGTATATATTGGGTGAATTTAGTTCGACCACGATATGGAAAAAGTTGCTCATCAACTGTTACAGTTTCGTGCGCATTATAGTTATTGGCGAGATTTTCATTCATGAAATTCCATACATCGCGGATGGGTGCCGCTTTATCGCTTTGTTGGCGAAATTCTCGCGTAAGATCATCATCGAAACGAATATATCGCGATAAATGCTTGAACCGCTGATAAGACATAGCCGCTCGGAAAATGGGCAGAGATATGAAAGGGGGTGGGGAGGGGAGGCTGTCTGTGTGATAAGTGAACATACATGGCAGTATGATCCCATTAATAACATAAAATATTGAAAAAACGCACGAAGAGCGGTCGATATTGATCAAATTTCATGTACTTGCATACAAAATATATAGGGGTCCAGCCAGGCATCATGTGTCCGTCCGAGGGTAAACTTTTTTAAATCCTTTTTTTCGTCCGTTTTAAGGACTTTTTGATATTTCTACTATACATGGATCGATAGCCAATAAAATTTTAGGAAGCTTCCTGGAAGCGCAAGTCGATATCATAATTAGAAATACTTTGAATTAACGGTCAAAAACGAAATAGGTCTGGCCAGACCCAGGTGTCCGACGGAGGGTTAAACGTGCTATATATGTTATCTTTAACATTTTATGATAAATTTAATAATAATGAATGTCATGAAGTCGTCTCCAGATATTCGAACACAAAAATCGGTTTTTTGTAAATAAAATTTTACCCGTGCTTTAAAATTTTAAAGAAATTCCAAAAAGATGTAAAAAAAATTCGCCAAAAAATCGGTATACGACATTATCTTTAGCTTCCATAAGGGTGTTTCAGAGCACCTCGAAAACAACAAAAGTATTATTAAATTTTAAGCATATGTTTGGAAATTCTCAAGTACTGTACCAAATTTCATCACAATCCGTTAACTATATTATGTAGCCCTTATAGGTCTAAAAGGTCATAAAAACGTTTTTGGGTGAAAATTCTTTTATTTTCTGTTATATATATTAATATTTATTAATATAATATTTCCCTGAATATTGGTACCAATTTTCGAAAACAATATGTTTTTATGCAATATAACGAAGGTACAATGTACATCTTTTTTCCTGCTATATCCTCCCGCAATCGATTTACCATGTTTTCTCCCACACTGTTTAACATATGAACTTGAATCTTACCACATATATAGTTCTCTTAATAATTATTTTGACGTAAATTTCGATTTTTATCAAAACAAAAATATCAAAAATATTGTTCTGCACCAAAAAAAAAATAGCAATCCAATTGGAAAGTTCTTAGAAGGAATATGCAGGAATGTACTTTTTTTCGATAAAAAAGATTCACGGTATTACACTGTCGTGCACTTCCTCGACTGTATTACATTTTTTAAAAATTAGTTTTCTCCACATACAATTCTGACACAAAGGATACCGCAATAACACTATCAAAGTGAAAAAGAATCACAAATAAAAAGAGAAGATATTACTAACAAAATTTGATAGATCTACCAAATCGACTAATGCATCCTTTTTTTTTTTTCAAGATGAGCACTGGAGAGGCTACGAGATCTAAAGGTTTCAGTCCTCGCGAACCTCATTACAGTTTTCTTGATTATGGGGATGGGCAGGTGCGTTCAGTTTCCGCAAGAAATTGCGCTAGTTATGGCGGTGGATCCGTGGATACATTCACTGGAAAGGAAGAGTTCAGTGACTTCGACGAGTGTACGGGACGAGCTACATCACGAAGAAATTATTGAAATGTGTTTATATTTTGTAAATATATCTTGGAAAATAAAGATAAATGTTTCTATACAATCTATGACTTAGATGCTAACTGATTGCTTGCTGATATTATAATATAGACAAATCTGCCAACTAAAAATGCGCCTCATCGTTAAAAAAAAGGGTTTTTCAGTAAATATCGTGAGTTCTCTTCCAAAACATATAGAATCCCAGTCAGTCTTGTACGTTTGTAGGCCCAATTGCCGACGTAAACTTTGTCATTTTGAATCCACATGAGACTTGAATATATTTGTAATGGCAGCTCAAATGGCGTCTGAGCAACAGAAACTTGCCAGATGAGACGACAATCTTATACAGAAATTCGATACAAGCCGCGTGATAACTTTATTTTATAAGTTAAAAGGCTTCGGGCTCCTCTTGGGGAAATACAGAAGCATCACCGTCCTCCAGCCCTAATATATCTAAGCCAGTGGTCGGCATGATATACAGATAGGAGTTCAAGTCACTCCAATAAGCATTACAAAACCGATTTAACACCATTTTGAAGGTCAGCCGTCGGCTTTCATTTGTAAAAATATTAACCTTGAAAATAGTTTGTTTGCATATTTAGTATGCTCCCTTGGCAGGATGCAACCCAATGTCTTACGTTTCCCCAAATACCCCAAAATGCATTACGCATGGAACGATTGTGCCCCTTGCAATGAGCTAAACTGTTTTTGGGCGGGTTTCCAATGTTTAGCCAACGGGCAGATATTGATTTGTGAGTGTTTTCAGTGACTTTTTAGTATAATTACAATCTTTCATTTAATCAATCGTTGACTTATTAATTTTCATAATTAAGGGCGTAATGGCTTGATAGCTATAAAAACCAGCGCCTCTTTATTTTTTGCATTCAGTCTCAATTTACACTTGAAAGCTGCAGTTGAGATGATGATGAAGATTTTGCTTGTTTGCCATGTAAGTGTAGCTTTTTTGGGAATTATCGGTTATTTAGCCAAAAACTAACATTTTTGCTTTCTACGATTAGTTGCTGGCACTTGGCTATGCGCAGTTAGTAGTGCCAGATCCCAGTTCCGAAGCCTCAGTGTATTGTCAAGACTTGGAGCCACATAGCAGGACAAAACATGAGGCTGAGACAACAACAATGCCGCAACTGGAAATTGAGCAAGATGAGGCCACAACACCTGCTGCAGAAACTACAACGGAGCCAAAAGCACCGAAGGCAACTAGCACTACAACAACAACTACCACAACAACAAAGAAGCCGCAACCGCCCCAGCCGCAGCCTCCTCAGCCGGAGCCGCCTCAGCCGCAACCGCCTCAGCAACAACCACAGCCGTATCCTCCCTTTCCGCCACAGCATTATCTAAGGCCCTATCCACAGCTCTATCCGCAACAGTACCCACAGCCCTATCCACAAGCTTATCCATATCCCTATCCGCAGCCACCACAAAAGCCCAGTCCAACAGAACCTGAGCCTGTTGGCAAGCCTACTAAAGAGTCAACTGATATTTCGCCTCAATCAGCTTTTGGAAACTCACCCTACTCTCCCTACTCGCCCTATCCACGAACGTTCAATCCCTATAGCCCGCAACCCTTCGCTAGCTTTGGCCGTGTTCCTGGCCCTCAATATCACCCGATTTATCCAAATATGGGTATGGAAGGCAGCAAATCGAATCCCAAGAGTGATGAACAATCTGGCGATGATGATATGATGCCTCATCATCCCAAAAAGCCCGCCGAAGAAGATGACAACCCATTCAAACCCAACTATGGCTATCCACCCGTTTACGTAGTACACCGTCAGCCCAGTATACACAGCTTTCCTTATGGTCCGCCCTCACCCTTCAGCTTTCGTAGCTACTAAACTTATTAAAACTGATTAAATTGTAATCGTGTAACTTATAGCTTTCAAATATATTATTGATTAACAGATCGTGTCTATGGGTTTTCCGTTTGATCAGTCGTCCTCTCTCAGTGGCGATGCTCTGATAACCTCGGGTGTTAACGTTCTCACCTAGCGTAATACCAGTCAAACTAGTTGAGGACTTCGCACGTACATATATTGGCTTTGCTCAGCAGTCTTTGCAATTATTTTTCTGGGAACTCTATCAGAGTTTAGACGGGGTGTCATTTGGCAACACTGTGAAATGTCGCCTTTTAACTACTGTGTCGTGTTTTTAATAAGCTTTTTGATGATTACTCAAGGGGTACGTATTTAAAAGTTTTATGAACAAAGAAATAAATCATAAATAGGCGGCTTTAAAATTTCAGTTTGTTGGCAACATTTCGTCAAGTTTCCCAAATTAAGTCATTCAATTTTGAAAATTTTAGGTTTCTTATAACAAATAAACGGGACACACTTCATGTACCCATCGATAAGTTTCAGACACTGCAACCAAATAAAATTTCTGGATATCAGGTAACATTAAAGCACTTTGGAGAAAAACTGTAATGCGATTGTACACAATTGAGCTGATATTATAATTGTAATGTACGTTCTTTCATATACAAAATACAAAAGGGTACAACGACTCAATCCAAGCTAATCATCCCTTGGGCTCCGAAATTCGACTAGCAAAAGCAGCCTGTGGGTGGGTACGTTTGATGATTATTTTGGGAGGTACTTCATTAACATACAATAAAATAAGTGTGTGGAGGCCCCTGCCAGGTTATATAACTGTAAAGAAGAAAACGGACTGACGATGCGAACCGATATAGACGAACTATAATTTTTCTCGGAAATGTGTTGCTAGTTGGTATTGCAACATTACGCGTCTTCACCCACCCTACCTATGAGTCAATTAGTGCGATGGTAGATTTTAAATGACTCCCTTAATCTGCTTTACCCTATCCTCTTCCTTTAGGAAAAACTAAAAAAATCTCTATTCCGTAATTTTAAAATTATTTATTCATAAAAATAAAAAAATTCCTAACTCCATTTGCTTCTGGGAAGTCTTATCCATAATCACAATTATTTTAATCGCTATAATTCATATGTTGTGGTGTACTTATTTTTACATAATTATAACTATTTTAATATGTTCTAGATTTAATATTGGGGTGTATTTGTTTTTACATAATGCTAATGCTTTTAATATGGTATAAATTTCATTGGTGGTAGTGTATTTGTTTTGTGTTCTTTTTAGGTTTTTGTGGTTGCAAAACTTAACTTAGTATTTTGGGTTTTTAATTCTTAGTATACTTCATAGATATAAGTTTGTTTGAAATAAGGGTAAAGAAGTACTTTAGATTACGTAGTGTGTGCATGTAAATTAAAAAAAATATAATTTTTAAAAAGATGTAGGAAAATACAAAGAATTACAATTTTCAAAATGTATCAACAATAGAGTTATGTGCACAGTAGTTCCTCTGCATAGCTTCGGATTTCATATTTACATTATTTTTCGGTTCTTCATAAAATTTTCTACTTTGTTCTGGTTCCTCTATTCTTTATATGATTTAATAGAGTTATCTTTTGCTTCTACATTGTTTTGATTTCATTATTTGTTTTTGCTCTTTTTTTTTTTTTTCTTTTTTACGTTGTCAGTTAATTCTCACAAATTTTAATTTTACAAGTTCTTTTTGGGTTTAATTTTGCAAATTTTGTTTACATTTCATTAGTATATTTTGATTTTTTTTTCATTGTTTAATTCATAATTTTTGTTTTTATTTATAGTGCAATTGGTATTCTTAAATTTAACCTTGTAGATCATAATAAATAATTCGTTCTCACTCACCCACAATCCATTTCGTGGCGAAGGCCTTCCTCACGTTGATTGTTTTAGCTAGATTGTTAATATTTTATGTTATTATTTATTGTGATCTGTTTTTCTTTCTTGTTGTTTCTCCTTTTTTTTTTTTTTTGTTATTAACACATATATTCTTTACTTTACTTTACTTTACTGAACTCAAAACACCCAAAAATATCAAAATAGACTTGCTTTTATGTTTTTAGAGTTTACAATGTTTTGCTGGTTTCTTTTTTATCTTGTTTAGATTCTTTTTTTTTTTAAATTTATATGTTTTTAAGGTTTATATGGTCGATGCCGTTTATGCTGTTTTTGTAGAATGATGTAAGATGGCAATCCCCTATTGGTACGCCTCTGGTTTTGGTGGTTGCGGGTGTGCTAGCAGCTGCGCAAGCGCGCTGCGCTTTTCTGCCAATTGCGACTGCGTCGTTGACTGCTGCTGCGGCTGTGTGCACAAATTGTGGGGATATATTTATTTGGCGATTGCCAAGAATGACCCTGCACACTGCACTGTTTGAAAAACTGGAATTAGCATTGATTTACGTTTTGAGAAGACTTGGACTTCTACTTACAATTGCGGCCTAGGCCAATAGGGGTATATATTTCCGATGGTGACTGAAGTCACACGAATTCGGGGTAACAGAATTCAATGTTAAATTTCTTTTGCTGGACTTTGCACACGAAATTTAATGTACTTCTTATATACATATATCTGTATATAGAGATATATGTAGATATGTATGACGGTAAAGATTTTTGTGTTGTCGTAGACGTAGTGCTGCTGCCTCGTGTGGTATGAAATCCAGAAAAGAGGTCTGCTCGAGGTTAGTTTCCTAGTATATACAGGCGTTTAGGCCGGAAATGCAGTCTCTGCTTCTTGCTGGGTTGGCAATTTGACATGAGAAGGTGCAGTATTAAAATACTGACAAGTCTAATTTTGGGGCTGCCAGACTTTTGTTACGAAAATACTACCTAAAAGCTCAGCTTAAATACGTTAGCGACAATCGAATAATCTTTTTAAATAATTAAAATACCAAACATTAGTTAAGTTTTGCAACACCAAATAGTTTTTATTATCTAATAAGTAATCTTAATAAGCTTTACTCTGTATATAAGCAAACAAATTTTTTTTTTTATTTTTTTTTTTTTTAATGTATTTTTAAAGATGGCGTACGTTAAAGTCGGGCGCGGACGACTTTGGGATACCCTGTACCACTGCTTGCAATAAAATCCGGTAAATTGCTTACGAACACCAAAAGACATTTGATTGCCAAATTAGATTATGATACCTTCATAAACAACCAAAAACAGACAAAAACTTTTTTTCGACCGATCGGCCCTATGGGAGCTATATGATATAGTCAACCGATTTTGATAAAATTTGGTACAGTGTTGAAGATCTCTAAAAAACTTCTGAATGCCAAATTTGGTTACAATATCTTCACAAACAAACGAAAACACAAAAAATTTTGTACAAAAAGCGATTTTTTGACCGATTGGCCCTATGGGAGCTATATAATATAGTCAACCGATTTTGATCAAATTTGGTACAGTGTTGAACATCTCCAAAAAACTTCTGAATGCCAAATTTGGTTACAATATCTTTACAAATAAACGAAACACAACGAATTTTGTACAAAACACGATTTTTTGACCGATTTGTCCTATGGGAGCTATATGATATAGTCAACCGATTTTGATCAAATTTGGTACAGTGCTTAGGAACTCTAAAAAACTTCTTAATGTCAAATTTGGTTACAATATCTTCACAAGCAAACGAAACACAACGAATTTTGTGGTCCTATGGGACCTATATATATGTAAACTTAGATACAACAATTAATATTTTTATACCCTGTACCGTATGGTACAAAGGGTATATTGTGTTTGTGCAAGCCGAAAATGTATGTAACGTACAGAAGGAGAAGTCGGAGACCCCCCAAAGTTACCTAAAGTATGATCAGGGTGACTAGAGAAGTCGATATACCCATGTCCGTCTGTCCGTCTGTTCGTCTGTCCGTATGAACGCCTAGATCTCAGAGATGGTAAGAGCTAGAGCAACCAAACTTTCAGATAAGATCCCTTATTAATCCATAGGAGACAAGTTTATTTTATATTTTTGATATCGGGACTACATTATATAGCTCCCATAGGGGTGTTTCAGAGGACCTCGAAAAAAAGCAAAAGTTTTAGATGGATAATTCGTTTGCTTATGAAGATATCATAACGAAATTTGGCAATCGGACGTTTTTTAGAAACCCCCAGCACTGTACCAAATTTGATCAAAATCGGTTGACTATATCATATAGCTCCCATAGGACCAATCGGTCAAAAAAACGTATTCGTTGTGTTTCGTTTATTTGGCAAAGAAATATCTTTTGGAGTTTGTAAGCAATATATCGGACTTGATTGCCATTTGGTGGTACAGGGTATCCCAAAGTCGTCCGCGCCCGACTTTAACGTACGCCATCTTTTTTTTCATTTAGGTTATATCAGCCAATCTAGAACCATTTAGAGAGCTTGGGACAGCAACCGAATCTATTTCATCTGGTGGGCTTTTTGAGGTATGCTTAAAGATGACCAATAGGCATCGCATTTTTAAATTCTAATTTTTTAGTCTGGCCATAAAGAAACAATGCTGGTAAATAAGGATGTGGATTAGAATACGAGTAACTAAATATAATATAAAACATTGCGCCATCTGATATTTCCAATATTGTATTTGTGCGTTACATAATAAATACTCGCTACTTTAATTGATGTCTAGACAAGATTAACAAGATCAACAAAAGTACGTGTATAGTAATTTTGCTATATAGTTTAATATAATTTGGTTTTTTTTTTGTTGTCTTAGAAAAAAAAATGATTTTGACTAAAACCAAACACCAAATTTGGACATAGCCAGGATGGTGGCTATAAGAGGTTGAACCTTAGCCCCTTTCTTTTTTGATCCATAGCAACACACTCCAAATCTGGCCAAAATAAGACCATTTACCTATGTAGCCATATTTCTTATAACCTTAGTCATGAGGAAATCTTTGATTAAATAACTTTACAATATTTTTCGTTAAAAAATAATAAAAATTAGAACATATTATTCATTAACTTTTAATTTTACGACCATGCACAATAGGCCCTTGTAGCCAGATTTTGGCCAAAAGTACCCCAGAAGAAAGTCAAAATATGGGCAAAATTACAATTTAATATGATTTTACACACATTAAGGTATCTCGTGCAAAAAAAATTATTAAATTATAATTAGTGGTTTTTAAGTTATTGGCAATCAAAGTTGATATTTTGTATTTTCTGAGCTACCTCGATAATTTATAGAAAAAAAAAACCTGCATTTACCATGCTACGAAATCTTCATTCACTTTATTATTTATAAGTATTACTTCAGAAAAAAAATAAAATTGAGCTTAAAAACTTTTTGGCTTTAAATATATTCGAGTAGTTATAAAGATTTTGTTGGTTTTTTTATCATTTGGCTAATTTGCTTTAAGGGTACCTCCGACTAACACTCGATATTTGATCGAAAAAAATGTTATAAATTTATTTATATATTTTACAAGAAAATGTAATTCTTTACGATTTTCGGAAATTGAATTTTGTATCTAAAAGTTCAATTTCGAATAATTGTCCCCCAGGAACAAAACTTTTTTCAAAACTTGTACTAAAATGTAAACTTTAAAATTTTATAGCACAAAGATGCAAATCAAAAAATGTAAAAATTACCAATTTTTTTTTTCCGAAAATTAAAAGAGCATGCCAAAAAATGATAACTTTTAAAAACCCGATTGATTGGTCGTGTGTCGTCTTTTTGTAATTGGCTTGGAAAGCTGAAACTGTTTGGGGCTATAACTCCACAGCCATTCAATATTTTGGGTATAGGCTATTTTTTCAATGTATGTGGAGCTCATATCTACCTCTGTATCAAATATGGTCCAATTCCAAGTAACAGTTTTTTTTTTTGATTAAGTTACAATTTTTTTGGGTTTTTTTTTAAATTTTTTCCTATTTTGGTCTAGATTATCTATATCTTAAAAAAAATATGAGGAGGCTCAAACTTCTCAGAAAAATAGTTCAATCCTTTAGGAACACGTTTATCGCTCTTTAAAAATTATTATGGAAATAACAGGGTTTTGGCCGAAATATGAAAATCTGGGCCAAAGTGCGGTGGTTGAAACTGGTAGACGTAGTCCTTACCGTTGGCCCTTGTGATTTGTTAATCGCTATGGCGAATGCAAGACGAAACGAAATTCGTTTAAACACAAATAGCTTACCTGTTGCGATGGTGAAAAATCTCGGAGCAAGAACTTTCTCTCCTTTGAACTTCTTTTGAAGATCCTTGCGTGAATCTGATTGCTCACCAACTGACGCGTTCTGTTGCTTGGTTTTGCTCGGTTTGGACTACTACTAAATAGGATAACTACCAAGCCAACCTTCAGTGGAAAATTAAGTTGATTTTCGGTTGAATGTTTCAAGTCATAGATAAACCATCACGACTTTATTTAATTTATAAAGGTTCTTTCGCATAATTTTTTGGATACGTCTGTGAGAGGGCAGCTCCAAAAAAATAAAATACAAAAATTCGAAAACAAGCGTAAGAGTAACACCAAGAATACTTCATGTTCCACTCATTGATGTTTGGAGTCCTCGTTACCAAATATTAATAATTTTTTGTCTTTTACGTTGGGGCTTATCCCACTGCTCGCTTTGCCCCCAACCCTTTTCTTTTTTTATATGAAGTGTTAACATTCGTTACATACTGCTTTACTAAGGCAAAGCAAATGGGAGTGTTATGCATGCATGTCTGTTCATCTGTTCCCCTGTTACATCAAAATCGCTTATCATAATTCGACAAATGAGGTATCATTGAAAGAGTATTGATCGTCCGCTGGTTATAGGCTATGTGATATTGCATTACATTCAATATGGCGTCCTCATAAGCACATTAATTCAAGAATAAAAAAAAATATTTTTGTTAATGCAAAGAAATAACATTTATTTTTGCTTGTGCTAATATCCTTTTGATTTGAAATCACACTATGAAAATATAAAGCTACTTTTAAGCATTTATAACTACGAAATTATAACCTCATAATAGGTGGCATGACATAATGCCAGAGCACTTAACGTCAGAAACGATATCTGGCGTTATGACCGTTTCAGACACGCCATATATCGTTTCTGGCGTTAAGTGCATTTGCTAAACGGACGTAATACCAGACAAAAAATTCTGGAGTTATGACCGTTTAAAGTTTTCCATAAAAATTAAATTAAAAAATTCAAAATATAAAATATTTAATAATATATTTAATAATATGGATTAATAATATGGAAAAAATAGTACTGGCTCTGTGTTTTTTTGAAATAGGTTACAGAAATCTATTGAAAGACTTATAAAAATGACAAATGAAAGGATATGTCGAATCTGGAGATTATAATAAATCGGACCATGAATCAATATAAAAATCGCACGAAAATATTTAATAATATTTTTTTGCCGGAATACAATTTTCAAGTCACTGTCAACAATACAAAGCGGGGATTTTTAGTCGCTTCTTCCAAAAAGTTATTGTACCATTGAATTTGGATTGCATCATTTAATGCAAATAATTAAAAAATCGTTTGTTGAGCAATGTTAATATTTTTATATTTACTTATACAATAAATCAATTTTTTTTCATCATATAAATAAGAAGTATGTATTCCATTAAATATTATAAAAATGTAATAAAATTTTTAACATTTAATAAAAAAGTAAAAAATTTTCAAACCTTCAAACGTATTTATTCAGTGTAAATTTGGCACAAAAAAAAATTGCAATCTTAATTTTCCACACTTATAATGCTCGAATCGTCTTGGGATTCCGGCTCAATGGGTAAATCGTATATGAAATTTATGAATTTGGCATTTGATATGTCCAAGGATGTTCCATGTGTCCTGTATAAAAAAAGTTACAAAGGAATATTTTTGTGTAAATTTCAAAAAATACAGGTGTCGTGGTTTGGGAAGAGTTTCTTCATGACAATTGTGACGTTTCTGATGACACTTCAGCGTTTCTTTTATTCATCGAGCCGATCGAGCAAATAATTATACAAATGACCAACAAGGAACTATGGGAATCAGTCATTTCGTCGACGATGCGAGCATATTACGGTCGTCTCCTTTAGGCAGGGGTCTATAGTTCGAACAGCGAGAATTTGCTTGAATTATGGGACGACATAAAGCCAGAAATAGTTCTTCTGGCGTTGTGACATGCCACACTCTAAATAATTTAAATACAAAAAAATTAGTTCAAAAAACTATAACTCGTCTTCGAAAACATTACGCTCTGATAAGTACATAACAAGTAAACATTCTCATCTGAAATTGTTATGTACAAGGGCGAAGATAAGTGAAGCGGGCCACTTTTTGGGTCTACCTTTTCAATTTTGTTGATTTACATATGTGATAGAGCTACTAGAGAATAATAAGCACGTAATTTTTTATTGCAAAATTCCTATTATTTATCGAGTTATCGATAACTGAATATTGGTCTCTAGTTTATATATATAGTCTCTGGTACATCTTCTAAACGAATAAAGATATTGACGCAAATTTTGAAGAACAGGAAAAATGTTATTAGCAAAATAACGACGTACGTTTAAGCTTATTTTTATTTTAATATATATCATACACACTGAACATATATTCTAATAATTTTTTAATCAACTGCTTGGGATTTCCTAGTATATAGTCGTGATTATTGTTTGCCACATTCTGATAACCCAAATCGTAATACTCTCAGCAGCCAGCGTATTTCCAGTAAAACGAGTTAGACACTCGGCACTTTATTTGACATTGCATACCTGCCTGAGCAGTCATATTACAGAAAACTGCATCATAGAAAAGACGTGTCACATTCAATTAAGAACTAAGGGAAATGTCACCTTATAGCTACAGTTTTGTTCTTTTCTTAAGCTGCCTGATGATTCCACAATGGGTAAGGTATCAACCGCTACATGCATCATGGACCAATTTAGATAAATATGTCTTAATTACAGCAGTTTGCTGATAGCAAGTCAGTGGACACTCTTTCTTTGAAGGTAAGAAAACTAAATCGGAAGAACTTCAGTTAAAGTTTTTAAGAATTTCTTTGACCTTTGTTTAACAAATAAACAGCTTCGTTTTAAGCGGGATACACGTCTTATACCCATCGAAAAGTTCACACCACTGCGGCCAAGCCACAATAATGAATATAATCCGGTAATCTTTAAAATAATATTAATTAAGTAATTTTGCGCATTACATCAAAGACCACTGAGCATTATATACAATAAAAAAATTATTCTCATGGCCTGTCTGAGTCTTTGATTATGCGTAATTTTATATTTTTTTTACATGTGATTCTGCTGTTCCATTAAAACATTCAATTTCGTACTCCTATTTAGGTAGTTGCATTGGATAAATCTGGAGAATTGTCGGTGGTATGTATTGCATAAATATAAGTAGGTACATATAGAAGAAGGAGTTCCACTAATATTAGAATGGTGATCATTGCAGTCCGTATCGAAGTAACCCTGCTCGTTGGTATGTCTGTTTAAAACTTTCTTGTGGATGTGCAATTTTTATACCCTGTATTTTATGGTACAATGGGCGTGTTGAGCAAGCCGAAAATGTATGTAACATACAGAAGGAGACGTCGCGACGGAGACCCCGCAAAAGTCGCCAAAAGTATGATCAGAGTGACATGAGAATATACCCAGGTCCGTTTGTCTGTCTGTATTAACGCCTAGATCTCAGAGATAGTAAGAGCTACAACCAAACTTTCAGATTAAATCATTTATTATGTCTCTATAATTAAATTTTTTGTGATATATAGAGTGCTTTTCATAACTATAGGAAAGTCGCAAATTGAAGTTTCAAGTGCAATACAACGGGCTATAAGCAGCGGTGGGCACGCCTTGGCTCTTTTTGCTCCGAGTGCTCTTTCCGTTATGTCTTGAAAGTGGCGCCAGCCAGACGCAAACGAGAATTTTATGGCCCTACTCGAGGGTGCTTAGGCGACCGTAACGGGGCTTTTTATTAGTCCTCGCTGACTAAAATTTCGCACAAGTACACTGAGCACAGAAAAATAGTTACTTTTGCAACTGTAAGACCGAGTAATTTTTTGGTACATTAAAATTGTCATATAAACTCATATGACTTTTCTGTTTCTTTGAATGTGTTCCAAAATTTTGTTCAGTGTATCGCACAAGCAGATCGCCGGCGACTCGAAGACTTTACAATAACAAATTACACACAATGTGGGCCATCGCTCGACTCGCAGCAACTTTATGGTTTTATGGCCCTACTCGAGAATAGCTTGTGGGACCGTAACAGGACATTTTTCTTGATGTCGTTGTAGGGCTCTTTCCGTTATTTTTCGTGCCCACCGCTGGTTATAAGCACGATCCAGCAAAGCTTCCCGTTACAAAAACGACTACCTAATATTGGAGCGTTTTAATTTACCGTAGGGTTATTGCACTGTTGCTTCACACGGTGTTTCGCAATAGGTTATGCATGGATATGCCCCTTTTGCTGCAATTTTTAGCGTTTCATAACTTAGGACAGTAGTCTTTTATAAGGAAATTAAGTGTAAGGATGGCTTCTCAATGTTTTTAAAGAAATTCCAAATGTAATTATGTTATCGGTTTATATGATTTTTCATAAATTTTGACCATTCTAAGCCCCATGTCGTTATTGGCTATAATACGGTCTCTCTCCTCTAAACTAAAAGTTATACCTTGCGGCATTTTATCATAAAACGATCAAATAGTAATTCAAAATTAAATCATTTAATTTTTATAAATTAGTAATCAACTATATTTTAAACGCTTGAGAAACAAAAAAATAAAAAATCGGTAACTCCCATAACTGAACGGAACGGAAAGATTATAACTTTAAACGTGCTATATATGTTATCTTTAACATTTTATGATAAATTTAATAATAATGAATGTCATGAAGTCGTCTCCAGATATTCGAACACAAAAATCGGTTTTTTGTAAATAAAATTTTACCCGTGCTTTAAAATTTTAAAGAAATTCCAAAAAGATGTAAAAAAAATTCGCCAAAAAATCGGTATACGACATTATCTTTAGCTTCCATAAGGGTGTTTCAGAGCACCTCGAAAACAACAAAAGTATTATTAAGTTTTAAGCATATGTTTGGAAGTTCTCTTTAGTTCTTTTATTTTCTGTTATATATATTAATATTTATTAATATAATATTTCCCTGAATATTGGTACCAATTTTCGAAAACAATATGTTTTTATGCAATATAACGAAGGTACAATGTACATCTTTTTTCCTGCTATATCCTCCCGCAATCGATTTACCATGTTTTCTCCCACACTGTTTAACATATGAACTTGAATCTTACCACATATATAGGCTTCTTAATAATTATTTTGACGTAAATTTCGATTTTTATCAAAACAAAAATATCAAAAATATTGTTCTGCACCAAAAAAAAAATAACAATCCAATTGGAAAGTTCTTAGAAGGAATATGCAGGAATGTACTTTTTTCGATAAAAAAGATTCACGGTATTACACTGTCGTGCACTTCCTCGACTGTATTACATTTTTTAAAAATAAGTTTTCTCCTGACACAAAGGATACCGCAATAACACTATCAAAGTGAAAAAGAATCACAAATAAAAAGAGAAGATATTACTAACAAAATTTGATAGATCTACCAAATCGATAAATGATCAAGATGAGCACTGGAGAGGCTACGAGATCTAAAGGTTTCAGTCCTAGCGAACCTCGTTACAGTTTTCTTGATTATGGGGCTGGGCAGGTGCGTTCTGTTTCCGCAAGAAGTTGTGCTAGTTATGGTGTTGGATCCGTGGATACATTCACTGGAAAGGAAGAGTACAGTGACTTCAACGAGTGTACGGGACGAGCTACATCACGAAGAAATTATTGAAATGTGTTTATATTTTCTAAATATATCTTGGAAAATAAAGATAAATGTTTCTATACAATCTATGATTTAGATGCTAACTGATTGCTTGCTGATATTATAATATAGACAAATCTGCCAACTAAAAATGCGCCTCATCGTTAAAAAAAAGGGTTTTTCAGTAAATATCGTGAGTTCTCTTCCAAAACATATAGAATCCCAGTCAGTCTTGTACGTTTGTAGGCCCAATTGCCGACGTAAACTTTGTCATTTTGAATCCACATGAGACTTGAATATATTTGTAATGGCAGCTCAAATGGCGTCTGAGCAACAGAAACTTGCCAGATGAGACGACAATCTTATACAGAAATTCGATACAAGCCGCGTGATAACTTTATTTTATAAGTTAAAAGGCTTCGGGCTCCTCTTGGTAAAAATATTAACCTTGAAAATAGTTTGTTTGCATATTTAGTATGCTCCCTTGGCAGGATGCAAACCAATGTCTTACGTTTCCTTCCCATATGTTTTTAGCCAACTAATGGCAGGATAGAAGCTTTACAAACAATAAAATTGGCAGCCTTTTTAACTTTGCTTTTGAACTTGCGGAAATATTGGCGAAATGTTCAAGTCACCTTTAAGGCCAAGACACTTCATTCCGCATTTAGAAATTCCCCAAAATGCATTACGCATGGAACGATTGTGCCCCTTGCAATGAGCTAAACTGTTTTTGGGCGGATTTCCAATGTTTAGCCAACGGGCAGATAATGATTTATGAGTGTTTTCAGAGACTTTTTAGTATAATTACAATCTTTCGTTTAATCAATCGTTGACTTATTAATTTTCATAATTAAGGGCGTAATGGCTTGATAGCTATAAAAACCAGCGCCTCTTTATTTTTTGCATTCAGTCTCAATTTACACTTGAAAGCTGCAGTTGAGATGATGATGAAGATTTTGCTTGTTTGCCATGTAAGTGTAGCTTTTTTTAGGAATTATCGGTTATTTAGCCAAAAACTAACATTTTTGCTTTCTACGATTAGTTGCTGGCACTTGGCTATGCGCAGTTAGTAGTGCCAGATCCCAGTTTCGAAGCCTCAGTGTATAGTCAAAACTTGGAGCCACATAGCAGGACCAAACATGAGGCTGAGACAACAACAATGCCGCAACTGGAAATTGAGCAAGATGAGGCCACAACACCTGCTGCAGAAACTACAACGGCGCCAAAAGCACCGGAGGCAACTAGCACTACAACAACAACTACCACAACAACAAAGAAGCCGCAACCGCCCCAGCCGCAGCCTCCTCAGCCGGAGCCGCCTCAGACGCAGCCGCCTCAGCCGCAACCGCCTCAGCCGCAACCGCCTCAGCAACAACCACAGCCGTATCCTCCCTTTCCGCCACAGCATTATCTAAGGCCCTATCCACAGCTCTATCCGCAACAGTACCCACGGCCCTATCCACAAGCTTATCCATATCCCTATCCGCAGCCACCACAAAAGCCCAGTCCAACAGAACCTGAGCCTGTTGGCAAGCCTACTAAAGAGTCAACTGATATTTCGCCTCAATCAGCTTTTGGAAACTCACCCTACTCTCCCTACTCGCCCTATCCACGAACGTTCAATCCCTATAGCCCGCAACCCTTCGCTAGCTTTGGCCGTGTTCCTGGCCCTCAATATCACCCGATTTATCCAAATATGGGTATGGAAGGCAGCAAATCGAATCCCAAGAGTGATGAACAATCTGGCGATGATGATATGATGCCTCATCATCCCAAAAAGCCCGCCGAAGAAGATGACAACCCATTCAAACCCAACTATGGCTATCCACCCGTTTACGTAGTACACCGTCAGCCCAGTATACACAGCTTTCCTTATGGTCCGCCCTCACCCTTCAGCTTTCGTAGCTACTAAACTTATTAAAACTGATTAAATTGTAATCGTGTAACTTATAGCTTTCAAATATATTATTGATTAACAGATCGTGTCTATGGGTTTTCCGTTTGATCAGTCGTCCTCTCTCAGTGGCGATGCTCTGATAACCTCGGGTGTTAACGTTCTCACCTAGCGTAATACCAGTCAAACTAGTTGAGGACTTCGCACGTACATATATTGGCTTTGCTCAGCAGTCTTTGCAATTATTTTTCTGGGAACTCTATCAGAGTTTAGACGGGGTGTCATTTGGCAACACTGTGAAATGTCGCCTTTTAACTACTGTGTCGTGTTTTTAATAAGCTTTTTGATGATTACTCAAGGGGTACGTATTTAAAAGTTTTATGAACAAAGAAATAAATCATAAATAGGCGGCTTTAAAATTTCAGTTTGTTGGCAACATTTCGTCAAGTTTCCCAAATTAAGTCATTCAATTTTTAAAATTTTAGATTTCTTATAACAAATAAACGGGACACACTTCATGTACCCATCGATAAGTTTCAGACACTGCAACCAAATAAAATTTCTGGATATCAGGTAACATTAAAGCACTTTGGAGAAAAACTTAAGGTGCTACAAAAAACGTCTGAGTAGCCCTTAAAGCCGCGTATTCGCATACACCGTTTTCGTCGAACCACGGGGTTGTGCTTTTTGCCTTAATTTTTTTTTTCATTTAGGTTATATCAGCCAATCTAGAACCATTTAGAGAGCTTGGGACAGCAAACGAATCTATTTCATCTGGTGGGCTTTTTGAGGTATGCTTAAAGATGACCAATAAGCATCGCATTTTTAAATTCTTATTTTTTAGTCTGGCCATAAAGAAACAATGCTGGTAAATAAGGATGTGGATTAGAATACGAGTAACTAAATATAATATAAAACATTGCGCCATCTGATATTTCCAATATTGTATTTGTGCGTTACATAATAAATACTCGCTACTTTAATTGATGTCTAGACAAGATCAACAAGATCAACAAAAGTACGTGTATAGTAATTTTGTAATATAGTTTAATATAATTTGGTTTTTTTTTTGTTGTCTTAAGAAAAAAAAATGATTTTGACTAAAACCAAACACCAAATTTGGACATAGCCAGGATGGTGGCTATTAGAGATTGAACCTTAGCCCCTTTCTTTTTTGATCCACAGCAACACACTCCAAATCTGGCCAAAATAAGAACATTTACCTATGTAGCCATATTTCTTATAACCTTAGTCATGGGGAAATCTTTGATTAAATAACTTTACAATATTTTTCGTTAAAAAATAATAAAAATTAGAACATATTATTCATTAACTTTTAATTTTACGACCATGCACAATAGGCCCTTGTAGCCAGATTTTGGCCAAAAGTACCCCAGAAGAAAGTCAAAATATGGACAAAATGACAATTTAATATGATTTTACACACATTAAGGTATCTCGTGCAAAAAAAAATTATTAACTTACAATTAGTGGTTTTTAAGTTATTGGCAATCAAAGTTGATATTTTGTATTTTCTGAGCTACCTCGATAATTTATAGAAAAAAAAAACCTGCATTTACCATGCTACGAAATCTTCATTCACTTTATTATTTATAAGTATTACTTCAGAAAAAAAATAAAATTGAGCTTAAAAACTTTTTGGTTTTGAATATATTCGAGTAGTTATAAAGATTTTGTTTGTTTTTTTTTATCATTTGGCTAATTTGCTTTACGGGTACCTCCGACTACCACTCGATATTTGATCGAAAAAAAATGTTATAAATTTATTTATATATTTTACAAGAAAGTTTAATTCTTCACGATTTTCGGAAATTGAATTTTGTATCTAAAAGTTGAATTTTAAAAATTGACCCCCATGAAATTTTACTATTTTTTACCTATCACACACTAAATTTTATTTTTTGTGTAGCGAATAATTTTTCATCAATATTGGATTATAACCTTGTTTGTTTGTATCGGTTGATTTGCCAATAAAAAAAAAAAATAAATAAATAAAAAAAAAAATAAATATTTTTTGAATTTCTTAGCTGCCGAAAAGTATGCTTTAATAACCATTATTTCAAAAGTTGAACTAAAATATGGTTCAATTCCAATCAACAGTTTTATTTTTTAATTAAGATAAAATTTGGTTTTTTTTTTTTTAAATTTTTTCCAATTTTGGTCTAGATTATCTATATCTTAAAAAAATCTGAGGAGGCTCAAACGTCCCAAAAAAAAATAATTCAATCCGTTAGGAACACGTGTGTAAAATTTCATCACACTAAAAAAATTATTTTGGATATGCCAGATTTTTGGCCAAAATATGACAATCTGGGCCCACAGTGCCATGGTGAACGTAAATGTCGAAAAAAGCATAGAGAAGGAAACGTAGAACTCCAACGATCTTGGAGTTTATAAGAGCTAAGATAACCTAACTTTGGAGATAAAGTTTGTTCCCTTTCTACAATTCCTAATTTACACCTTAAGTTTTTCTGGGTAAACATATTTTACAAATCTACCGATTAATAATATTTATAATCGTAAGATAAATATCGCACCGTTAAAATACAATTTTTTTTCTGAATTTGCTCCAAAACGTGGAGTTTAAAAATTTTATAGCGTACTTATATAGTTGCAGGACAAAAATCACAAAAAACTAATTTTGTCGAAAATTTTATTTCATTTTTCTTAGTGAACTAAAAGGGTATGTCAAAAAATGATAACTTTTTATTTATAGTTAGATTGGTTTCATCTTTTTATATGTTATCATACCTTGTACCTACAGGTACAAAGGGATAGAAGGAGGCGTAGCAGACCCCAAGTCCGTCGGTATAGGAACTTATATATATATAAGAGCTAGAGACCCGAAACCACTTGACCCCCCCAGTAGAGTTTCGCGGTTTTTAGCTACACCGTTTAATATTTTGATTTGAAACTTAACAGAGTCATGGTCACTTGCATCTGTGTGTCAAAAATGAACAAATTCGGATATATACAACAAAAGTTATGTACCAAAATGTACCAATTTCATAACTTCCTTAACGTAACTTTCGATTCTCATCAAAATCGGTAAAACTTTATGGAACTTATACACAGTCTGTCTCAAAGTAAACAGGACTTTGTCAATAGGGACGTTTCTGCTGGCGGCACCTATATGTGGCTATAGGCGTTCAAAAGATACATCCTTTCCAGACCTCCAGTCTAAATTTCACCTCATTTGGAATTATGGAAGCGGAATTATGGCGTTTTAAGTGACAGTATATTTGTGTCATAGGTATAAAATTGAGCTTCAAACAAAGAGCCAACTATCATTTTGCACCAAAAATTTTCCAATTGCAAAGTTCTTAGAAGGAATATATATTTTTCTGTCTGGCAATGTCACGACTGTATTCCATTTTTGTTTTTTAATGTTTCTTTGTACCATTCGATACCAGCCTTCTTCTGAGCAATCGTCAAACTAATGCTTTTAGATGTCTCAGTCTCCCAATATGTCACAAAACGATCGTGCCTTATCACTTGTTGATGTTTTCTGCGATTATGTCCGATTTTGGATGATTTTGAGCAATGGGTAGACAAAAAAGTACAGTGTATACCAAGGTCGGCCTAGCTCAGCTATAACGTACGCCATATTTATGACGATTAATTTAATTTTCAATGTTTTCTTCACAACATATACGCAGTAATAATAAGTATTACGAGTCGGCCTTGGTTGCCGTATTTTTTACTTTTACCCACATTCAGCATAAAGATCACCCCCACTTTATTTTTTTTAAATCTATGTTCTTTCACCATCCCAAGAGAGTATCTAATAAAAGTGTGTGTTTTGAGTACTGCCCAAGGCTTATTGCTACTGAAAGTGTGCAACCATGACTTTTACTAATTAAAACTGATTAAAATAGCAATCGTGAAACTTATAAGGTAACGAATATATTATTGATTTCCGCTTGGGCAAAAACACAATCAAGCGTCATCGCCCAGTGTTGATGCTGATAACCCCGGTCGCAAATGCTCTCACCTAGTGTGTAATTCCAGTCGAACTTGTTAAACACTTCGCACTTTAATTCGCATTGCACGTTGGTCTGGGTAGTCATTTTCCTGAAATCTGCATCAGAGTTAAGACGTAGCACTGCGAGCGGAGAACATTGAAAATATGTTGACTTATAACTATAAGTTTATGCTTTTCACCAGCTGCTTGTTAATTGCTCAAGCGGTGAGTCATTAAATATATACAAACCATATAAAGGTATTCTATTAAATGTTTTCAATATATTACAGTATGCTAGCAGTAAGTCGTTGAGTGCCATAAAGGTAAGAAATCGAAATCAATGCATTTTAACGTTCTACAATAGACTTTATAAATCGACAGCATCGTGTGGAGCGGGATACAAGGAACATACCTATCGAGAAATTCAAACCACTGCAGCCAAGTAGCAGTAATGAAGCACAGGTAATTTTTTGAAAATTATTCCCAATATATCAAAGGAAAATAGAAAGAATGTGATTTAGTGACCGACAGTGGGATAATCTGCATCAACTTTTCCCAAAAAATTGACAAAATGTGTATTCATGAAGTTGAGGATTTTACATTTATTGAATGATAAAGGTATATTTTGTGAAACTGTCAACGTGTCTTTGTTGATTAGGCTCTCACGGGTCTACGTACCGAATTAGTTGGCTCTAGCTTGTTTTTATAGGGAAGGTATTCTAAATCAAATCATTTTTTCTTCTTTTGTTATTTACAACAAGATGAAAAATTTTGACTATACTTTTTGAAGAATCCGTCCGATATAAATTATTTTTTTTGCAGCATATTATTTTTACTATTAAGGTGTATTTTTGTACCATTCAATAGTTTGTGACCATTCTTTTTTTTTTGCCTACTTATTATAACTACTAGTTCGCATATAGCACCTAGTCTCAATGGAGATTAGCTGTTATTTTTTAATTATTTTTATAAAACTTACTGATTGTAAATAAAATTGGGGAAAAAAATAATGATGAACAGTTAATTATCAGCCCTCTCGCTTTTGAAATTTTTCAAAGCTCAACTTTTTATTTATAAATAATTCTTTTTACTTCAAGGCCATTATTTTTTATAAAAATACTTATCGTCCTAGCTAGCCTATTTGCCGATTAATGCATTTAACTCATGTGTGGTTTTCAACTTAGTTAAATTAACTTTAAGGACTACCTAGTCTATGTGTGACTTCCCCAGGGGTCAACCGGTACAACCTAACCTAACCTAACCTAAATTTAATTGAAATGTAATGCTTGGTTCAATTCTGATTATTTGTTACATCAACATGTTTAAAAAAACAACTTTACTTTTTTCGATTAGGTTCCAGCTCCATATCAGCAAACGAACGAAACGGTTTCGTCAGGAGAATTTTCCGTGGTACATATTGATTATACCTTATTATAAATTTAATAATAATCTTTGCCTATCATTTCTCAGTCAAATACTGCAGAAGCAAGCCGTGTTGAGACTCAAGGCCAAGCTGGTTTCATTCCACCCAAATTTACGCCACAACGTGATTTCCGTCCAACAAACAGTTTCAACGAGGATGAAGACTATAATAATTCTGCAGAAGCTGGCTTTCCGCGTTACTACCAACGTGGACCAACAAGATTTTATCAAACACCCCCCGTCCCTCCGCCAAGTACTTTCGGCAGTCGATCGGTAAGTAAAATATTATTTCTTTCAATTCGCCAAGAAATAAAGACAAATTTTTTTTTCCATTTTTTAGATACCGCTGATGTCAAGCGGCGTCAATTTTCCATATCCCATAAATTCAGGACCCGCAGGACCGTTGGGATCTTCACGGTTTTCTGGTTCTCGTTTTGAACCCGAACCAATGGGCCTTCAATCGTCCAACAATTTCTATCGCTCAGAATCCTATAGCTACAGTTCGGATGGTATGGGCGCACCACGCGTACAGCACGATGTATTCGACTCCCGTCCGGGCTTTGGGGTATCGAGAAGAAGTTTCTAGCGTATAATATTCAAATTTAAAAAAAAAAACTTTATTGTTTAAGTAACTATAATTTTAATTTAAAGTTCAGAAAAAGTTTCTACTAGATCAAAAAAAAGTGCAACCTTTCTTTCGATATCTTTTTCATTTTTAAAAGCATTAAACCAAGTAAGCAGATTATGCTCTTTGGTACGTCTCCATTCCGATAGGCTTTTTATATATTCACCGAAAAACTTTTCAATTCTATCCATGGAAATGGACAACCTACGATACACTTTTTTCTCCAAGTCAAGGTATCCATGTTGAACAAACAGGCGCGTTAATAATTCATCATCGTCTAGATCTTCTGGGTTCAGCACCAACATGTGACCTACAAAATCCTCCAGTTCTCCATCATCAAAATAGTTTTTTGAGGCTTCTAAAAATTCTGTAACGGAGTCCAATTCCTTGCTATGGTAATTCATAGCCTGGGCGTCATCCACAACGCTTTGCATAACATCTACTACCTCTTGCAAGACATCCTCGAGCACGTTGATTATCTCCGCGAAAATATACTCAGCGACCTCAACTCGGGCTGTGTAGCTCTCGAGGGGAAAGGCAATCTGATCGTGCGAGAATTTGCTTTGTAGAATTTGAACTGATTATTTAAGGATTATATTTGCTTACAGTAGGCTGCTGCAAATTGTTGCCAATAACTGCGATTACAAGTAATATGCGCCACATGCTGCAAGCTAAGCTATCTGGAGACAACTAAGAAAAGACCGCAATTTTTCTCCTATAAATGCTAGGATGGCTCACACGCAAGATGTGCTACCGCTTCCGGATTAACAATACACAATGACAGCCATTAAGTAAAGCCAGGCATGCAACTGGGCGTGGATAGTTCTCTAATTAATGGCTTGAGTATAGTAGGAGTCTAATTTTTAGTCGGTAATCAGTAGCAAGTTATTGCTTCACAAAATTTTTGCTTTGTGTTGTGGGGGGTAGATGCACTGCATCAATTACAATCATTAAGGTGCTACGATACCTCTAAAATCTTGTAGTAGAGAAAGGAAAAGCAGTTCAGAAGATTCCATATTGACGTCAAATAATGGGGCTCATTTATCGAGCAATTCTTGTTGAAGATAACGTTGTTTGCGGAACAGTGAAGAGCTGCTGCAGCCAACTGTGCTCAAAAAAGATGATTGATGAGACTTTGCGCAAAGCTAAGAGCTGCCGAAAACATATCGGTGATAAACTGCAAGCCCATCTATCCAACCCATGTCGGCTTCCTGCTGATCTAGGCGCATTAGGCGACCACTCGTCTTTTGATGTTGCTGGTACTGCTGCTTCCTTCAACTCGCGTTGCCTCTTCAAGTTGTCCAAAATTTTCAGGCTCCATAAGACCTGGCCTGAATATAATTGATGGACGAATAGTCAAATTTCAGTCAACGGTAGGGATCCCTGCACTTGAAAATATATTTAACGCGATATTCCAACTGGCTTTCCTAAAAAGTGGAAATATGGTACAATTGATATGATTCCTAAGACTTGGGCATTCGGAATTGCCAACTTCCGAATATTTCGGATACGCAAGTAAATGGTTTTTCTTTCTTTCAATCTAATTTTTTCCCAAACTGGTAAACAACTCCGGCCTGTGTCCTATTATGTGCTGGAGAAATTGTATTAAACGATGTCCCTGGGTGTATGTGTAGCCAGTATGCTCACAGGGGCTCTTTGCTGTGTAGTTTCTGCCAGAGCATGGTTGACCATTGTTATTGTGGCCAGCAGAAAGCCGCTAAAAGCTACCTCTGCACAAGCTGCCACTCCAGCGTTTTATATTATTTTCATTGCTTACATAACATCTTCTGGATCAGACAGGGGCCAGCAGCTATTTGGTCGTCCTAACTGCAGGATGTGCCTGACGGTTTCGTAGTTAAATAATTGTACCCTCTCACTGAGATCTCAATTTGCTTAAGAATGATCGTATTCTAGCAAATATCTTGAGATAATTAATAATAAAAGAAAGGATTTCCAGTAATTTATTATCTATATTTATTAATAGTACAAAAATTCTAAATAACTTATTTTTTAAAATCTAAGTGTCAATAATTTTATTTTATTATTATAATATTTGATCTATTAGATCAAGGAAAAGTTGAGTTTTCTTTTCGATATTTTTCTCATTTTTAAAGGCATCAAACCAAGTAAGTAGATCATGATCTATCATACGTCTCCAATCTGATAAACCATGTATATATTCACCAAGATACACTTCAACTCTGTTCATGACTATAGACAAATTTTTTCGCAGCTTGTTCTCAAAGTCATCGATTCCATGTTGACTTAGAAAGCGATCAAATGCTTCATCTTCATCCAAATTATCCGGGATCATCTCAAAAAATTTGATAAATAACTCCTCCAATTCCTCATAGTCATTGCCTTTATATTTTTTTGTGGCTTCCAAAAATTCAGTAATATCATCCAATATCACGCTGTGGTAATTCATGGCCTGTGTATCATCCACAACGGCTTGCATCAGCGCTGCTCGAGCACATTGGTTACCTCTACAAAAATGTATTTGAGGACCTGCGTTCGTGATTTGTACTCTTCAAAAGGAGCTGCAAGCTAAGCGGGCAAGAGTTGTATTTTCCAGTATTTATACTGACAATCTAAGAATTTATCTTGCTTACCGCTGGCTGTTGCAAATTGTTGCCAATAACTGCGATTATAACTAACACGTACCACATGTTGCACGTTTAGCTACCTAGAAACAACTATGAAGAATCCGAGCTGTGCTCCCTATAAATGTTAGGGCCTACTATGCACAACGACATCCATTGAGAAAAGTCAAGCACGCGATTGGGTGTGTTCTCAGTTTGTAATCAGTGGCCAGTTGCAGCTTGACGTGATAAGAACGTGCAATTCAAATGCATTTTAAACAGTTTATTTGCTTTGTGCTTTTATTGGGGGTAGGTGCAGTGCCTCAATTACAGTTATTAGTGTGCCACTACAATTCTATAAATTCTAAAAATAGCTTACAGCAGCCAGCGCCAACAGCTTGGGCGAGTTGCACAAACTTATGCGGCAGCGTTGGAGGCAGGAAGCACAAGTGAGACAATTCCATATTGACGTGAAATTGTGGGCCTCGTCTTTGGAACAATTCGGTTTGGAATTTGCGCTCTTTGTGGATCAGTGTCATCGACGAGGCAGTCATTGTGATCAACGGCGGGTGCAGCGCAGGATCTGGACTCTAAGACGCAAATATAGTGAGCTACGCACGGAACTGGCAACTTTGTGGGAATACTTTAAAGACAAGGTGAGCGAAGAGGAGGTGCTGCAGCCAACTATGCTTAAAATAAGGAAGGTGCTTGTACAATATGACGAGACTCTAAAATTGGTTTATGCTCAAAGCTACAAGCTGGTGGAACAGTAATCTTAAGTACCTAAATAGCTCCATATACTAAATATTGGCAGAGTTCTTATCCATAAAAGTTTTTAAAATAATAAATCTTATAGATTGTCATCAAACAAAAGAACAGGATAAAATAGGATAAAAATATTCTCCATTGCCTTGGATTTTTTGTTATAAAAGGTTTTACAAACTGGGAATAAGGAATTGATACTCTTGTGGAAGACGGTGCCTTAATATATATCAATCAAAAGCAATGAGAATGGCAATGAACTTCTAGTTTTTTTTTGAAAGCAAAAAAAAAAACAAATATTCACGAAGAAAATATAGTTCAGAATTTTCAACGAAACTTCTACACTATCGAATGTTTCGAAGGGTGTGGCGTGCTAAGTGGACCTAAATAGATACTTCTCAATTGCAGCCTAAGAAGCGCTATTATGGATATATTCATTAGTTTAAAGTCGTAGTCGGCACGGCCCTATCTCGTCGACACACGTAAAGTACACATACACGTCACATGCACTTGGGCCTGCGTAGCCAGATTTTGGCCAAAAGTCCCCCAGAAGAAAGTAAAAATTTGAGCAAAATGACATTTGAATATGATTTTACACATATTAAGGTATCCTGTGCAAAAAAAATTATTAAATTATAATTAGTGATTATTAATCTATTGGCAATCAAAGTTGATATTTCGTATTTTATGAGCTTTCGCGATAATTTACAGAAAAAAAAACTGCATTTAGCATGATACATGTAGCTACGAAATCTTCATTCACTTTATTATTTATAAATATTAATTCAGAAAAAAAATAAAATTGAGCTTAAAAACTTTTTGGTTTTAACTATATTCGAGTTGTTATAAAGATTTTGTTGGTTTTTTTTTATCATTTGGCTACTTTGCATTAAGGGTACCTCCATTTTTATAAATTTCTTTATATATTTTACATGAAAATGTAATTCTTGACGATTTTCGGAAATTGAATTTTTTTATCTAAAATTTGATTTTGAAAAATTAACCCCTAGGAAATTTTACTATTTTTTTTTAATTACATAGCTGCCTAAAAGTATGCTTCAAAAACCATTTTTTCAAAAATGCAAATCAAAAAATGTAAAAATTATCAATTTTGACGAAAAATCGTTAAAATTTAAATATGGATTTTTGAAATTTTTTTTCGGAAATTAAAAGAGCATGCCAAAAAAATTATAACTTTTAAAACCAGGTGATTGGTGATGTCGTCTGTTTGTAATTGGCTTGGAAAGCTGAAACTGTTTGGGGCTATAACTCCAAAACCATTCAATATTTTGGATATAGGCTATTTTTTCATTGTATGCGGAGCTCATATCTAGCTCTGTGTGAAATATGGTCCAATCCCAATTAACAGTCTTTTTTCTATTAAGTTAAAACTTTTTTTTCTTTTTGTTTTAAATTTTTTCCAATTTTGGTCTAGATTATCTATATCTTAAAAAAATCTAAGGAGGCTCAATCTTCCCAGAAAAATAGTTCAATCCTTTAGGAACACGTGTGTAAAATTTCATCACTCTAAAAAAATTATTAAAATTAAAATATGACAATCAGGGCCCACAGGGCACTGGTTTAAAGAGATTAAAAAATTTCATAAGGAACAGCATGGGACATAGATGACATTCCAGCTTAGCTTTACTTAACATTCATCGTAATGAGAAGATCCAGTAATCGTCGTTACTTAATAACTACCCACCACTTGTACTTAAATCAAACTAAAGGAAATAAAAAACATTTTGTACTAGTTTAATTACTGTAGTAATTCCCAATTTGGTGTAAAATGCAAAACCCCAATAATTTCATAATAATGTTTGAAATTAGAGTTAGAAACAATAAACAGTTGATCTTGAGTCCACATGTATAGCTTTAGCTTCATCTTAAGAATAATAGGGTGTTTAACTGTTACATAACTAACTATATTCCTTGTTGTCAAGTTCGACATTGCAACAAGGGAGTGGTACTCAAGTTGATATGTATTTCTTTTGTCTTCCTGACCATATTGGATGTAATTATGTAATTTGGGTATTCTGGCGTTTCCTTTGTTACCCATTTTCGCTGTTTTCGCGAACAAAATGTTTATTTGAATGAAATCAATGTTGAGGCGTTAATTGCTCGACAAATAGAATAGTCTCGGATGAGTAAAGTATCATATCAAATCGTATCATTTTGATAATTTATTTTACCAGAAATTAAAAATACATGAAAGCAATGAAATTGAACAATAGAAAATAAAATAATAGGAAATAAGTAGTTGCAGACAGCTTGTGAGGCAAACCTACTCTTCCCATATGTTTGTTGTACCCACATATTATTCTAGGTAGATTGATCGTAGGCTTCTTTTCTTTTTCTTTCTTCTCGCGAATATATGGATGCTTTTTGTTGGTTCCGCTGCAATGAAGTTTGAAGATTCCCGCATTGTTCTGCCACACGACAGATATCGAGTTAGTTTTTTCGAGACACTTATCGTACGAACGATTCTTCAGATTTTTCCCTGTTGCAAGTTAACCGTTGGCTTCTCTTAGCCAATTTGATCCCGATTGCCCGAACCATTATTTTATTCAGTAAGCAGTGTAAACAATATGACGTGAGAAAGTTGTCACCGTAAAACGCATGTATCTCTGATTCTTCGATTCATGGATTCGATTATAGAGAGAATCATTGACGCACCGAACCCAATGGTTTTGTCAAATGAACTTAATTTGCCAGCGTATGGAATGGTATGGAAAATATATCCTGAACCGGAATAGAGGCACCATTATTTGAAGCCGTTGCGAATTGACTTCGCTCTAATTAACTATGTCGGGTGAAATATGGAGTAATATGTTCATCAGTTGATAAATGCGTGCCGAAAATCCCAACTTGCTTGAACTTCTTTTTCAAAGCCGGAAGCCCAAGATCCGGTTGAACCTACCAAAAGTACTCTATCTGACGAAGTTTGTGATAGCCCGAAAGAAAAAGAATCTCGATAAAGCGAGACACTTATTGTCGAATGGTGGTGAAAATTACAGAGTAGATTTTTCAGTTAGAAACGATAATGCCGATGGTTTCGTCGTCCCAGAATATCCGAAACAGTTTCACTGGCTAAAAATAACATAAAATTAGAAATACAATGATAAAATAGCGGTGTCAATAACTGAAAAACAACGGTCCTACTAGTGGCAATGTCGAATTCATTTGTCGAGCAATGCGCCAACGTTGCGTAAACGCAACACAAACTTTTAGCCTCATCTAGAACTCTCGCAATCACTTCTGGATACGTCATAAACTAATTTAAATTTTTCTTTGTTCTTTTGTCAACATGTTTTGATGTACATAAGACAAAAAATTTACATTCAATAATTTTTAGTGTACAGTTCAAAGTATGTCCAAAAAAGGTGTGTACACATACGCAGGTTGTGTGTCAGTGTGTGTTTTGCAGGGTGTCAGATTATGGAGAGGAAGAGAGATAAAAGATATACCATTAAAACAAAAAAAAAAAAAATGGTAGCGATATCTGACACATAGGGCGCATAAGAAATTTTTGAAAATGGTGTTGCGTGTACGCAACAGTGGAAGTAAATGGGTTAATAAGGTCGTCCGATTTGGTCGATCTTGACAAATGTTTTTATTTATAGACAAGTCTAAATTTTCAGCTTAGTTTCATTATTTTTCGAAATTCTGGATTCGGAACCAAGGCACGTAGCGTAGACCATTTTAGATACAAAACTTAGATGCAGTTTTTGGGGTAATGGATTCATTTTAATATTTTACTGAGGAGTATTCGGATGTAAGAGTACATGATAAGTTTTTTAAAGCAGAGTATCACTTTCCAAGTGATTGCAAAAGATGAAAAACAAAGCTCACTTATTTCTTAAAAAAATTGACTATCTTTAAAACGAAAACCTTGTATTTTCAAAATAACACCATTTAATTACTTATTGTTTGGATATCTTTCATAAAAATGGTGTGTTTAAAAAAATTTATATTAAATTATTTGATTTTGAAAATTGCTGAGCTGGGTTGTAACAGGGTCTGAGCCAATTGCCCAATGATACTTTCGACCACAACTTTGGCTTGCTTATAATAGTTCATTAATTTCAGTTCGGGCAATTGCACCTGCAGGCTTTCCGGAAACTCCAAGTAGGCCAGTACCAGCTTGTTTTCGGTCTCACTCTGCCAGCGTGTAACATTTTGCATTAACTGAGTCCGGTTCTGGTCAGTAGTCTTAAGATAGCTCTTAAGAAGTATCTCAACTTTTGTGAAAAATTTGCGCATTGCAATTTTTTCTTTAGGCAACACCTCCATCAAAAGTTTATCAGGTGTTTCATCGCTAATTAGTTGACTATGCACCATCACAAAAAGAAAATATTGTGTGCTATAGAAATCCTCATTGCTGAAGATGGTATCGATGTTGTCAAAGTACTGCTGATCCATAAGTTTGCTATCGTTCAGTCGCTGCAGCTCTTCCCTGCAGTCCTCTATGCTAGTGTAGAGCACATGGTTATAGAGTCGTTCGATACCCTGCACCGCCAGCTGCGTCACTGCTTCCGATGGGCCTTTTGCAATGACAATCTACAATAATAATAAAACAAATGAGCTATATTATAAGCACTTGGTTTGGAATCTTGTTGGAATTCCACAAATCGAAGCTTACGGCGTAAATACTCGCACAGCTGCAGATAAGACACAGCAGCCCCAGTTGAGCTACAATTGACATGCTTCCGATTTCTCTCACTGCTAGAATTATACTGAGCAGCTGATCTCCACCTTGAGCTTAATAAAATAATTACACTACGCAACAAACTCTCAAACTTCTCTCAAAAGCTGTCATATTACTCAGCAGCTGAGATGCAGCTAGAGCTTGAAGCTAACACTATGCAACAAAACATTTGTGAGTTTGGTTTGAAGGTTTAGCTTTTTATTAAGCGATTCAGCAAAGCCATAAATAAGAGTGTGGCATAATTTTGTTAAGAGATTAATCTATAAATGAGCAAAAATTGTAAAAGTAATTGCTTAAAATTGTCATAATTAGTTCATTAATTTTTTTAAGCTAACTAGAAAAAAGATGTTTGCCTTTGACATTCATTTATACATACATATATGTTATATATATAATAATATTTTATGTGTATATCATAACTGTGCTTATCAATATAATACTTAATTAGTTTAATAATTTTAAGATTTTCAAATGCACTCCAATAGATATGCCTTATTACACCTAATGCATATAGGTATATATAAATATTTATTTACTGTTTAATTATTTAAATAATTTGCTTTAAAATGCAAGCGCCAAAGGTATTTCAAGCAGTTAAAAGAGAAAACATTGAAAAGAGTTTTAAAAAATTGCTAACTTTACTATAATTAAAACTTTCAACTCTTCAGCTCAACATGATTTCTGTAACTCAACCATAAAAAATGTTATTTTATAATAATTTAGTTTTTAGTGGTTTTAAAAGATTTTCAATGTACTTAAGATAATAATGCATAATACATGCAGTCTTATGAGTCCTGGGAATCCATAGAGCCCTTTATTAGCCCGACAGCTCTTCAAATAGTCCAATTCCCGAAACAAGTCAAATAAATATACAAAGAGTAAGCCCAATTTTCTTAATAATTTAAATACATTTATAGAGCAATCGATCTTTCACACTTTAATGAAGTAAGTTAATCATATTACCTAAAAGCGACAATCAGTTAAAAAGGCCACTTAGTAATTTCACTTTTATTTTGGCTTTTATGATTTTTGCATATTTTGTAGAAATTAAATTTAACAAGCAATTTTTTTTTTCAATTCCGATTACTTATCGTTTACTGAATATTACGTAAACTATTCTTTATCGAACCATATCTCGAAAAGAAATAAAAATAAAAGATATTTGAATAAAAAAATCTTACAATTCAAATATGTATACTATTTCTTTGTCGAGATATGTGTCGTTATTTAGAAGTCTACCAGTATATTCAGGTATTAAAAACTATATGAACAATCAAAATTTTGCAAAATAAAATCGAAGTAGATAGACTTTATTACGTATAAAAATTAATCAAATTGAAGATATCAAAAAATCTGCACCGCTTCATTAATTTTTGCGGAAAATATAGAACAAAAAATTAACCCTCCTTGAAAAGACTATAAAAAGCAGTGGGCTAAATAAAGTTCATCGTTCTAAAAATGTTATAAAAATAATAAAATTTACAAAAATTTTAATTTCCATTTATTCAAATTTTAAATAAAAAAGAAATTAAAGTAATAATCTAACTAATTAAAAAATATATCCGATTACGGTAACTGATTTACTGGTGTTCGAGATACCGTGAATTTAAATTGGAACGAACCATGGCTTGTAATAAAACTTTAACCGATTAAAAAAAATTACTTATGGTTTCCGATTTAAATAATTTTTAAAAATGTTTTCGAAAACCCAGAGCACTTAAAATCGCAATAATTTTTTATTAAATCGAAAAGCATGCATTGAAAAAGAAACTTTCTTTATTCATATTTTTGTATATAAAACATGTAAACCAATAAACAATAAATTATGTTGGGGAAAGGCTTGTAGGTTGACACACCATAGATTTTTTTTTGCTATATCTCCACATTGAATAGACATAGGCATCAATGTAAATATGCCCATTGGAAAGAGAAAAGAAAGAGCTATAATCCACAATAAGCAAATCATTTGAATTATATAAAAATAAGCATTTTACAGATAATTTTCAAAAGAGCTTGAAAACGACCACCAGGCTTGTAAGTTGTCACACCTGCAAAAATCGCTGAATATTTGAGAAAACTGAAATAAAAACGCATGATTGCTAAAATATCTGAAAATTGATTGATTTTAAATTTAACTGAGCATTAAATTGAATTTAAAAAAACAAGAAAACTTTCCAGAGAAGTCAAAATTGGGGTTTTTTGTGATCGGTTTTTCTTGGTCGACATACTAAAAATGAATTGTTAAGGAAAATATTGAAAAAATATATTCGAAGATGGCAGACAAATGCATTAAAAACAATTCAAATTATTTTCAATGATAATTCCACACAATAAAACAGTCATATAAATAACATAGCAATGTAAGAAATTAAAATAGATGTGTGACAACTTACAAGCCAAAAGGTGTGACAACTTACATTTTTGAAGCCAATTTGGAATGCATTGAAAAAAATTTGTCTATTCACTGTATGTCCGAAAACCTTTTTTGATTATAAAAGTTCATTGAATTTCATTTCAAGCACATTTATTTTCCTTGATTTTTTATTTTGATTTGATCACTTTTTGAGCGCAATCAAAAATAATGTTTTTTATTTTCCGATTTCTTTAAAAACAATTTTTATATTTTGTCACACACACACTGCGTTTTTAAGTCTGTTCGCACACATCAAAAACACATTAAAATTGTTTACGGCGTATTTGCCATCGAAGACAGGTGGAATTTTGGTATTTTCATTGCTGGAACATCAAAATCGACCAGGTGTGACAACTTACAAGCTGTGACAACTTACAAGCCTTTCCACTATTACTAAAAAAAAAGAAAGATCTACATTTTGTTCCTTTTTTTTTTATCGAAGACTGCCTTTTTCAATTTAAAAATATTCAAAACGTTTCTTTAAAAATTTAGTCATTTAGATTCAGAGCTTGTGGTATAAAATTTGTATATAACCAAAAAATTTTTTTTTGTTGACCTCTGTTAATTATTTTATTACGCGTTCCTGTTTTTAACGTGAGCACCAAATTTCAAATTTTTTAACAATTCAAAACTGAAACAGAAATCAGGTTTGATCTATACAAACTTCATGACTTGGAAGAGTTTGCACAAGTATCTCCGGCTTGAGAACTTTGGAATTTCTCTAGACTTGATAGACTCTTTGGCGAAAAGCATTTAAGCAGCGACCTAGCCGATGCTCTCTTTGGAATTAAATACTTAAACTTACGTAACTATTGCATATTCTTATGCATACTATATAAATATTCAGAATAACACGCTTTACATGTAAGTTTTCAAAATACATTTGCATTTTTTTTTGTACTTGTATTTACATAATTCAATTGAGTTTTTTGAAATTGACGCAGTTGTACGATTTACTGGCTTACTTTTGAATTTTAAATGACTTTGAGTTTACGTATATAGATATATGTATATATTTTTGTTATATTACTAAAGATCGTTTACACTTTTTTTTATTGTATTGTGATTATCTTAGATAGTTGGAAATTCTAGTCAGCAAGTTTGCCTACGATTTATACAACAGTTGTGTGTAGGTACTTAAGGTTTTTGAAAAACATTTTTGAAACACCTTGTTGCATATATAAACATAAATATTCAATATGCACAAATTGTCGACTGTATAAATATAGTAAGTATATATATAATATGATTCTTTCTATGTATAGTATTTATAGTATCTGCATGTTTGCTGCTGGAGCATTGTACTTTGAATTGTTTTGTAGTTGAGTTGAGGCTCTTATACGGTACGTAGTTAGGCCTTATATATTATACGTCTGTTTTTTTTTTTTAATCGTATTTTTGCATTACACTTAATATTAAGCACATAACTTTTTATTATGCTTTTCAAGGTACACATGACATCTGACTTTACTGTGGGACAACAAAACTAATATTTTTAACTTTATTGTCCCTCTAAAAGTTTTCAACAATTTTAAAAATAATTTTAAGAATTTAACGAAAATAAATCTCTTATTTGGGTAACATTAAATTGTAATTGTTAATAATTCTATTATTTCGTTTTTATTTATTTATAATTTATGTACTTATTTATGTAAAAAAATTAATTGCAATAATTAGTAAGAAAATATATTTTTATATGCGTTAAATTAAGTTAGTACGCATTTAAATTCTGTTATCTAGAAGACAGTCCATGGAGTAGAGCTTAAACTTAAATAGCTAGATTTTAATAAGAAAACTGTTGAAGCAGAATAGAAATAATGTAAACTATTTTATATAACATAAAAAAAATGTGCTGAAGAAATAAAATGATTTTGAAGTGAAATAAATTGCTATTTAAAGTCTGCTTAAATTATGTCTGTAATTAGGTTTGATTTCGATTAATCGAATTGTCTGATTTTTTTACTTTATTATTAATATTTAAATTCTACTCTAAAAGAATCTGTTGTTTGAAAAATATGTCAGTACTCTATACGTTTTATGATTGCGTCAAGCTAAAAGCTCTTTTTTTTCAAATTGTTTCAGACAAAAAAAAATGGATATATTCTTTTTAAAATTTTCATTTGACTTATAACTTGTAAAGTAAGCTTGCTTTCAGGAACCAAAAACTACAAATATAATCATTCATTTTATTCATTAGGCTTATATGCAAAATACTTTTTTTTGTTATTGAGATTTTAATGCAAAATAAATGAGCCTGAGATACTTTTATGCAGTTTGACTATGATTATGATTTATTTAAATTTTTTTTTAAATAAAATTGTATTTTTATTATTTTGGTGTTTTGTTATTTTTGATATGTATAAATAAAAAAAAATTTAATAATTTATGGAGCTGGCTTTGTCGGACAAAAACGCATAAAGGCAAAAGTGTATGAGTAGCGTCGTGAACAACCCTAACAACGATGCATTAAGGCAAAAGTGCGAGACTAAGAAGGTGACGGCAAACAAGCAAGCACAATAGAAAAATATTAAAAAAATTATATGTACACACTGCTAGGCACTGGTAATTTTTTAAAGCGCAGCTTTCACCTACTTTTTATAGTTAAGGGTCTGGGCTTGGCACAAATGCTCATTTTTCGCCTTTATGCATTTTTGCCCAACAAAATGAATACCCTAAATATTATACTATCGTTTCAGTTGGCAATGCCAACCACTCTCGTTTTGGTACTGCAATTTCTTTATCTTTATTGAAATACTGACTTAGATCGGACCATAATTTTCATAGTTTTTATATGTTTGCGTTAATTTAAAAATCAGTGGCGGCTTCACGGGGGTTTCGCGTCCGGACCCCCAAAAGTGGACCTAATCCTGGATCCGCGCCTGCTATAAATAATAAAAAAAGAGTAAAGGTGGCGCCCAACAATATTCTGAATTGTTTGTTATTTAATAATAAAAAGAATACATTGTCCAATTCCATATAAAACCTTTGACCATAGAAATAAACCAACCGGTAGACAGACATATTGATCGGGTTCCTAAAAAAATGTAATGAATGACTCAACATTGCTGTAGATTGTTATTCATTCATTTCTACTATAGTAAAAGTGATTTAAAAAAACTAGCAAACAACTTTTACTGACTTTTATACTCTCTTTTATATATCTTTTATATTTTTTCGTATTCGGCTCCTCTAAAGTATTGTCCTCAAAGCACAAAATTTTTCACAGATCCAGCAATATTTGTATTTTTTATACGTTTCTTTTTTATAACTTACGATTTGGTTTAAATTTTTCATACGCTTTTTTTTTAAATAAAATCTTATAAAATAAAAACATTTAAAACTTGAAAAAAAAATGTTTTTTTATTACACAAGAAAAATTATTTAGTGTAAGATCAAAATGCAGTTCCTGGCAACATAGCCATATAAACTTAAATATAAATTAAAATTAAATGCAAAGTTTGTATAAAAATTATTTTTTAAACTAAACACAGGAAAATTTTTAAGGAAACAAATGTTACAAAAGTTCACAGAGATAGCGAGCATATTGAGAGAGTTTAAAACAAAAATAAGAGAGAAACAGTTTTATTTTTTATCACAATTGCGTATGAAAAATTTCTTTAATTGCTAGAAGCTGCCACGCCTACTGCCGCTAGCGCCAGATCCTGCTGCGCCACCTCCACTCGATCCAAAAGCTGTCCGCGGCACCAGAATGCGTGGCAGCGTCAGGGAGCGTTTTGGAAAGCGGTGCCGTTGCGGCGTCGTCTGCTCCGGTGTGCTGGCTGCAGAGGCAGCAGCTCTGGATGAGACCAACGCCGGCTCAGTCTCCCGCGGCAGCGCCGCTATTGTAGCTATGCTTGCCGTAGAGCCAAAAAACTGCGGCAAATGTCACGCATATGACTGCGCCGTTTGTGGCATCATGTTGGCAGCGTAGCAAGCGCCGGCACCAGTATCCAAGGCACTGCCAGTGCCTCGCTCTACAAGATTCTTAAGGCGACCGCGCAGCTCTTCCAGGCTCTTTGATTTGGCCTTGTTAATGCGCTTGTACTTAACATCCTTGGGCTTGGTAACGGAGCGATGATTGGACATGACGCGATTATAGTTGGTTACTTGCGATTTGCCATTATGCTGCTCCGGTTCCGCAGGCGGTGCCAGCGGCTGCAGCTGCGGCACTTTGACACTCAGCGTGGTGCAAGGCGCATCATGGCTGGGAGAACGCTTTAGACCGCCTAGCTGACGACGTGGCGTCACCGCCTCTTTGGCTTTGTCGGCTGTGCACGTTGTTGCATTGGAGGCGCCATCAATTTGTCCCTCTGTGGAGCTTGAGCTGAGCGCCTTATCCGAGCGATTCTTAAACTTGTCACGCTTTTCTGCTACATCCGAAGTGGGTTCGGGATCCTCCTCAACAGAGTACACTGTTTCCAGTATGTCCGGGCGACGCAAAAAGCAGTTATTTCTTCTGGCCGCTCCATACTTATTCAGATTTGTCTCTATGGCATCGGATATGGAGCGCACTATAGTGATGCCATCGCTGCCAAGCACGCCACTCAGACCACAACCACCGCTGCTCTTACGACGCGTGCCCAGCGTCATATTGCTATCGGAATCCATATCCTCCAGCACCACGGCAGAGTCGGAGTCATTTAGCGAATCCAGCTCATTGGCATAGCTAGCCTCTATGGTTTCCAGTCCATGATCCACCAGACGCGTGGAGAGTGTGTCAATGATTTTCTGCTGGCGCTGTATGGTCAGCTCACGATGATTCAGCAGGCTGGAAATTTGCTTCTGCTTGCGCTTGAGTCGGGACTCGAGCAGCAGCAGCTGCGAGGTAAGGGAATTCATTTGATCGGACTTCTCCTTCTGGTAGCGGTAGTGTTGCTGCACCTGCAAGTTAAACCAAGTTGTAGTTAATGATTGTTGCATGGAATTATATGCTCATCCACTCACCTGCATGGCATACGCTTTGCGCCACTTCATAATGTGCTCCGTTTGAAAGCGCACCTTGGAACGCAGCTCCTCAATAATGGCACGCGCCGTATGCAAGTCCTTGGGATCCTGATTCATCATGTTCAGTCGCAAATTACTCGTATGAATTGACACTGGCACGGGTGGTGGCCATTGAAATTCCAGCGGTGGCTGATGCACATCTGTTGGCAGCGAGCCACGTGGCTGTGCCTTGGTTGTCTTTGGCGTGGAGGGCACTGTGCCCGCTCCGCTGGCCATGACCGTGGCTGCTCCGCTGACGCTGTGTGTTGCCGTAGCCGTTGTCGTATGCGAGGGTGTGGGCTGGGAGGGTTGCTTTTGTATGCTGCATGCCATGCTGCTGATGGTTTTGGCAAATTGTGTAGCACGCCCGGCATACATTTGGCGTAGACAATCTTTGGGTTGGGTAGGACTCCGGCTAGGCTGGGTGCTGCACTGCTGTCTGCCGTGTGCTTTTTAGGGCAACATTCACGGCTCCAGGTTGATTGATGTCCACTCTATGGGCTTTTGCTCCGGCTGCTAAAATGCAAAAGAAAAATGCTTTATTACAATCAAATATTTACAAAGCGCCAAAATGTATGCAGCAGAAAACCAAAAAACAATCAACCAGAAGAGATGTCTTCTTGGTGGCGAAGTCTACATACTCTTTCTCAGTTGAGGTGCTGCATAGAACTTCAGGAACAAGTGCTACAGTGCACCATGGTATCAGATTATTGTATTTGCTTGGACACATACTCTTGAAAGATTAAATTTTATACAGGCTCTTTGCCAGGAATATTTTTCAGTGGGAAATCACAGTCAACAGATCGTTGGGTTAGAGTATTCTTAGTATAATTTAGCAAAAAGAAAGTTTGGAGATTTAAACGTACCTACTTTGTGGATCTGAAGCCTTTCTTATAAAGCGTAATTGGATACTACAGTCACTGCCAAGGAATAAAATTTTATATCACTTATTCGGAACCACAACCAAAAAAATCCCAAAATCATCATCGATCACCGTTCAGTGAAAATTTACATTGTTTTCATTGTTTTTTTTTAATAAGTATCGGTGATTGCGATTAGCCGGAAAAATTGGATCGTTTAAATTATCCCAAATTTTTCGAAACTAACAATAGATAATAATAAATGTACTGTTAAAACATGTTCATGTGAGTAAAGAGCATAAGTATATGTGCTCCGTTGTCTCTGTTGCTCAGTTTCGCGCATTTTCGCAGTTGCCAACGGACAAAAATATTCCTCGCATTTGTCAAGGATATCAGAAACAGCCAAAGGGTAAAAGCAAACATGGCTGATGGTATGTTAACATATTTAAGTAATTACTCTTGCCGGGAATTAAATTCTGTATGAAAATGTAACGCGTCCGAAATTACGCATACGCCGCATTGTGGCTGGCGGTTATGTAAATTATATATATGTATACATAAATTACATTATGCAAAAACGAACGAAAAACAATATCAATTATTTTCGCTTTTTAGCGAATTTTATGCCCGAAATGTTTTTGCATCGTCTCAGTTAAAATGTAATAATAATAATTATTAATTTATGTGCATTTTGATTTAATTGCTATTGTTGTCTGAGTAATTAGTAGTATTTTGGACCGTGTTTAGGCTGATATGGGAAAAACCACAATTCTAATAAATTGCGTCAAGCCCAAAGAGATAACTAGTTTTGAATTAGCCAAATGGCTGTCTAACTGTGTCATGCAGATAAGAGGGCCATTATGTTGTATTATGGCCCACCCTTAAAACGAGGATTATATAATATAAAGTATGTATGCCCTCATAACGATTGTGTCCGAGAGATAAGCTTATTAACAATTTAATCTTACTTCAATGTGAGGTGGCGCTGATATAATATTGTCTGACCGAAAGTGAGACTGTCTTTGCTACGCTTAGTTATTTTTGTTAGGTGCTTTTAAAGGGCCAATGAACTTGTGAGTCCTTGAAACAAAAAACGCCCAAAAGTACAACTCAAATATTTCAGTAGAAATCAAAACAAGCAGATAACGAAGGAATATACCTCAGTTGTATGTTTCTAAATAAATAGTAATATTCTGGTAGTCCATACCCACCAAACCGAAGTTATTATTTAAAATTGCAAAGTTTTAAAGCGGCCGCACATTACTTAATAATGTTAAAAATAATTAAAATTTTAGTACTGGATAAAAGAAGAAGAACTTTAATTACATTGCAAACATATTAAATTAAAATATAAACTTGAAATAAAGTTTGTAAAACTATGGGCGAAAAAATGATTTTGTTACTTAGTTCTTGCTCTGATTTTTAATTAATTTATTGGTATAACTATATTTATGCTCCCGTAAAAATTATATTTTCAACAATACAAAATGGAAAAATTTTACTTAAAGCAGTTTGTGCAATGATCAGGCCCGTTGAGTGGAGATGGGGGAGGGGGGATTCCCCCTGGGCCCGGAGTTTTCTCAGGGGCCCAGTGTAATTACTGTCGTACTGTCGTAATTCAAAAAAGTTATAATAGTGGGGCTGGTACATTTTCCCCCCGGGCCCGGATATTCTCTCTACGGGCCTGGCAATGATTCTTGAGAAACAAAGAAGAAAATTAATTTTTTTCGATATATATATATATATACTTAGATCTATATGAACATGTGATAGAATAATTTATTTGGAAAAAATACAAAAAAGAAATAAAAATTGGTTAACCCCTCTATTGTTCCAACAATTTTAACAAAAAAAGATTGGAATATCTTAAAATATATGCATAAATATACGTATTTATATCTCACAGCCGTGAGAATGGAATAGAGTCTCCCTTAGATGGGTCCCGGGACATTAGAACATTCCTGGGATTGAAGCAGCTGACGAACTGATGAGGAATGATGCTGTTAAAGCACTAGTAGGGCCTGAACTTTACTGTGGCATTGGCAGACATACTGCCAGACAGCTGCTAAGAGATGAAGAAAGGTCCAGTCGGGAAATGGACGGGACCGACACGGAGGGCTTATGGCAAGCCAAGCAATTTCTTGGTTCCTACAACTTGAATAGGTTCAAAAAGATATCCAAATGGGGCAAGAATTCCCTTTGGATACTGACTGGATTACTGACGGGACATTGCAGACTCAGATAACACCTGTGTACTACTGGCATCTTAGATTCAATCATATGCAGGTTTTATGAAACTGAGGATGAAGCCTCCCAGCACATATTTGCAGAGTGAAATGCCCTTGCTAGAAGAAGGAAATCCCTTTTCGGTGGGCATAGAATATCTATGCATGATGTCACACTAGAACCATCTCTAATAATTAAGTTAGTGACAGATATTAGGCTAGACGAGGAGCTGTAGGCCTTGAAGGGAGCACAAAAATTTTATTCGGTTTCCTTTTTACGTGATCCCTATTTCAAATTTTTTGTTGTCGACAACTTCTCATATTTCGTTTTAGTGACATTTGGTGCGCCTACCAAATCATAACATGTCCCTCATCCACACAAGACTTCATACAACGTTGAGTTGTACAACCAGTCGCATAGTGTATGGCTGAGGGTAGACCTGCTGATAATGTCAATCTGGTTTCAACTTTTGTCGTTTTCGAAGCGATAACTTCAAGATTGAAGGAAGATTCAAACTTTCGCTTTTTTCCAAACCCTAGAATACTAAAAAAATGCAGGAAGCTTTTGAAATTAATACGAAGGGGAGACCGCCTAAAGTTCAAAATACAAAAGACAACTTTATAAGTACATCAGAGGAATTTTAATACTTTTAACGCTCGATGCACACTAAACTGACATATCACCTAATAAACTAACCAGAACTTTCTTGGTAATGTGTCAACTTTTTCTACTCGAGTTCTTTTCGAGTAAAAAAGAGTTGAAGAAATTTTTAGTTCGAGGAGCTAATATGACGTCTTAAAATTAGCTTTTTTCAAAAATGTATACAAAACTTCTATATCCTATAGCAGTAAACATTTTTCTCCATGCGAATGAAATAAAACTATGCTTAGCTTTATGAACTATTTTTCCCATTTCCAATTTTCGCACGGAATGTAAAAACTTCATATAACAAAAAAAATCCCAAATGGGATATCCCAAATGGTCATTGTCATATTGTGCGAAATTTTTCGCACTGCGTATGGGCCTTTAGCTTAAAAAATTTCAATATAATTTGAATTTTTGACTACAAGAATACAAACCACAAGACCGACAGAAACATCAAGAACAAGTTAAAAAAAAACTATTAAAAGCATTTCTAACATTTTTATAAAATAAATTTCAACTTTAAAATGAACCATTCTTGAGCGTCGACGAGTGCCACAGCGAATCTTATGCCAAAGTGGAAGAGCAGTTCTGCGAACATCCGTTTCCACATTTTATAAATTTTAGAACCAACCCAACAAAAGAAACTACAAAAAAAATACGAGATAGGAGCTAAACGACAGAGCAAGACAAAGAGAAATAACGCACGCAATTGAAAACAATTAACAAATATGCGAAAGTTTTGATGCAGCTCCAGAACCAGGCCAGAAGATGACTAAGCTGGTTTTGAAGACATGCGAGTCCCATTGTCTGCAGTTGGATCTGTTGCATGTGCCGCAGCTGTGGCATTGTTTGCGCTTCAAATGAAAATTGTGGCTAATTCCTGAGCAAGGAATGAAGCATGCAACGTCAACTGCTGACATAATTCGCAACTCATTCATCATTTTTAATTATGACAATAGTCTGGAATCCACTTATGTGCATGGTCTGGGAAATGTTTGCCAATGTTTCTACTAACTTGGTTAGCCCTTTAAAGCATATACTAGTAGCCTGCTATATAATTGCTCTACTGAGAAAGAAGCTTGGGCAATACTTTGAGTACATCTTGAAATGCTGCATACGTGCTTATTAGCTCCTAATGGTGTGCCAAGAAGGACGGACAATTGGAGGACGTAGCCGAGGTCAATTGACCATAAGGATGTTCAGTACAATGTCAGCATTTAATTTATTGCCTGACTATCTATTTGTCTGTCTTCTGGAGTTGCAATGAGTGCCGATGATTGACGTCTAAAGACACATGATGCCATTCCTTAATTAAGTGTTCCAAATGGTGCTTGACTTGAGTTAAGCTTTTGTTGCGTAAATGTAGTGACTCTCAAACTGTAAAACATTCATCAGCATGTGCCATACTAACATATAATACTAATATAATACTTTACAAATGCACTAAAAAGCTAAATAATATGTACAAAGTGGTAAATAGCGAATATTGGACATATTAAGTCTATAAAAATTGCCTGAGGCTTGTACAAAACTTACAAAAAGTAATCAAAAAAGATAATATATAAAATAATTTAATTCAATAATTTGTATATTTTAAATCTTACTTGGTTCATAAATAATTCAGTGAGCGCATCTTAATAGGTATAGCAAATTTACGACGAAGATGATGACATCGTAATCATGAGAATAATAAAAAGTATAATAAGACTCTAAGGGTTCATATTCATTATAAATAATAAATGACCTACAGTTATTATTTTAAAGAGATGACTTTTATCATAATTTGATTTTTTGTGAGAATTCTCAGCTTGTCATCCAACTTGTTTACTGATACAGCTTTCAGTACTATGTTAATCAAAGTGCCTAGTTTGGAACAAGTTAAACAGGAATGACGCTAGGTGAGCACTTTTACGCCCGGGGTTATCAGAAAGCAACACCTTTAACAACATATGTATGTATATTTTTTTTTTTTTAATGATGGGAAAAACAATACGAGGCAATTATGCTATTTGTTATCTTACAAATTAATCAGTTTTATTTAGTTTTTATAGTGATTTTTATAGGTATGCTTATTAGCGGCCGTAGCCATAAGACGGGGCGGAGTTATAGCCCCTTGCAGGGCTGGGAAAGCTGTGTATGAATGGAGGACCATGGGGATGTACGTAGGCACGTGGATAATCTTCTTGCGACTTCTTGGGATGGTGAGACATTATATCTTCGCCAGACTGCTCATCAGAATTGCTCTCGTCGAAATCCATATGGGGATGATGGTGGTGATGATGACTATGATGAAAATGTGGTCCAAAGTGAGCACCATGGCCAAAACGTGGAAAGTGATGCGGATGCTGAGGAAAGTAGCCCGAATGTCCAAATGCAGGATAAGGCGCAAAACCATTTTGAGAAACTGTGGCCGGTTTATAGGCAGGAACTGGCTCTGTTGGAATGGGCTTTTGTGGATGGTGTATCTCTGGATGTGGCTCATGTTCGTGCGATTTTTCAGTAGTTGTTGTGGTAGTAGGCTGCGTTGTTTCTGGCACTGTAGAAGTTTCAGGCTTTGGTGTTGTGGTCTCGGGAATAACCTTAGCCCCAGTATCCAAAGCAAAGCCATCAGCAGCAGCTGCCAAACCATCATCAGGAATCTTTGCTGTAGCCTCTTGCTCTACCTCAAACGATGGCATTGTACTTGTTTATGGCTCATGAAAAGGCGTTCTATGCTCCATCCATTCGTAATCCAATGCGTGTTCCTCACTAAAAACTGAGGCATCAATTTCTTTACCGCCCCTCAAAGGCCAGGGTGTGCCAGCCAAATTGGAATTTGGTATTCCCAACTGTGCATAGCTAAGGGCCAGCAGCTAAAATATTTAGGAAGTTTATGTTAATTATTGACAATACCTTTCCAAGCTGCTACACTCACTTGACTGAGCAGCAAAACCTTGGTAAACATCCTAACTGCAATGTTCAAGTGTTAAATGAGAACTGTATGCAAAAGATTAAGAAACACCGGTTTTTATAGCTGAGCAATGCCCCTAGTTATGAGAATTTATAAGTCGACAATTACAGATTACGTTTCTACAATAAAGTCAGAGCACACATACACACTACACACACTTCCAAACCCAAGATTTACCCATTGCGAATTAATTGAAAAACCCAACCAACGACAGATTTGCCAGGTGTGTGGGGCACGGTCGCTTTATGCGTAATGCATACTGGGGATTTTCTAGATGCGAGATGCGTTGAAATGTAACTCAGTTGCTGGGTCACTGGGAACTAAAGGGTTTTCAATCTTGATGTTTTTTTTCAATAAGGTTTTTTTGATAAACCACGCGTGAGTACTGTCAAGTTGCCATGTGTTTTTTATTCAATTTTCATTGCCATTTCATCATGGAAAAACTTACACGTACAATTATATTACGAAAATTCGCGTTCTGTAAAGAATGTTTTTCGCGCGCTTAGGTCATTTTATGGTCGCCATAATCGACCTGCTGAGACTACTATTCGCCATACCATCAACAAATTTGAGACCCAATATTCATTATTGGATGACACTCGACCGAATAGACCTCGTCCAGCGCGTAGTTTATTCTTCAAAAATGACGCTGGTCAGACCGTAACCGTCAATGGCGACCGTTATCGCACCATGATAACGAATTATTTGCTACCTGAAATTGAAGCCCGAGATCTCTTGCCACACAGCCCGTGAAACAATTGACATATTGAGGAACCAGTTCTGTGAACAATTAATTTCACGCTCCGGAGCGGTGAATTGGCCACCAAGATCGTGTGATATCACACCGCTAGACTTTTTCCTTGGGCTACGTGAAGTCTAAAGTATTTGTGGATAGCCCAAAAATACGATTGAAGCATTAGAGGCCAACATTACACGTGTTAGTCGCGAGATACCGCCGATTATGCTCGAACGCGTCATCGAAAATTGGAACCTCCGCTTGGACGAGCTACGGCGCAGTTGCGTCCAACATTTGAAAGGGATTATTTTAAAAAAGTGAATGGCAAGAACGGTTCCTTCTATTGATAGCAAAGATTTTCGATTCATTTGAAATTTTTGTGTTTTTTTTTTATATAGTTATTATTATTACTATTAAGTTTTCCACTTCCATCCCTAAACGAATATTTTAATCAAGTTATTGAAAATTAAGAGTTCCAATGGCTACCTTACCCGCGAACTATAAAATTTACCCACTACAAAACATTTCTTTCTACTAAATCGACCAGCAAATGGGCTTAAGCTCGATGTCTTACGAAGAAGAGCCATCTATGTGTACAGATGCTTCACCGTGAGCCCTTCTTGTGGCTGTCTCCAGAGTCCCTGAAAATGCTCAAAAGGATACTGCCCTAAGGCATCCGCGAATTTATAAGCCTTACTGAAATACTCAATGCAATATGGCAGGTGAGAACTCTTGATCCTCAAGATGCAGGGAACAAACAATTACAGCCCGGCTGTGAGACACCTTAATGCTTTACAAATGTCTTCCACTCCTATCAACTCAAAGATGTTAAGCTTTTTAATACGTGGCTTACTCTATTCCACCCTCAATAAAAATTCCCAAATTCACAAACTAAACTCGACAAGATTGGAGAACTAATGAACCTCTTTTTTAGCAATATCACCTCCACTGAGAACAACAATGTTTATACACAGCTATGTCCTTTTCCATCGTCATGGGGTAACAATTAAAATGGTCACAAGATCTGGAGAATTAGTCCAATGCCATAGCTGCAGTAGGGATATACTGCCAGGCACTGCTATCGAGAAAGTGTATACGTCTACGATCCAATAATGCAACGGCAGCTGTGGCGGAAGTCATCTTGCTAGATCAGATTTCTTATAGCTTTTTTGGGTCCGTCCCTGCCCCAGTTTGTCAACCCCAAGAGATTTTTTTAATATAATTTTTAATTTTTATAATTGCAGTGAAGATTTGCAAATATATATTGTGCCAAATATCAATCAAAACTAGTTCTTTTATGTTATAAATATACATTTTCTCAAAGAATCTTCACAAATACAAAGCTCGCCAAAACGATGTTTGCAAACAGTAGATTTTTATTACTCACGTTGCTAGTCAGGCACTTTTGCATTTCTGCCCGACAAAGTGAACGCACTAATACACTCAACAGATACTAGTACCAACTAAGTTGAACTCCGACCTGGACTTGTTGTATCCCATAATTAAAAAGGGATAACTAGCATTTCACACGCACCCAAAAAAGTTTGTAACTATACAATCCAAACTAGCAAGAAACTTGTTCCTTTGCTTGTGGATCAAGAAAAATTTTAATTCTGATTTCTGCATCAGCTGCGTAGTAATCTATTTTACCCTCATTGTCGACCAAACTGGAAGAAGTTCAGCATGGTTAGAAACGAATTCCGAACCAGTATGCTTTTCTAAAGGAAGACAGTAGAACTGTGTGTCTGTGTCAGTTGGTCTGTCATTGTGGGCGCCAAATCAAGCGTAAGGATGTCAAAGTTAAATGACTGTGAGATTATTGCCAGCTCATATGGGTTGCAAATGAAATTAAGTAGAAAAGTCGTAAATGATTGGGCAATCAATTTGGCGTTAAGAGCCACTTACAGTTTGAGAGCAATTGAACTTGGTAGCTTAAGAAACTGTTGCTTCTTTTCCGCAATTGACTGTGGTTTTATTTAGATTGAGACATTGCAGTACAGGTTTTCATTGCTTTTAATAGAACCTAAATTAAGTTTAAATAACCGATATTATAAAATAGCAAAACCAACAACAACAATAGCATCTAAAAATATTTGCTAAGCATTTTAATTAAAATATATGCACACAATAAAGAAACAACTAGAGGCCCAGTTGTAGTCTTGATATACCGACTATCACGTACACTATATTTTCTTAAATATGTAGGTATCTTAGGTTTTACTTTTGGAAATTAATGTTTTATTGTTTGTGTGGTTTTAAATTTGTATATGAAACGTTTTGGGAGTAAAAATTTGAAACACTTGCAAGCTATTTAGGATTACTGTTCCAAAAGATTAAAAAGAATTTATTTACTGAAGCACATATATAATATTTTTGCTAACTTATGCTTATTCAAAAACAAATAGTTTTCTTGAGTTGGCTTTGTTATTAAGTTAATGGAGCTACAATTTTAAATATTTGTAATACTACAATTTTCAAAGATTTTTTTTATCAATTTAAAAGAATTCTTAAAATTTTACTCGTAGTTGATAATACGAGAAATATACTTTTTTTATATCTTTTTTCTATATGGCAATCCGCATATTATTCATAAAAAATTTTGACAAATTACTTAATTTTCCAGATTTTTTTTTCGTTACAGCAACGCACATTATAATAATTACAGTATCAATTCATTTTGTCAGATGGCCTTATCAAGCGTCTGCGTCAGTCAGGAATGCAGAATTAATTACGTGTTCGTTGTTTTTATGAACTTTTGCATTCCTACCCGACAAAGTAAATAGCCTAATCATTCATTGACATTTTTTGATTTAAAATGGTGAAGAAATATATTCCATAAAAAGCTCTTCAGGAAAAAGGGAACACAGACGTCGCTTTGCTAACTTCTTTTATGATCCCAATTATTTTAATATGTACTTTGTGTGGTCCAACTAGTTTCTACCTCAATATTATACCTAACTCTGCCTAACTCTGTGAGTATATATACACTAATAAACACAATTTCATACTTAAGTAAGTATATATTGCAACTACTTTGCCTTGCCACATCATAATTTTTCATATCAACAAAAAGTCGAACATTAAAAACAAAATTATGATAATATACCAGTCGGAGTGTTATTATTATTTCAGTACATATATTGGCCATTGGGGTGTTCATAATTAAATAGCTATAGTAATGATTGTAAAAAGTTTTACTTAATTAAAATTTACTTAACCAAGTCAGTGTGTACTCAAAACATGAATGAGTTAGTAACCAGTTTGGATTGAAGATAATATATTAACGACTTGTCAGTCGAGTGTGAAAAGTTTAAGGTTTTAAAAAGAGTTTTGAAAACTGTATGGATTAGGTGGAGAGACTTGTAATTAATTTAAAAGTTGATTGCAATTGAAATTATATCTTTAAAAGTTTTTATCTGAGCTTTATGATTTTGATAATTTAATATTTTTTGTTGCTGGGAAGCCTTAAAGGTGCCGTAATATTCTCATAATGACCGTTAAACTTGGTCTTTTCAAATCATTCGGATTGATAGATCTTGATCTACCATATAAAGATATGGTCTCCGTAAGATATATTATACATATCTCGAATAGACTTGAAAGGTGACGTTGGTATATGTCGTTTTCATTTGTATAATAAGAATTGTGTTCTCTTCTTAGTTTCAGAGAGAATCGATCGTCTCTACAATAGATTCAGTGATAAATATACTTATGCTGATTTTGGTCATATTGACCCACTTTATATTTTTGTAGTTATAACTTCTTACAACTTAATTATTATGTAGAAAAGGTAATTAAGCCTGAACTCTTTAGATTTAAAATATCATACTTCGATTGAACTTCGAAACATTTAAGATAAATAAGGGGAAAAAATGGAATTGAACTGAATTAAGACCATCAGCTCTTATCATAGATTTTATGTATTGGGATATTTTTAATAACTATCTATTAAGTAAATGCACTATTTTTTTTCTCAGCGTCTTCCGCTAATAATTTCATGAAATACAAGCTCAATGCAAAGGGTCTAGTACTGAAAACTGACCCTAATGATTTTTAAAAACTTCCAATGCAGATCGATTCATAGGTAAAAAATTTGCTTTCCCAAAATTACAGTTTTTAAACTTAACTTTTAACTTAACGTTTCGTTTAATTCAAAAACATTAGTTTTTCACTTATAATTTATTTGTGACTAAACTATTGAATATTTTTGAACCAACTCTTTTTCATCAAATTTATTTTCAACACGTCTTTTTATGCCATCTTTACATGGCGTAAATATGAATTAAATCGATTGATTAAAAAATATAAAACGAAAATTTTGTAATTTTTTTTTTTAAATGTATGAAAAAATATGTTTTTTTTTTAAAGATGTCGAAAATTAGAATACATTTTTGTGATATTTAATAGAAAACTAAACTTTGTGTTCATATCATGAAAAAATTACATTTTTATTGAAATTGTATCATTTATTGGAAATTATTTAAAATTCGTTACTTGGGCAATGTTACCGTCCCTTGCCATATTATTAGATCCATGCTCAAATATGAAGCTTTCCTTACTTATAACAAGTAAGTAGGCATTTAGAGGGCTTTTTTATATTGAAACACCAAAAGTGATAATTAATACATTGTATATATAAGAATATAATTTTTATACCCTGTACCGTATGGTACAAAGGGTATATTGTGTTTGTGCAAGCCGAAAATGTATGTAACGTACAGAAGGAGAAGTCGGAGACCCCCCAAAGTTTGATCAGAGTGACTAGAGAAGTCGATATACCCATGTCCGTCTGTCCGTCTGTCCGTCTGTCCGTATGAACGCCTAGATCTCAGAGATGGTAAGAGCTAGAGCAACCAAACTTTCAAATAAGATCCCTTATTAATCCATAGGAGATAAGTTTATTTTATTTTTTTGATATCGGGACTACATTATATAGCTCCCATAGGGGTGTTTCAGAGGACCTCGAAAAAAAGCAAAAGTTTTAGATGGATAATTCGTTTGTTTATGAAGATAATATCATAACCAAATTTGGTAATCGGAAGTTTTTTAGAAACCCACAGCACTGTACCAAATTTTATCAAAATTGGTTGACTATATCATATAGGTCCCATAGGATCGATCGGTCGAAAATTAGTTTTTTGTACAAAATTCGTTGTGTTTCGTTTGTTTGTAAAGATATTGTAACCAAATTTGACATTAAGAAGTTTTTTAGAGTTCCCAAGAACTCTACCAAATTTGATCAAAATCGGTTGACTATATCATATAGCTGCCATAGGGCCGATCGGTCGAAAAAAAGTTTTTGATTAAAAATTCGTCTGTTTTTGGTTGTTTATGAAGGTATCATAATCTAATTTGGCAATCAAATGTCTTTTGGTGTTCGTAAGCAATTTACCGGATTTTATTGCAAGCAGTTGTACAGGGTATCCCAAAGTCGTCCGCGCCCGACTTTAACGTACGCCATCTTTTTATATACAAATTTTTAATTTTTTTTGAAAAAGTCAGTATTTTGTGTATGCAGCCAACACAGCTTGAATGTGACGAGGCATCTCTAGGTTTCCAAGTAGAAGTAAGTATCTTTATTAACTCTTGCTTAACTTCAGATTTTAAAAACTTCCAGACGTTCTCGATAAGGTTCATGTCAGGTGAATTTCCTGGCCAGTCGAGAATATCTCCCTCTTTTTTTTTTAGCTAAAAACGCTATAGCTCTCCATCATGCATAAAAATAGGCTTTTCTGGTTTCGTGAACCATTTTTTCATCTGTGGGAACAGGTAGGTTTTCAAAACTTTATAATAAATAAATATAGTTATTTATAATAATAGTAATAATAAAGCAAGAAGCATATTAGAAAAGTAAATTTTGCAGCATGGATCTAATAATATGGCAAGTGACTGTAGTAAGGCCGCAAAAAATATTCCTCATGCCAATCTATCGAGAACTATTTATTCACGATTTATGTTGTCTAGCTCGTTACATTTACAAAGTTTTCTTATAATCTTTCCTCTCTTCCCTAAAATAATTTTATTGTTTTCTTAGCGCAGACATTCTTTTAAAAAATTTGTAGTTGAATTTTGAAAGTTAAAAGCAAGACAATCAAATTTTAACCCCTAAGCTTCGCTAAATATAATCTTTTTTTGTATTTTTTGTAAAACAACAAAAACCACGTCAAGTTTACTTAACTATACAAATTTATTTCATTTTTTGGGATATCGTTCTTAAGTCCAACATCTCAACAGCTTTGTAACAGTAACCTTTCGTCTAATGATTCAAGGCAACCAAAAATCGGATGAAATCTGTGAAAAGTCTGCGCAAGCTTTATTATCTGGGTGTTCCACCTATAACCGGAATATTATTTTTTTAAACAAAGCAAATGCTTTTGTCCTACTCTGGTTAGAATCTCAAACTGTTTTATTTCGTTTTTAAAATTTTGCAGTAAAAAAGTTGTTAACCACCTGAATTCGAAAAAAGGCTGACACAGTGATGCATCAAAGGAAAGGTGAAGTAGTGAGTGGGAAGTGAAAACAAAATCAAATTACGTTAAGGTACTCACGCATAATTTCAAAAGCAAACAAATAAAAGTCACAAACACTGAATACCTCCCCTACAAACAAAAAAAAAAAAAAACAAGGGAAATGGAAAATTTCAGCCAGCCCCAATAAATTATTCAAAATTCGCCTTTCATACGTATTCAGAAGCAGGCGGACCAAAGGAAGGAAATATAAGCATTATCATGGAAAACTGTTGCATACACAAAGGCGTTTGAGTATAAAAACTCATATGCCCTTGTATGCAAAGTCGGTGAGTTTATAAAGGTTTAGGCCAAGTTAAAGCTTAACTGTCTTTATAAACAAATATGGCAAGGCAAACAAAGGCAAGGCATGTTTGGAATACCTACACGTGTATTATCCTGACAGGTGTCTTATTGTCCTGCCGGACACGTGTTATGACAAGCACTTGCCAGAGGCAAGTCAGAGTCACTTTATTCCCCAACACCAAAAAATATACCCACTTTTATAAATATGTATTATTGATTGTGTAAATATTTAATAAAGTTTTGTGCCGCCAGACGACGAGTTCCTTTCAGAGTAAATTTGCGTGTGAAATGGCTTATTACAGTCACTTTCGGACAATAAAAGTTAACAGCGTGGAGTTTTTGACGTGAAGGCCCAAACTCACGCAGGATATCGAGCGGACTGAATGTTTTACAGGACATTTACCAAGTGGTATAGAATATAATGACGGTGCCAGGTTGTATTGAAATTTTTCATTTCACAAACTGTTGCTTATGTCACAAAAAAAAAAAAAAAAAACAATCAGAACGAAACAAAATTGTTTTTTCAAAAGTCGCCAAAGGCGGTTCGGAACTGATTGTGCAAAATTCCAAAAAGTTACAAATCAATAGAATTGTGTGAAAAAAGGCAAATAGATTAAGGAGACTTTAGGAACGTGTTGACTGCGAGTTTCTGACTTTAAAATGGCAGGGATTCCTTTTTTTCTCGAATTCCATAAAAGTTTTTGTGACACGTTTCTAACAACACTGACAACTTGACTAGCAATTGAAAAGGTTTCTTTGATTTGGGCAACAAGAAACCAAATCGGCTTTAGAGAACTTGGGAAGGAGATCTACTAAATCCATGTTTAATTGGCATAGGTATGAAACTAGGCATTTGAAGGTCTAAATATCCGCCATTTTATCATAGAAGTACTTATAAGTACATTACAGTCGAAACGCTTAGAATATGAGACTATTGGAACTATCGTTTAATCATAGCCGCGATCAACCTTTAAAAGTAGTTCACACATACTGGTTCATTGCGATAAATTTAGAAATTCATTTATTCCAGCGAATTATCTGCTTTAAATATCAAAAACTATAAAAATCAGCCTATACTAAGAAGCTAGTCCCAATTATGATGAGCCATTTACTCGTATAAGTACCAGGCATAGTAAAGACAATTGATTACACTGTGCAACAATTTTGTATTTCATGGGTGATGCCCATTCAGGATAAAAGTGCTTTGGTGGATATAGAGAAATTTTTTTATTTATAGTATGAAGAGAAGCCCAAGTTAGATGGTACTGTTATCTAAAAACTAAAAATCAAAGAAATCCAGTAAAAAGTAAATAAAAATCTTGACTGAGAACATCAAATATTCTGGTAGTTTTACATACTATCCATATTTAGTACTTTCATGTGGAGTATGATCTGTTTGCGCCCTTAACAAATTAGACAAAAGAAAATTTTTTCGGTCCTATAATTAACAATTTTAAGCAAATATAATAAGAATTCCTAATTTTATAATTAAGTTAAAAAGAAAAGTCTTGATTGCTCCGTTAATAACACTAGTTTACGGCAAAATGTATCCTCAACATGTTTTACTCGTTGCCGTAGTAAAATGGCACGCTAAAACCGAAAATAAACGGATTTCGAGATATTTCGAAAAACAACACTTCGAAATTACTTAAAAGCAAATATCTCTAGTTGTAGTGAACTGATTTTGATAACTGTAGATAATTGTATTACCCATCGATTATATTTGGAACATATTTTGACATTTTTTGACGGTTTGGTCGTTACTTATCCATTCATATGAAAGTTTTCGTAATTTTCAGCACATTTTTAAGAAAAATTATGTTTCGAACGTAAATTTAAAAATTTGAAAAAAATTGTTCATACAATATTTTTAATGGCTCGAAAAGTTTGATTGATGACGAAAAAAATGAATGGTTGTTTATCAAAATCGGAGAAAAATGTGGAAATAACAGGCTTTTTTGTAAAAAGTGAAACATGCAAAATTGGTTTTAAAAACCAAAAGTTTTAGCTTAATAATTCGTTTGTTTGTAAAGATATCGTAACCAAATTTGGCATACGAAAGTTTTTTAGAGTTCTCAAGCTCTGTACCAAATATGATCAAAATCGGTCAAACTAAATTAGTTACCAAATCTACATTATTAAGACAATTATATCCTTAGTATGTAATGTTGATTTTTTTTAGTTATATAATGCTGCTATGGAAGCTTTAAAAAGGTCACTATTTAGATTTTGCGCCTAAATATTAATATTTTGTATTAAATATTTTGATAACGAAGACTACGAAAAATGAACACATAAATATAATGCACTATTCGCAGATATTCTACTAAGAAGGTGTAGCTGTGTATGAAAATTGATATATTAAGAACTATGAAAAGCCAAACTGTTTGTGGCTGCAACAATTGACGAACAACTCCTCTTTCTTGGTTCATTGTTTTTCAACAATTTCTTGTTTATCGGATACTTATAGCCGATAATATACGCAAAGTCCTTTCGGGTCTTTAATACGTTCACCTAGCACTCACACTCTACAGTGGAATCTTCCCGCCACAGATTGGCTGTTGTATAGTGTTAAATGAACATTAGACAAACTCTAACAGTTTCGAGTGTTAAGAAAGAGGATGAAAAGTAAACAAGCTGGGAAAGGAGGTCACCCGCCTCGAAGAGAGAAAGAAAAAATCAGGAAACAAAAGAAATTGGGTTTAAGCTCATAAACATAATGTTCAACAACATTAACATTGTCCTTTAATGTATTTGGTGGTCAAGGTAAAACAAACAGGCCGAACCAAGTCAAACAAAGTGCCCTTTCGCCTTACCTGAAACCCGAGCGTAATCGTGGGACTCCGCACATGTTTGTATAATTACCTTATCGTGCTTATGTCTGCATATGAGTGACATTAAATTACAGGTGTTATTCGGATGGGGTTTGTTTGCACAGTTGCAGCATGTAAAAAGCTTTATGGGCCAATAAAACTGTATTAAAATCGTGTTAATCACGGAAGTCCCTCTGGGGATACACGCAAGAACTTTGCCGTAAAATGGAAGTAAATTGGATTGGCAGGGACTAAGTAGTGCTCAAGTGCTGCGCCTAAAAGCAGGCAGCAACAAATCAACAAAATTAATTAACACTCTCTGCTCTGTCTACTTGGTAACTTACGAGTAAGTCATTAAAACACGCACTCTTACAGTTTGAGAAGCATTGGTGAAGTTTCTGACTCTGTACGGAATGCGGGTTCTTTGTTCTTATATACAAACGTTGCTCATTAAAATTGCATATGGAAAAGCTTTAAGGATGGGAAGTCAGACAACATTAAAGAAAAGCCCGTTTAGGACTATATATTTAAAGCAAACTGACCTCAGCTCGGTAGTTTGTTGGCGTCTTGGTTTATGTCAAGGCTACTGCTGTAGAAGCAAAATTTCCACGTAAAATGTTGAATATTTAATAGTTAAAGCCTTGCAGCGTATATACAAAAATATTTGCACTCTGAAATGTTCACAAACGGTGTAACAATTTTGACTTCATTAAATATACATACATAGATGTTGTAGTTGACTTTAAAGAATTTTAGCATTTTTGTACTCTCGTGGAATATGAAGGCATATAGGGTTCGTTCAAGTATACGGACCAGAAAACAAAATTGTGATTATAATGTATGAAATCAATATAGCTTTACTTATTTGTCTGTATTTCGATAGAACCTCAGAAACTATAAAAAATGCACATAGTACATATGTAAATACATTTTTATATAGTACGTAAAAATTTAGGGATTAAATTGATTACTCAGATGAAGTAAAGTGGTTGAAATAGGGTGGCGAAAATGGTTTGTTAATTGCCAAATAAATTTAAAAAAATGTTGAAAAATTGGTATATTGAAAATTCTTTTAACTTTTTAAGTTTAGCACCCTAAGTCCTCTGCAAAAGTTTTTTACTATTTACTTACAATCCAAACTTGTCGAAACAGATATATATACATTTTTTTATAGTATTTGGAACTTTGAGAGTTAACGCTAAAAATGACTAAAAAAATGAACAAAGCAGGCGAGATGGCAGCTGAATTATGGAACGAGTAGGAGGCGCAGTCCCCTGGTTTTTTAAATCAAGAGATAACATTTTTTTTATAGATATTTCAGCGTTATCTCCTTACCACTGTTGATAAGTGAGAAAGCACTCAAAATATATTGCCTTCCTCTTCGTACAGCTTAGATTAGTTAATGCACTCGCTTTTATAAAAAGAATAAATAATTACAAATAAAGCATTATATATAAGCTCAACAATGACATATACATAAATATGCAAGTTGAAAGCGTTTGCTAAACTCTGTTGTCTAAGCTTTAGTGAAAATATAGGGTGGGTCATCTGTTCGTTTGCTTGTTAATTGCATTTTATTCCTTTATTTTCTAGCAAAATTGGGCAAATGTATATACCAAATGAAAGTTTGAAACTATTCATTTATGAATGAATAAGAATATTGTCATATCAGTTTATAATTAAATAAAAAGTCTAAGTAAGTTTTTTTTTTTTAATTGATTATAAAATTAATTTTTAAGATTAATCACATAGCCGAATTAAAACTAGATATTAAAAACTGTGAAAGTCCAGAAAAGATCGTCACGATTAAAGATAAATTGTTTTCAATTTAATTAAGACGTCACACGTTAAATTAAAGAGTGGAAATTTTCAATAAACATTTTTTCCCTTCTGGTTTCATCTGCTTTATTAGTTTTCAAAATTTGGGGCTTCTTTTATTTCTAAACCAGCTATGTTTATGCAAGTCGTTTATTCCCATACCATATAAAGCAGTTACAAAGTTATTCTTAAGTTTCAATTAATTCCAACGACTCACACAAAAGTTGTCCGGCAAATACTCATGTTTGTTAATATGGTCACCCTTCCACTCTTTAATAAACGTATTTTGTATCATCAACTAACACTGAACAAAAGCTTATCTGGGAGCGGGGTGAAGTTATTCTTGCAAAAGAATAGTAGGAATCTAAGAGCATTTTGCGTATTTTATATATGTTTTCCTTATGTTTTGGCCCATATCTTTGGTCAAACTATCTGAGGTTCATAAGCAAGATATATTTGGATAGAGAGTTGAATAATAGTCAGACAAAAACAAACCGGCTTTTGGATTCAGAGGTCAGAACATGTTTTTCTAAAGTTTTTAAGGTCTCTGAATCTGAATCCCAGGCCGTAAACTCAAAATAGACATTAAACTAGGTGTTATCTCAGATATCTGACAAGCGGGGATTTTTTTTGTCAACAAAACCGAATGGGAGCCCTAAAAATCTCCGGTTCTTCAGAGTTCTCAAATAAACGCTAAAATCCCTAAAAAAGGGTATTTCGGAGGTTATCTCAGAAACCTGACGTGCTGAGGTCTTTTGACCTCAGATTCAGATTCTGCAACTCCAATAAGATATAAAAAAAATCGTCGAAAAACCGTTCTTAAACAAATTTTTGTCGGTTTTGTTAACTCACTCGACACTCTGTTTTGTGTGGCGATGTAATCAGTGTAACTAATGTGAACTTAAACATTTTCAAAATTTTTACCATGCAACTTTTACTAAAAAAAAAATAAATTTTCGTCTAAGAACGCGAAATATTTTCAAGGTTTTGCCATGGTAGCCATGGCTTTCTATTTTTGTAACTGTTAGTTTATATCTTTTTAAGTATAAGCTAGCTTTATATAAAATAAAATAAAATAAATTTTCAAGGTTTTACTTTAGTCTGCAGAAAATGGTTCCTAAATGCTTGCACAGTGAAAAAAGAGTGAAGAATGCAAAACCAACTATGGCCCAAGAATGCAGGCTAAGCGTCTGTGACGTCATAGCATTTGTACATTGGCGGTTCTTAGCACTCATGCGTCATCTTACGGTTGTTTGCATTTAGAAAAGTGTTCCATTTGAAGGAGCAGCAACAACTCAAAGGGTTTTTTGGAAAACAGCATTACGTGTGTAGAAGCTCAATTTGCAACCACGAGATTTATGTATATCGGTGGAAATAAGTGAAACGGACCATTTTTTCCCCCGACCTTCTCCGACTTTGATGATTTTTACAAAGTTGGTAGAGCTACTAGCCAATAGTAACCACGTATTATATTTATTGCAAAATTCCGATTATTTATCGAGTTATCGATAACTGAAAATTGGGTTTTTCGTTTTTAGACTATTCTTTGACAAGCCATTTCTTCTAATCAAATAAAGATATTGACGCAATTTTTTTTCCATGATAGATAAAATATTAAATTAAAAAAAAAAATTTTTTTTTTTTTTTAAGATTTTTTTTTTTTTATTTTTTTATCATTTTTAGTTTTTAATTTCAAACATCCGAAAGTGTTAATGTTATTTTATGCGTGTAAGTTCACTGCAAAAAACAAAAAAATAAAAAGTTGGCAACTCCCAGAATTGTAGAAGTTATGCATATTTTAGTGATGGCACCTCGCATGCTCGCCATAGCAAACAGTACCTCGAAAAATGACAAATACGCATAACTCCTCGGAATTGAAAGATAAAAGGCTCAAACTTGACATGAATGTTTGTTTTGACATTTTCAAAATCGGAGAAGGTTGGGGGAAAAATTGTCCGTTTCACTTATTTTCACCGATATATAAGTGCACCTTAAAGAACCCAATGTAAATGTTCTTTTCACGTGTGCATTATGGTGACAATTATTTTGACGCAGTAACATGTAAAAGGCTTTATTAAATCAAGTTGCCAGTTACAGTTTTGAAGTTGGTTAAAAATGCTGTTGACACTAGTTCTCATTAGAACAGAGTAAGTAAAGCCAAGTTAATGAAATCAAGCAACTGTTGATATTATTTGTAATTGCAAGACTTTGCAATTATCTGTCTTTTGCATTATTAATTTCAATTATTCTTAAGATTGGTGTAACTATGATCAGACAAAGGTATAGTGTATGCGATGGGAGTGTTGGAAAACAGATGATCTCATTTACTTTTGGTAAGGTTTGTACGAGCCAATTTGATGAACATTTTTTTTTTTTCGATTAAGCATCTTTTTTATTTTTTGTTGAAAATTTGCACAAACTACAAAACGACTTTTCATCTAAAAAAAAAAAATATAAATCAAAATCAGTAATACCAACATACCTGAAAATAAGAGCTGAATACTATAACAATATTTTGTACAAATTTTATACCATTCAAAAATTTGTCGTGCTCAGTTCAAAGCAATTAAATTGAGGCCAGCGAAAGCGGCGTATACTTGATGTGCCTAACATTGCTACGCTTTCAGCTGGAAAAGTGCAAATTATCTATCTTGTTCTCATGTACTTCCATCTATTTAGTTACAATTTGAAAGAAACCAAGTTGATGAGCATTAATCTAGCACAATTTTAACGCTTTGTTGTGGTCAAGTTAATTTAGAATTCTACAAAGTAAAGCAATAAGCTCAAAAACAAGTGCCAAAGAAAAGAGAGAAAAAGCGTAAAATTGCTCAGTTGAGCTAACAAACCAAAAAGTGAAGAATGTTTTGTATCTTAAGCCTACTTAAAAAAGATGAAAGTGCAGCATTATACAGTTTGTTATGATGAAATTGACTTTTGGACAAGTTAATGCTAATGCGTTATGGTAGCAAAGATTTTAAGTTTAGTACTTAGTTACTTAAGAAGTTTGCAAATAAATCAATATGCCTTAAATCCCTTTGTCTGCAATCGAAGCCAATGCAATTGGTATTGATTTCTTTATTGATGGACGGGTTTACCTGACTTGATATCCCGACATTCCAAACTACACGAAAAAAGAAAAAGTTATTTTGTCTCCTACCATTTGGTCTTTTGATGCTTGATGACGTTTTCTGATTAGAAATACGAACTAAGGCTTGCTTGTTGGAGTAAATGGCTACGGTGCAAAAACTTTTCGTTTCGGATATGGGCGTTTTGCTACAATAATAATTATATTTAGATACTGTTTTAAATTTAAAAAAAATCATCTTATGTATAGCCGACGTACATGGCTAAATCGAATTTTTCTTTCTGATAGTTTGGTTTTCGTCAATATGTTCGTCGTTGCATTTTTATGCGCTAAACATATTGTATAACGCGGGTGGTCTTCTAGATTTCCAATTAGAGCTACGAACTTGGTTTGCTTGTATGAATTAATAGTAACAGCGATAACTATATATGTGCGATCTATTGATAGATCTATTATTAATATTCGGGAAAAAAAGAAGTCATAAGATGCTAAGAAAGATGTCTATAATATGGATGAAACATTACATTATACAAATGTAAACTAAATATACATGAATTTTGAGCATCTGAATCTGAATTCGAAGCTAAAAAATACCGCGACTCCAAGGGTTTGGAGATAACCTTCAAAAAAATCTTCTGCTTTTCCACGACGTTTTTTTTTTATATGCTTTCAAAGTCGAGGACCCAAAAATCTAAGCATAACAGGGTTTTGGGATTAACTACAAAGTTCCTCGTTTTTAAGTTTATGTCAAAACCCTTACGTGCTCGGGTATTGTAGACTTGAGATGCGGTCTCAGCGACTCCAAAAACATATGGTAAGCATGGTCTGATCTCCGAAGCCGAAAATCGATTTTATCATGTGTGGCGGTGTTATTAAAAATCTTTTAAGAACACCGAAAAATAATTTTTTGACACCGGTTGTCCGGTAATGTTTTTTATTTACTTTTGGGGTCGTTGCATCCTACTTCGAGGTCAAAAAACACCAGCTTGTTATGTTTCTGGAATAGCTTACAAAATACCTAATTTGATGTGATGTTAAAGACAATCCATCTTCAGCTTTTGGCAAAAGAAATGGTTGTGTAGCATCAAAAACTTCAAGTGTGGTCAGGGTTATATGAGATGTCGATATAGATTGCCTAAATCTCAGAGAAGATAAGAAGAAAGTATCATCAAATATCGAAAATTGACTTTTTTGAAAAATGGTCAAATCTCAATAATTAATAGTAGTCTGAAGAAATAGGTTGTTTTAGAAAGTTGCGACAAAGTGTTAGTTTTAATTTGGTTTATAGCCAAAACCAATTACTAGGTCGGACTTGCCCCACCTATGTATATGAGCCTATATATGATATGTATATAATAGGCACCTACTTATATCATCAAATAGCACCTTAAAGAAAAAAATGTTGTAGGGTATATTTGTATAATTTTTAAAGATATCGTTATCAACTTTGGCATTCGGTAGCTTACTGTTTTATTTAATTGTATAAGGTATTAATTCTATTTATTTATGAAACAGACAGAAAGAGGCTTGGTTCATTATACCAAAATGTGACATATTACTATATTAAATTAAGGGGTTATATACAAAGTTGGGGCTCGCAAAATCAAAAATATTCTGAAAGTACATAATTTGCAAAATTTTCTCCAGATCGGATCACTGGTTTCCAAATTACAGCCGTTTGCAGCGCGCTGGTTCTATCCATAATGAAGTTGACACAAAACTTTAAACGCGATTATCTCGGAATGCGTTATTTTCAAAAGTGAACGTGATATCTCAAAAACTTTTCAACCGATTTTCAAAATATTTCTAAAAATATTCATTTTTTATCGGAAAATTTTTTTTCAATGAATTTTTTTTTTAAATTTTGACCATCCATTTCTTCTGTCAAAACCACATTTATTGAAAAAAAATTTTTTTTGGAAACCGAATCGTTCAAGTGCACCAGAATACATTTTTCTTAAATAGGTTTTTTCCTTTTTTGATTTCCGTTGAGCGGTTCGCCTTGGAGAACGTTCACCGCAAGCCTCTGCAAAAAAAAGCGATGCGGGGCACGGGCCATAACTCCGACAAATTTCAAAATTTTTTAGAAATTCAAAGTGTTTTTATTTTTTCGGTAGTACTACTAGAACATTGTGTTTTGCTTTTTCCAATAAAATTTGAATAAACCCTTTTAAAAAATCACGAACTTAGCTCGCTTTTTCGTCTCCTTTTTTATATAACCCCTTAAGCAGCAAGACAGACGGACAGACGGACATGGGTATATCGACTTCTCTAGTCACTCTGATCATACTTTAGGTAACTTTGGGGGGTCTCCGACTTCTATATAGGTCTATAGGTCTATAGGTCCCATAGGATCGATCGGTCGAAAATTTGTTTTTTGTACAAAATTCGTTGTATTTCGTTTATTGTAACCAAATTTGGCATTAAGAAGTTTTTTAGAGTTCCCAAGCACTATACCAAATTTGATCAAAATCGGTTGAGTATATCATATAGCTCCCATAGGACCAATCGGTCAAAAAATCGTGTTTTGTACAAAATTCGTTGTGTTTCGTTTATTTGTGAACATACCGTAACCACATTTGGCATTAAGAAGTTTTTTAGGGTTCTCAAGCATTATACCAAATTTGATCAAAATCGGTTGACTATATCATATAGCTCCCATAGGATCGATCGGTCGAAAATTTGTTTTTTGTACAAAATTCGTTGTGAATCGTTTGTTTGTGAAGACATTGTAACCAAATTTGCCATTAAGTAGTTTTTTAGAGTTCCCAAGCACTGTACCAAATTTGATCAAAATCGGTTGACTATATCATATAGCTCCCATAGGACCAATCGGTCAAAAAATCGTGTTTTGTACAAAATTCGTTGTGTTTTGTTTATTTGTAAAGATATTGTAACCAAATTTGGCATTCAGTAGTTTTTTGGATATGTTCAACACTGTACCAAATTTTATCAAAATCGGTTGACTATATCATATAGCTCCCATAGGGTCAAAAAAACGTTTTTTGCACAAAATTCGTTGTGTTTCGTTTGTTTGTGAAGATATTGTAACCAAATTTGGCATTCAGAAATTTTTTAGAGATCTTCAAAACTGTACCAAATTTTATCAAAATTGGTTGACTATATCATATAGCTCCCGTAGGACCAATCGGTCAAAAAATCGTATTTTGAACAAAATTCGTTGTGTTTCGTTTATTTGGCAAAGAAATATCTTTTGGAGTTTGTAAGCAATATATCGGACTTGATTGCAATTTGGTGGTACAGGGTATCCCAAAGTCGTCTGCGCACGACTTTAACGTACGCCATCTTTTTTATAATATATATGTTTTTCTTAAACCTAGCCACTAAAATTTACAGAATTAATTATAAAAATATTTTCAACTGAAACATGAACATTTGGTAGGTATGAATAAATATTTAAAGTGTATTGTCTTTGTGTAGCCTTGGTCCAAAGGAAAAAAAAAAAAAAGTTTTGAGTATTTTTTTGTGCTTAAAAAAGCAAACAATTTTGGTGCAAGTTGGAATGGAAGTCAAAAAATAGAAGATTGCCAGAATTGGAACAGGTTATACAAAAAAAAACCAAAAAAAATCGCCATCCTTACATCTCTTTACAAACACAGTTAAACGACATGTGGAAACACACAAAGCAAATGGAAAGCTATACCTGAGTGTGTGTTCCCAAAACACACACAAATGAGTATCTATGTGTGAAATGTGTGTGTGTGTGGTAATGTTTGCCATCAAACAGCAAACAAAATCCTCAGAAAGATAGAAATCCTAAAAAAAAAATTTGTAGAAAAACTAACAAGTTCTACAGGTCAGAGTAATATGAAAAGCAACACGGTCCCAAATAAAAATCAACATGATTAAACATGCAACGCGCCGCACTGGGACCCACACTATTTCTCCCTTGCAAAAATACTTTCAGCTCGGGTCTCAGCTCAAACTTATAGACAGAGCTATTCCGCCCAGCCTTGACTAAGGCCAATCTCTAACATATTATCCGGGCAACACTTCGTATAGTATGTATCGGTGTGTCTGAGTTCTCGTCCTTGGCTGCGTTTACCTTCAGTTAAGGCTGCGACAGGCCTCTCCATGGGCAATGAGAATTCAACAAGTACTAAGCCAAGAGCCCCTCTAGAGTTTCACACCTCCCGGAACAGTTCCATTTGGTTTGGTGTCACATTTAAAAATTTATTTTGCAGCTTTCGTTGGGAAACATTTGGCGGAAAGGGAACATTTTTTGCGCGGACGGGCATCAAATAGGTGGCTGCCGCCATTTTATCTGTCTGTACACGTTTTCCAGTTCACGCTGAAAGAGCATTCAACTAGCTCGGAGCTTTCTGCCCGGGCAAATCAAATAGTCAAAACGCCAAAGATGCTTACAATTACATAAAGGCCTTGAGGGCTAGAAACAAAAAGGACCCTGTTTAAGGTTTGTGAATTGAAAGCTATATAGAAGTAGGAAAAGTTTTTGTAAAGCAAGTGTAACCGTTCGAGTTGTTTTTGACAGATGTTTCCCATTTGAGAATAAATCGAATTTTAGTTTGAAGTTGAAAAACTTAAAAACAATTGGAACGAAAACTTACTTGGTATTCGTTTTGCTTTTACGCCAATTTGCCTCTCACATGCAACACTGAATTATTCATTTTTTCATATACTACATACATACTATATGTACGTATCTGTGGTTGTGTGAGTCTTGTTTATTGACAGTGGTAAAAAATGGACTTACATAAATTGTAATTTTTTTGTGAAATTTGTCGTTAAATAGTAGGATACAGCAGCTATGTGCAAATTTTTTAAATCAAGTTCTCAGTTCTTATCATGAAAATTATGAACAGCCTTCATATTTATAAATAAAACAAGTTACGTCAAATCACCTTTATAACTAAATTATCAAAAACATTAGCAAAGGAAACATTATGAAAAGGAATCGAAGCACCCAGTATCAAAACAAAGCCAAAACAGAGAGTCTCCAATCCACAGTATAAAAAAGATGATAAGGCCCCTTTGCGGCCTTGATTGTAATTTTTCCTTGATCCCCTTATTACATACTAAAACCCGTTTCAAATCGATAGAATTTCCAATGATCCAAGACGAAAGTGTTTTAGCGTATGTGCATAGTTATAAGTCGATTTGAAGTTCCGCCCATACAAACTTTGTCCCGCCATTTCCTTAACTAGTGTTTACATTAGTGTGGCCGCCGCTGGTATGACAGATTTTTAAACCGTCGGTATCAATAACCCCACCGCCTGATTTCGATTACTTTTTGTATACTTGACTGTAGATAATTAAATTAACCATCGATTATATTTGGAACATGTTTTTCAAACTTACGGTTTGGTCGTTTTTTATGCATTCATATGACATTTTTTTATGACCTTTGACCTATTTTAGTGCCCATCAAAAATCGTGAGATGTTGGCCACCCTAGTGTACATGAAATTATCCAAAATCCTTAATCCCTATACCTTAATTAGTTTAAGCTACTATTTAATGAGCATTGTCTGTAGGTCATTGATCTTTCGTTACTCAGGTTGTTTTTATAGTAGCTTATTAAGGGTGACTTGGTCCCGCGTTCCGTTTAAAAAATTATACCCAATCGTCCTTCTCAGTATCTATAACCCCTTCAACTGAGACTTTACCCGTAAGTATAATGCTTTTGAGCCTTCCGCCAACAGATTTGGCCCAACGATTCTAGTTTCTATCCTGACCAAAACAGCCATTAAAAGATTTTATTAAAAGAAGAGACAGGTTGTCAGGCTACGACTTTTATGTTTATCGTTCGGAGTCCGAGGTCAATAAAAACAAAGCACTTCCGGTTTCTAAAAAAACTACCTCTTTTGTAGAGTTTTTTTTTTAGGTTATGTCGGTTTTAAAGGTCGAAATCGCTTTCAACGAGTCCAAAAACATATAAAAGTGGTGGTTTAGATTCTGAATCCGGGGTCGCTGAATCCGTTTTCCAGGGTTCTTAGATAATCACAAAAATAACTCGATTTATAGGGTTTTTTGATATGTTACGAAAGAGGGTTTTCGGTGGCTGTTTCATTTTTTTTTTAAGTCAAAATTATTTTTGTTTGCATATTTGACTCAACCAATAACTTTGAATTAATAAATCTCACCAATCCAACGAAAGGGGCTACCATTATATGAAATCTTATGAATACCTTAACAAAAGGTAATAAAAAGCTTTTACTTAAAGCTTTTTGTTTAATAGCAAAATTTAATTGAATTTTAATTGTCCATTCTGCAATATTTGCATAAACTATGGCATAAACCACTAGAAACATTTGCATAGCATTATAAATAAGTTAAAAGTATTATTAAGGAGAAGAAGTAAAAATGCAAATGCGAATTTTGTTAAAAGAACGTAACTCAATTGTCACCGCTTCAGAGTAAATAGTTTCTAGTGCACCATGTGGCGTATGCGCAATAGCTCCTGCATATTAAGGAAAATTGAAATTCAATTCCGAAAGCGAAAAAACATTTTGAATCGATAGGTGTACATATGAAACAAATTTGTCGGTAATGAAGAAGAAGAATCCACAGTGAATTAAAGCTACTGAAACTTCTAAGTACAATTGTGAATTAAGTTACTATTTCGATTAAGGATTGCCTTTAATTCGTGTCTAAAAGTTGGTAGCCTAAAGTCCTCAAAAAAAAAAAATGCGAACGCCTTATTTTATTAAAAGGTGTGGAGTAAAAATGAACTAAAATACTTATAATCTTTATATATTTATTAGCATTTCTGTTGTTGCTACGAATAATGTTAATATCACCTCAATGAAATGAAAGCTTGATATCTATATGAAGTGTGAAAAACATTAAAAACTATTCAAAAAAAAATTGTAATTTTACTTTCTTATTAAAAAAAAATGTACTAACATTTGAGTTGTGGGTTGTTATTCCATTACTCATGTAAAGTCTATTTAATTCTAATAATTCTTCTAATTTTTTTTTTTACTCTTACGACCCTATAGATCTATTGAGCCCCCTACTAGCCAAGAAGCTCATCCGATAGTTTAGTTCTCGAAACAAACATAATTATTTGTGATGGTTTAAGTCCAATGACCGGTGCAAAGAGATTCTGTGTCAGTTAAGAGGGCAGCTTCTACTCTTATAAGAGCATCACACTTCGTTACACAGAACCTGCCAGTATTAAAATCCACAATGCCCATCTTGCTAAGCTGATACTCAAAACAAGTTTGACTCGCTCTAGAATATACAAAAATTTTTCTTTCTCTATTTTCTATTTTCTATAAAATAAAGATAAATATTCTTAATATCAGCATGAAGAAACAACATTCTTACAATGAGTACAAAATGCTCCTTGAGAGCTCTTTTTCGTAAATAGGTTCAAAACATTCTCAAATTACGAATTTTGCTACAGAAGCTTTCTGCAACCTAATTAGGGTTTATTTTCAAACCAACTATTGTGGCCTAATGGCATTCCATAATATTACTGCCGGAGAAATAAAGAAAACGGAAAGAATCTGCACCTTATCTTTGGCTTTTATACATTATAAAGAATTCTTTATCAAATCTTTATAACCAGTTAATACTTGTTGAATGAAACAAAACAAATCGCAGAACATTCCCAAATATTAACCTATTGTTTATATTATATTTATTTGCCTATATGACATGAGTTCTGTCATCCTTTGTAGTTTTAATCCGCAATGAAGCAGATTTAAATTAGTTAAGTTTTAGCCAAAAGATACATAAAGTCTCAAATAACCTAGAAGCATTATGCACTGCCACAGTGAAGCCAAACCAATGGCTTCAAAACTGTTAGCGTATAATAAAAAAAGTCATACAGGATGTTGCATTAAATTGTTTTCCTAATTCAGCTCTACGGCATAGAACGCTATGTAAAAGGTAATTTTCCATGAACAAAGAGCGTATTTATTTCAATATTCAGGGCGCAGGAGTCATGCCCCAGAGCCCAGTAGGGATGCAAAGTGTAGGTTACGATTACATTCCAATATCAGTCATACGCACTGTTGGCCAAGTAAGCAAAACGATTCAGGCTGCTGCCTAATAGCCAACAGAATATTTATTTGCACATAAATCAATGTTAACAAAAAATATATATAAAAAATAAATAACAATACCGACTTACAGTTGAGTTTAGCTGTTTTCCGTTTAGGCGTCTGAAAATAAACCAAAAAAAAATTCATATAAATTTTGTTGATATTGAATTAAACTAATACACCAAAAATTAAGTAAAATCTTGGCCGCACTCTCCCCTTAAATATTAGATTTAGTATTATATACTTAATCTAATATAAATAAATAAATAAGTAAAATCCAACAATCATAGAAATAATGTCCATGTTATTACCTAGAAGTTGTTTTTTGGTAAATAATAAATATTTACAGGGTATTTTGCTTTCAATTATAACAATAAAAATTAATATTAATATTAAAAATTATTACCAAACACAGTTAGATAATGTTAGATAAATGAAAAAAACCTATAGTTTAAATACAGGCTATAGTGACTATTGTCAAAAGTACAAATTTGTTTTTATGTAAAAATTTGATAAATAAATGACTATAGATCAAAAGGATAAGGATTATATAAAGGCAAAATTAGTTACAACAAACGGCAGAAAGCTGAACTATGAAATGGTATATATTACAGATTTTCTTTTTTTTTTCCAACCCTCTTACCAATAAACTGCTCTGATGCCAATTCAAAACCGCCTAATGAGATTTGGCTCAATTGATATCAGCTGAACTCTGCTTTGCTAATTTAAAACAAATAAGTTGTTGCCAAATATTTATATAAATTTTCAAAACAAACCAAACAATTTTGGCCAAATTAATTTATCGTCGAAAGTGAGGCAAAAGTTTGCCGAATACATTTTTGAAAACATTTCCGTGCAGATGTTGCGATTGCCTCGGGCTTTGTAATATTGAGTCAATTGTTTATGACTTAATTTTATTGAGTGTGAATAAAAATTTTGATTGAGCATTAAGTTATTCAAAAAATTAAATAATACGAGTTAATAAATATGTTTCTGACATGCTATCATTTATTGAGATATTATAGAATTTGCATACTTCAATCTACTCCTCCAATTCCATTAAGAATTCTATTTTTTAACCCTTTTACTTTATTATTAGAAAATTACTTAGCATTTATTTGCTCTAAGTGCAATTTTATTGGCAAAACCCAGAGCAATTTGCCTTTGAAACTAGCTATAATACAGAGATCTGGGCTTAGGAAAAGCTTTATCGTTTCCGTTTGATGCAAAGTTATGGCTATCGAACAAGGCAATTGGAACGCAAATCAACAATAAATTCTAAATGGAATGAGCTTTTGATACCGAATCCCGTGTTGGTAAAGTCATCTTAAAGCATGCAACATTTGTTTAGTTTTTCCATTACTTTTCGTCCTTTGAGTTTTGAGCCACTGTATTTTATTTGACTTTTTTTTTTGTCAACTGCACCGTGAAACAAAAGCCTAGCCAGCAAGGACAATGTGAGCCTTTAGGCATTTAGAGCTGCCTTTGAATGGTTGACTGAATGTTGGCCAAGTGCACGCTGCATTGATGCATTGGATGAAAAAGGCGGGGAACTCACAGAGTCAGTCATTGAGGCATTCAATCTTTTGACGTGTGGATGAATGGCAAGGTCATTGATGTTGCAACACAAAGGCAGCTAATGAAAAATGAAATATGACAAGGCAAACATCAGCGCGGGAAAATGTTGAAACATGACCAACATATTAAAATATAAACAAAATAGCAGGGAATAGTTATTAAGTTTCAATTCGTGTTGCATAGCTAATAACAGCAAACACTTTTTAAATATTATGAAACATTGTTTGGGAAAACTTGCATAACAAAGCAAGTGCAATGTGGCGTATACGCAACTTTTTTGTACAAACAAGCGAAACAATGTGAAGCTGCTATGTGAGTCCTTTGTGTTCTGAAGCATGTGGCGACTTCATCATACAATTCGTGGTGTGTTTATTAGAGAAGTCGATTTGGAATTTCAAGACAATACAATTGAAAATTTATATTTCCCAAGTTTTAAACCAGATCACAGCCAAACTTTTTTAAGAATTTTTTAATGAAAACACATTTTTTTATAAGATACATATGGGCGAAAATAAGTGAAGCGGAAAGCATTTTAAGCCAATCTATTCGAAATAAAAAAAAAAAGTTATATAAATTATTATAATAATTTTTTTTAATGTAAATAATTTAATTTAAATTAAAAATAAAAAAATTTTTTAATTAAAAAAATTATTGTTTTTAAAATAAAAAAAAAATTTTTGTTTCGTTAATATTTTTCCTTAATTTTTTTATTTAATTTTTTTGTAATAAATTTTCAATAAAAAAGCAAATTATTCAATTATTTGTTTACGAGATAGATATTGCCAAAGAAAAGTCTACCAAAATATTCAGTTATCGATATCTCGATAAATAAAAAGAGTTCTATGTAAAATTGATACGCTACATTTTTGTTGACATAAAGTTTAACCCTTTCAGGACTGAATTAAAATGGGAAGACTTCAAATATATTTTACCTTAAAACTATCTTAATATAGCCACAAATAGTCACAGGAAAAAAATTGCAAGGCCCTGGGTAATCTAGTTTGGCCCCACCGAAATTTCTATACAGTACGTATACGAAATTTCTGCACACAATTTTTTTTTTTTGTTTTATATGTTTTAATAAATTACTTGGATGTTTTCTTTATATTTTCAACAACATTTAATTACCAATTATTTGTAAAACGGAATAAACAATATTTTTGTTGTATCTGTTTGCGTAATTTAAAAGAGTATTTATTTTGAGTTTAAGTTTAAATGTTTGTAATATATTTTCAATATTGGTTGTATACAGTGTATGTGTTAATGTTAACGTTGTGTATAGAACGTAATGATATGATCTTATTTAAATGTCCGCGGGATTAATCGTTGCAACAACGCGACAACTTATTCGTGGATTAATAGCAGTTGGTCTTGGCAGTAAGCGATGTAAACGGAGAGTAATTAGGTGCTTATAATTATGATTACGCATAGGCCTGACTTAACATAACAAAAGCATTTGAGCACAGCATGGAAGCGGGCATTAACATAATTTGTGAAACATAACATAAAGTTAAAATTGTTGATATTTTTAGTTTTAAGGGCTTATGAAATGACCCAACAGGATCCATTGCACCATTAATTTGTTTAAGAATGATTTTTTAGTTACGCCAGTTTGTAATTTTGAAATTCGAATCCCAGATTCTAGATTTGCGAATCTGTTTGCATACCCAACTCGAACTTTAATCACAAAAATGAAAAACACATCTTAGGTCCGCCATTTTGAAATTTTAAAAAACGTACTTCTAATCAGCTACCACAAAAATGACTGAATAGCATATAAAAGGGGTTGCAATAATGTTTTTCTGAAAATAAAATTAAAAAATAGTGCTTAAATTATGGAGTTACTTTGTTTTGGCAGCCATTGTAGCTCCGCCATTTTTAAATATCAAAAATCACCATTAAGCCCAAAAACGTTGATTCATCTTAAAAATTTAAGTGTGAGGAAGTTTGACAGCGAATGATCTGAGTAAGATCTTAAGTCTTTAAATTTTAGGCCAATATAATTTTCTAACCTTTTATAAGTGGTTCCGTTTTGTAACTTTAATTAATAAATATCTATACAACATTATTGTCGCTGAAATGGAACCGTCCATTATGTGTCGTTTAAAGATACTTTCATTAACAAACTGGCCAACAAATTTATTTTAGGCTATTTTTCTACACATCCTATGCAGGCTGGCTAAAATGCTGGGCAGAACTTCCTGTGCACCAATCTGGTGTCCATGTTTTTGGCGCTGTCGTTTCATTTCCTTGTTTATTCAACAAGTTCCTGTGTGTCAAGTCCAACTAAAACACAGGCGCAGATGTGTAAGCACGTCAACTCTCGAGGCTCTCAAGGATATGCTGTCCCTGTTCTCTACAGTTACAGTCATTCTTAGCAGTATAGAATCACTTTTTTTTTTGGCATGTGCCACGGTCGATGTCAGAAACAATGTGGCTGCTCGAGTGTGAGTATGAGATTGTATGTGCCAGTGTTGCGCATCGATTTGTTGGGCATTTGTGGCAAACTTCAAGGACACACATGCCTGAATTTGTGCTGCCACAGCCTCCATATTTTGTCCCATGTTATTTAGCTTGCTACCTAATGTGCTTATGTCTTGGCCCAGAAATGGGCTGGTAAGGGTTAGGGGTAGTCATACAACACTTATAAGTGTGTGTTTTTATTTTCAAAACACTTATTGAGTGTTTTTTGTTTTGTGGCTTAAAGCTACGAAATATTCGATACAAGTGGATACTGTAACCTAAAAATCGTAAATGGGTGACTAGAGGGGATATTGTGGCTTAAAAGGATATAAAAGGGAGTTGGCGTGAAGTAAACGTATAAAAACTTATTTCGTATTTATGAAATTTTCGTGGTTTGGGGATTTCCGTTTGCTGCATCTTGTTTAATGCGTGAAGGTGAAAATGTTCTATAAAAGTATTACGCATAAATATTTTGCTTCATTGCTGCTTTAGTAACGCAAAAATACAACAACTATTATAATTAAAATTAAATATTATAGTTATAAAAATATGTTGAAAATTAAATTAGTTTTGTTCGTAAAATACAAATTGAAAAGCCAATTCAATGAATTGCATCAAATGAGGTTTAAACAAGTTTTTACCTAATATCCTTAAACTTAAATCATTTTTCTTTGCCCACGCTTTCAACCTCCCTATACCGAAAGCGGCTATATTTCCAACAATTTTGAAGAAATATTTTAAGTTTGTTCTGGTAAAAACATTTCGATTAACCTCCAGGATTATGAACATCGAAGATAATCACAATAATCTATTTTGGAGACTGGAGTTTGAATGGCCACAAATCATATAAAAAGATAGTCCAATAACACTAGTTTACAAATTTAAGGGTCATCAAGTGAACCTTCCTAAAAAAGTGTTTTTTAGGGTAATTCGGGGTCGAGAAACACAAAAATGGCAACATTTTTTTTCGTTTCGAGATATTTTCGAAAAAACCAAATAACTGGTTCCATAACATCGACAGTTCCTATCCAATTTTGAAGATCTTAGACTCGAAATTTTCGTAAAATAATTCTATTTCAGCCTAAAACTTAACATAATCTTTAAAAATTTTTTCTCCTTAATAAAAAACACTCCAAAAATTTGTAATTTTGAAAAATGGTCAAAAAGATACACTTTTTTTCGACTTTTGGTTGCCTTTAACTTCGATAATTTTAACTTAATCTGTACATATTATATATCACTGGAAATAGCACATCAATACCTTTCGATCTAAAAGTCTTTCAATTTTTTCACGAGATATTGAGGAATAACTTTTTTAGGAAAGTTAATTTTTCGTGTAATCACTCAAATGTTTGCGGAAAATCAAAAAGATTTTTGGATATTTGCAGATTTAAAAAAAAATCATGAAAAACCATTTTATTTTTTTTAACATTTTACAATTTGTCATTTTTGGAGGTACTGCCATCACTTAATTAAGCATAACTTCCCAAATTAAAGGAGTTAGCGACTTTTTATTTTTTCGTTTTTCGCAGTGAATTTTCGCTCATCAAATGGCATGGATACTTTTTACACTTTTGAATTTTAAAATTTAAAAAAAAAATTTTAAAAAATGCTTAAAAAATATTTAAAAAAATAAATAAATAAAATTAAATTAATTTGGTTCTTCAATTCAAAATTTTAACTTTATTGAAAAGAGTTTGTGTAGACATCTTTATTAGTTTTGGAGATACAGATTGTCAATATTCAGTTATCGATAACTCGATAAATAATCAGAATTTTGCAATAAAAATTTACGTGGTTACTATTGGCTAGTACACATAGGTAAAAATCACCTAAATCGAAGAGATCGACCAAAAAAATGGACCGCTTCACTTATTTTTGCCGACTTATAGTAAAATCTTTTATATTTTTTTTTGTCTAACCCTAAAAAAATAGTAGATTGGATGTATTTAATTATATCTAGACCAAAGGCTCTGGCACAAAATCTGACGCCATTATTTGTAAGTATTAATGATAATAACTCGTTAAGGCTCAATTTAAAACAAATTTGTTTCTTTTTTTTTCACTTGAAGTCGCTTTTTGTTACATATTTAATTTTATGATGTATACCTAGAAAACTTGGTGTTTTCAAAAATTTATCAAAAAATATTACGTAGAATAATATGATATTATATAGGATACATATTAAATATTTTTGATGAAAAAATTGTATAATGTTGTAGGTCAATATAGAAAATTTGGCATAATTTTGTCAATTTAAAAAAAAATCATATGTTTTTACCTTTGCACAAAAATTAAAAATTTTGATATTTTTAAAAGAAATATAGCCACTTATATTAAAAAAAAATATTTAAGACACTATTAAAAAAAATGGGAAACCCGCATTAAGTTTCAAAATTGAAATCAGACATTACATATGTAGGTACATATACCAATCATTGCCCAAGATGATGATATCCGATTTAGTATAAAGAATTAGATTTACATGCTTTCGATATTATGCAAACTAACGCTCTGTGTCTATCTATCCAAAAAAAGTAAAAAAAAAAATGTTACGCAAAGAGATATATATATATATAATATATATATATAATCGACCGTGGCATTCTTTTTTAAGTTTTAATAAACAAAACTATGCAAAAAAAAATTTATCAGCGCCACAGAGTTGCAAAAAATTAAGAACTAATCAAAACAAAAACCCAAAAGGAAGATTGTATTTAAAAATGTTATGGGAACTAAATTGTGGGCCAAAACGATAAAAAGATGCAACAGACACACTTAACCAGCAAAGAGGTTCTCAGGCAGATCATGTCGCAACCTGCCAACTTGATGGGTCGGACTGTCAGACCTTCTTCTACAGTTGAAGTTGCTTTTTTTTGTTGTTCCGCAAGTTGCGCTGCCAATTTGGTAGTTCATTCAACTTTTGTTTCGGGACAAGTTGGAACTGGGCTAAGATCAGCCGGTCGAAAGCAAGGTAATAAAAAGGAAGAAGTTGCTTCAATGTCTTTATAATTGAGTATCAACACGTTATAAAAAAGTAAGCAACAACAAAATTTTAGCAGGTGAACAACTTGTCGGAGAATAAGAGCAACATGCAACAAACAAGGAACAATATTAACAGCTGGAAGCAATGAGAACCAGTGTGTAGGCTTCAGTCGAGTTATCCCGACTGTAGTATACACTGTAATCTGGTTTATTTAACGAGTATAAGTCCGATTTTGGTGAGCTTTGAAAAATATGTTGGGTGGTGGTATCACAAATAAAAAAAATAATTTATATATTTTAGTAAACCTTTTTACAAGCAGATTTCCAAAAGTGGTTTTAACTAAATAATGCATTTAGTACAAATTATTCTTTTTTTACATAAATTTTGGGCGGATCACAAATTGTTTTTGCATCACCTTAAAAAAATCCAACCCTCATGAAATCTCTTGCACTTCTTCGTAAGCCGAAAAAGGGTTGCTTTTTATAAATAAGAGAATTTTGACTGTTATAATTTTATTTTTCTGTTGCACGACATCAAATAGATACATTGAATAAAATTTTTCAATTCCGAGTCGTAGGCCTCTGTTGCTAGTACTCTCGTTCTTAAGTATATTATTGTATAATATATTGTATAATATAGATTTTCGCTATAAAAAGCGACCGATTTTATCTTAAAACAAGATTTTTTTTGTTTTGGGCAGAAAGTACTAATATTACATTTTTAGAAAGATTAGAAAAACAATTGTACTGGTTCGTGCTCATTTTAAAAATTGTTGGTCTTATTGCTGAGTATTTCATTATTAATTTAAGGAAAATTCAGGTTTAAATTGAGATCATATCTGTCTTCTGTATGTATCCATGATATAGTGAATTTCAAATATAATAGTGCTTAATCTGAGTCCGCTAACAGAATTAACTAATCTAGGTTGAATCCTTTTTTTTTTTTTGGAAATTTAACCTCAAAAACATTTTTATTTGAGAGTAGTTGTTCTGCTGTGTTTTTACAAGATTTTGGGATTGCTGAATCAAATTCCGAGGGTTTTTTGTGGAGATGTCAATGGACTGGTTATGCCAAAAAGTCGTAGAATACCAGCTACGTTTTTACATGGAAAAACTTTTCCTATATAAGCAAATACAAGTGTATACAAGACCAGAACGCTCCATATGTGCATATTTTTTGTTAGTGTATATTTTCCAGCGGCTACCCAACAACCTATAAATAAACTTGTTGCATTTTCACAAACTACTTTTTGCTTCTGTTTCATCTGCCATTGCGTTTTGGTTTAACGCTTTCTTGCTCCTCTCTTGCCTCCCACCCTTTATCAGCCCGTTTTCATTCAGTTTGTGTTTGTTGCGCAACAAGTTGACTTGGTTTTTCTTTAAGGCCAAGAGCAAAACATTATGAGGAGCCAAAGCAACGGAGTCAACTCGTTCTTTGTTGTTTTTGGTTTATTCACTTGACTGTAAATACACTTGAAGAAAATTAGGCTACTAGTGCCAACAGACAACAACAAAAGCTACTACAATAGCAACAAGGAAGGTATATTTGATTATTTAGAGCACCAACGGCAGAGGTCTGATACCAAGTCAATGGGATCATATCGTGACCAGACTAAAGTGATGCCTTCATGTTTTGATCGCCTGGATGGAGTAAATGCTGTGACTCATCTATTTAAGAGCGGGTAAGTGTTTTTGCGGAATTTCAAAGTAAAGTTAAGCAACTTTGACTTTCACAGATGAGGCCAAAAAGCTTATAACTACACTTTGTTCAAGAAGAGGATCTAACAATGGTATTTTGGTGAAACGACTTCCAAACATTGTTCAGCAGAAATAAAAACTAATGGGTACGATCTGATGGATAGAGGTATACTATTGAAATTCGATTTAGGGACAGTATGAATATTCAATTTCAAAAGATGCTGGAAAAATTTAGAAAATATGTTCTGATAAGTTTTTATTAACCTGTTTCGATTTTTAGAATATTAAGAGGACTATTTAAAAAAAATAGAGGGGAAAGGCTTGTAAGTTGACACAGCTTGTAAGTTGGCACACCGGGTCGATTTTGATGTTCCATCAATGAAAATACCAAAATTCAACCTGTCTTCGATTGAAAATACGCCCTAAACAATTTTATTGTGTTTTTGATGCGAACAGATGCGAAAACGCTGTGTTTGTGTAACAAAATATAAAAATGGTTTTTAAAGAAATCGGAAAATAAAAAACCTTATTTTTGATTGCGCTCAAAAAGTGATCAAATCAAAATAAAAAATCAAGGAAAATATATGTGCTGGAACTGAAATTCAATGAACTTTCATAATCCAAAAAGGTTTTCGGACATACAGTGAATAGACAAATTTTTTTCAATGCACTCCAAAATGTCATATATCTATTTTCATTTTTTTCCATTGCTATGTTATCTATATGACTTTTTTATTTTGTGGAATTGTCATTAAAACTGATTTGGATTGTTTTTAGTGCATTTTTTTTTTTTGCCATTTTCGCATATATTTTTTCAATATTTTCCGTAACAACTCATTTTTAGTAAGGCGACAAAGAAAAACCTATCACAAAAAACCACAATTTTGACTTCTCTGGAGAGTTAAATTTTTCTTGTTTTTGTTTTAAATTCAATTTAATTCTCAGTTAAATTTAAAATCAATAAATTTTCATAAATATTAGCAATCATGCGTTTTTATTTCAGTTTTCTCAAATTTTCAGAGATTTTTGCAGGTGTGACAACGTACAAGCCTTTGGAAAATTGTCTGTAAAATGCTTATTTTTATAAATTTTAATTGATTTGCCTATTGTGGATTATAGCTCCTTCTTTTCTCTTTCCAGCAGTATATTTCAATTGATGCCTATGTATATATTCAATGTCGAGATATAGCTAAAAAAGTTGTAGTGTGTCAACTTACAAGCTTTATATAATTTGAATATAGAATTTATTCCAAATTAAATGGCGTACTGGTGCTATTACTAGGAAAAGGAATCTATAGACACATGTTTGCCAAATTCTTTGAAGTTTTCATCCGCATCCTATGGTTGGACAAATTTCGATATGAAGGCTTAAATCGTGAACATGTATGTCGGGAAAATCACCTAAAGAGGAACGCGCCATTAAATTTGCAGTTAATAAAATTTTTATTATTAGCTGTCTAGGTGTTCATAAGGAAAGCAAATGACTAGATGTTATGGTAATCCGTTTGGTATATTTTAGCAAAAACTTGCTTGGTAAACAAATAGATTAGGCCTACACTTAAATTCATTGTAGATAAGCACTCACGTCAACTATTTTTTCTTCTTTTTCTAAAAGACTTAGTGTAGCAGAAGAAAAGGGAGCTGATTGGTCAATAGGCCTGGTAACTGCCAATACGTCAGCAGTTAAGTAGGGGCTTAGAAAACAAAGGCAGCTGGTAACAGATACGATCCAAAGCCTCTTATTTGGGATGCCATTTAGTCAGTTGGTCAAATAGGCCTTTGACCATTATGCCATTTAGTCGTTTTCACATTTCAGCAGATTGTTGCTGATTAGAGAGCTGCCCAGATTGTTGACATTTAATCGGGCAACGCCACAATTTCATTAAAACAAAGTAGAATGGAAAGACAGATTTTTGATAGCAAATACTTGATGCCCTTTCAAAATGTTGAATTTATTTCTTTATACGCAAATATTCCCAGTCCCAAAAATAGCAGTCCATTATGTTATTTAATTTATTGCTAAATAAATTTTAGCGATGCTCAATGACGAAATGAATTTAGCCACTGAGAAAAATTATTATACAGTAACCAAATTTGGTTTATTGTTCGAAAATATTTTAGTTTTGTTTTCGTCTGTAACCATCAAAATAATACGAGTCGTAGGCCTTTGATGCTAGTACTCTAATCTTTTTTTTAAGTATATTATTGTATAATATATTTAAGCTAATCAAAAAAAAAAAAAAAGAATCGTACTCAATGAATTTTAGAAATTTAAAAAACTTAACTATTAATGGTGATTTTTTGATGTTTTGTCATTCTACACATCCGTCCAAATCCATTTACGTAAATATTTGTTATATAATGTTCCAATCAATTTCGTTCTTATAAACAATAATATGTGTCCGCACACAATTAAAAAAAATAAAAATTTGTTTAATGCCCCCTACTCGCTTTGCTCTCCAATTCGCATTCAAAAACTTAATTGCATTATGAAATGTCTATGTTTGAAATATAGTAACATCTTAATAGAAAAATAAATGATGACGATGAGCACGACGATGATAAAGACTTTTTTAAATAATAATACACTTTGGATTATATGATAACCTTACTTATCGCAAAAAAGTTTTCTACGCAAAAAAAAGAAAGCCAAATTGAGAAAATCACATTAGCGGTGAATCAAATTAGCCTTATTTAAAAAACCATTCAAAATTGAAAATGTGTTAAGAAACGAGAGCACAAAATATATGATATTTATAAATGTTTAGAAACTTATATTTTAACGCAATTTTTATAATTTTCTAGCTTAACGAATGGCCATCTTGACGTAAGTAGAATGGGATGGCCAAGAAAGTTAACAAACTGCATACAAATGAACTACTTTGTTTTATACACATAGAAGTTAGAGAAACAGCTTTAAGAGAGATACTTCTACATGAGATATAAAAAATAAAGAAAAAATCGTCGAGTAAGAATTTATTGCAGAACTCGGAAAAGTTGACAGCCCCAAAAATGGAAACACAAATCCCCAGCTCGAAGCGATGAAAACAATTATATAAAAATCAGTGAGTATTTCAAAGAAGCACCATCATTATCAAGTGCAGGCATAAGTAAAAGACTATCTCTCTGCAATTTGCATGGCTGCATTGCTCAATGCCTCTAACTGTGCCACAATCTGTGGCAGAGTGGTAAAAAGTTGCAGCACTCAAATGCAAAAACGAGTTTTTCTTTTTTTTTGCTAAGAGCCAAGTTAAATGTGTTACAAGCAACGGCAACCATGAACAAAAAAGTGGCATAATTTTTGCAACAAAATATAGAGCGGAGGAGAGTGCACAGTCGCTCGGGGTCTGCAACCAGTTGGTCATTGGCACGAGCAAAATACAAAGAGCGAGGGCAGTGGGTTACGTAGCAAGATTGATTCGTGCGGGGTCTGGGTGAGTCCCAGTTTTCTACAATTGAAGTATTTGCATATTGAGCCGAGTATAATTCGTATAACTTTTATTACAATACTTTTATTGCTTTTATTATTATAGTTTTATTATTTTACTTGCTGAAGGCGCTTTGGGCTGACTTCAGATGGAAGTTTTGAAGTGGCTTATTATACTGTTTGCCGACAGAGAAACCGGTTAGGAACTTCGCACTTTTTGTGGGTGTATAAACTGAAAGCTGCTCTGCTTTACTCCACTCTCAATGATCTGGAGTTGATTGTTGGATGTTGTATAAACAACAAAACAAACTGCGGTGGCTGTGGATGCTGGTAGTTCCATACTTTTGACTTCAATCAGAGTTCATCGATGAGGACTGTAACTACGTTTGTGCAGAAACACATAGTATGTTGCCAAATTTGGTTAAGAAAATAGCGTAGACCTTAAACATTTTAATTAAATTAGTTTACCAACTTAGTTTGTGTTAATAAAGTGTTCATTGAGCTTAAAAAGACCGAAAATATTACACATAAAGTTAAAAGCGCCCGATCTTTATATACATAGAGTTTTGTCAGTGAAGAACATGATTCATTTATTATTAGAATACTCGAATAAATTATTTCAATCTTTAATAAATTTAATTATTTATTTATTTTGTAAATTTTGAATGCTTAATAGTGCTAGTTTCTGACCGAATATGGGCAATAATTTAAATAATTGCCATTAACAAAATATATAGGGGAAAGGCTTGTAAGTTGATACAGCTTGCAAGTTGGCACACCTGGTCGATTTTGATGTTCCAGCAATGAAAATACCAAAATTCTACCTCTCTCCAATGGCAAATACGCTGTAAACAATTTTAATGTGTTTTTGATGCGAACAGGCTCAAAGATGGCGTACGTTAAAGTACGCCGTTAAGATACCCTGTACCACTGCTTGCAATAAAATTGATCAAATTTGGTCTGTCTGTCTGTCTGTCTGTTTGTCTGTCTGTCTGTCTGTCTGTCTGTCTGTCTGTCTGTCTGTCTGTCTGTCTGTCTGTCTGTCTGTCTGTCTGTCTGTCTGTCTGTCTGTCTGTCTGTCTCTCTGTCTGTCTGTCTGTCTGTCTGTCGGTCTGTCTGTCTGTCTTAGATCTCAGAGATGGTAAGAGCTAGAGCAACCAAATTTTCAGATTAGATGCGTTATTATGTCAGGGGATGCAAGTTTATTTTATATTTTTGATATCGGGGATATATTATATAGCATATGGGTGTCTCAGAGGACCTCGAAAAAACTCGAAAAGTTTTAAATAAATAATTCGTTTGTTTATGAAGATATGGTAACCAAATTAGGCAATCAAAAGTTTTTTAGAATTCCCAATCACTGTACCAAATTTTATCAAAATCGGTTGAAGATATAATATAGCTCCTATGGGATCGGTCGATCGGTCGAAAAAACGTATTTTGAACAAATTTCAGACAGACAGACGGACAGACGGACATGGGTATATCGACTTCTCTAGTCACCCTGATCATACTTTGGGTTACTTAGGGGGTCTCCCACGGTACAGGGTATAAAAACTCAGTGTGTGTGTGACAAAATATAAAAATTGTTTTTAAAGAAATCGGAAAATAAAAAATCTTATTTTTGATTGCGCTCAAAAAGTGATCAAATCAAAATAAAAGATTAAGGAAAATATTTGTGCTGGATCTGAAATTCAATGAACATTCATAATCAAAAGAGGTTTTCGGACAAACAGTGAATAGACAAATTTTTTTTTCAATGCATTCCAAAATGGCTTCCAAACACTTTTTAGCTTGTAAGTTGCCACACATTTTTTTTTAATTTTTTTACATCGCTGTGTTATTTATACTAATTTGAATTGTTTTTAGTTCATTTTTCTGCCATTTACGGATATATTTTTTCAATATTTTCCGTAACAATTCATTTTTAGTATGTCGACCAAGGAAACCCGATCACAAAAAACCACAATATTGACTTCTCTGGAAAGTTATATTTTTCTTTTTTTTTTTTAAATTCAATTTAATTCTCAGTTAAATTTAAAATCAATAAATTTTCATGAATATTAGCAATCATGCGTTTTTATTTCAGTTTTCTCAAATTTTTAGTAATTTTTGCAGGTGTGCCAACTTACAAGCATTTTTTTTTTCGTGGTCGTTTTCAAGCTTGTTTTTAAAATGCTTATTTTTATAAATTTCAAATGATTTGCTGATTGTGGATTATAGCTCTTTCTTTTCTCTTTCCGATTTTATATATACATTGATGCCTATGTGTATTCAATATCGAGATATAGTAGCTAAAAAAGCTATTGTGTGTCAACTTACAAGCCTTTCCCTTACAATATTACAGATAAAAATGCATCATTTCAAGACCCCTCCCCTATTAATTGCATGCATATTCCACGGTGGTATGAAGACTCATATCAGCTTAATCAACAACGAACTGTTGACTTTTCGCAATACAAACACCCTGAGCAGATCTACAAAATCAAGCAAAAATTTAATATAATTTTTTTGGGGAAAGTAATTGTTGATTCACATTTTTTATTTTTTTTTGTAATGACTCAATTTCAAGTTCAACAAAAACAAAAGTACAAAACCACGATGTGGAAAAAGTATACTATAAAATCTCTAAGGCTTTTGTTATTTAAAAAGAATGTGTTGAAACTGAGACTGTAACTAATTCCCGTCATTATTGTCACTACCAGAAAATTGTCATATGACGTATACATTGTTAAATATAATGAACTACTCTATGTGTGAGCTTTCCGCTTATTACAACAATAAACAAGCAATAAGGTAAAGAAAAAATTTCAACACTTTCCCAAAGACGCGAGCAAAACTTGTGAGTTTCATTAAAATCAAGCAAAGTCATATTAAAAATAGTTTTTTGTTTGTTTGCCTTTTTTTGGCAATACCTTTTGGTGCTGCTTTTGTTAAGTTGTTATTGTTGCATTAAAGTACCTTTCATTGAAATAAATTAAGTACAAAAGCAGTTTTAAAATTGTTAAAAATAAACAAAGTAATAAGTACCAAACAAAAAAAAAAAAAGAAAATAAATCTCTCCCAATACCTGATTTCGTGGGTGGTTACGTTGACAGCAATTGCTCACGTATTTCCTGTGCCAACTATGTTCAACTGAGCAGTAAGCTACTTAGCCTTAATTAACAAACTAAAATGGCCAATACTATTGGCAATATTTTGTGTCATCTTTTGACAATGTTGCATTTAAAATAGGCAAATTATTGGCAATAGCTTCTGTTATGACTTTGTCAGGGTGGCAGGTTTTACCATTTTCATATATAATGTACTTTACGTAACCGGTTGATTATGGTTGTAGCCATGCCCATTGCCGGCTCTTCAATTCACAGTCTGTACCCGGGTTAGCATGACCCACAAACGCTCAACTGTTCCAACCAAGTACTCAAACTTTCGAGAGCTGTATTCGTTATTGACTCTTTGTCGGCAGCCTCGTAGTAGACCTCTTAAAACCATCAGCTACTTCATTTTCCATAAAATTCCATAGTTTTGTGTAAACACTGCTTAACCTTTCGGACTTCATATTTCTTTGACGATTTTCAATAAAAAAAAGAAACTTTGAAGCAAGTTTCTGATATTAAAAGTTAAAACAAAGAATCGAGTTAAATGACTTCGGAGTTCTGGTTTAATTAGCTTCGAAGATTTTAATAGAAATATTTATATTTGTTGGCGCTAAAAGTCTGGCATAACTCTACAAAAATCAATAGAATTGTTTTTCCAACTTTTGACGTTTTCGTTTACTGTGTTTTTGTATTTGATTTTTGTCAGGCCTGATGACACTTTGCGTTATGTCAACGAGCTGTCAAAATAGTTTTGTAATCAGAAAATTTTAAGAAAAATTTTGCAGCTGCCAAGGACAGATGACAGCTTTAGTAAAAAACGAAAAAAATATATATTTTATAGGTATATATAAATAAATAAATTATGCAACACAAAAATATGTAGTTTAGTTTTTTCATTAAACAAAAAACCTTCAAAATTTTTTTTTTTTGATTCATCCCAAAAAATAGCATTCATGAAAACTCTACTCCAGTCTCCGTGCTAACATCCCATTGGTATTTGATTGAAGAAATATTAAGGGGGCTCCTAGGGAATCATTAAAAACATCTATGTACCACCTTGATTAAAAATTATTTTCTTAGATTGCAACATCTGTCATTGACATTCTATGAAATCTTCACCTTGATAGCTTGACATTTGTAAAAGTGACGCCGTATTGAGTACATCTGCGATTTTGCGTGTTTTCGATTTTTTACAATTTTAAAAAAAATGCCATCGTTGACCATTTGGCTAAAAACGGAACAAATACCATCCAACAACCATCAAATTCACCTGATTTGGCTCCCTGCGATTTTTCCCTATTCGATCGACTCAAGAAACCGCTCAGTTGAACGCGTTACAGCAGCTGAGATAAGGTCATGGATAAATCAAAGATGGCTCTGATGGCCATACCGCAAACTGATTATAAATTTTTTTTCGAGGATTGGATCAAGCGCTGGCATAAGAATAAAATGTCATTGACAGATATGGCAATTTAAGAAAAAAAAAAGAGACATCAAATCGGGTGACTGAGAGCGCCACACGGTGGTGATTCCGATCAATTTTTGATCAAGGTATTATTCCTATATAGCCGGAGAAGATTAATTACCAAAAGATCAATCGTTTTGGAAAAAATATAAGGCATCACTCGAAAGACTTTAAACTAAAAGCCAAAGGCAGCCTTATTAAAAATTTTTTTTACAAAATTCCACATTCCGAATAATTTGTATGTAAAAGTGACTTTTTTTGGTTTTGTTAAGTTTTTATCTGTAACAATTAAAATTATTTAAGTTTTTATTAGCGAAGTAGGTATGAATTAGGGGATTGAAAATTTTGAATCCTTGGATTATTTACAACACTACAAAAGGCTTGCCGAGGGTCAAGTCGACAAAACATGCCGCTCCTTTAGGAGACCTATGTATTATCATAAGAAAAAAACATATCAAATGTAATGCTTTTGACCTAAAAGATTTAGATGTGAAAAATAAATTACAAAAATAATTTCAAAATTGTATTTTTTTTTCAAAAATTATTTAGCTGTCATCGTTATTTCAATTACTGCAGAAAAGTTGGCAATACTCTCCCCGTAGCATAGCATTCACATAGAGGAAATATTTGAATTGATAAACAATTTTTTTCTTACAAATTTTGACGACCACATTTTCCACTAGTTCCCAAAATCCTTACTGGTCACTTACACCAAAATCCTTATGGCGAATGCCAATTCGTTTAACCTCAAATAGCTTATAGCTCATTTTCATATTTGAATTTCCTTTCGAGGATCGTCGAATAATCTACATTTCCCATAAGTTTTCTGACTATCGTAGTTTTGGTTGGTTCCGGACGTCGAAGATTTGCTCATTTGGGCATTTTGGTGTTCCATGATTTTCACACTTTTTCAACTGAATCTAACAAATTAAAGATCATAAAAATCGATGTACATCTTCTGGAGTTATGAATGGTGTAACAAACACGAGGTATAACTAACACGAGGTATAACCAACGAGGATCTTATAATGAAAATACTTGAACATTTGCAAATATTTTGACTGGAATGATTCAAACAAAATTTTTTTTTTAATCACTTAACTAATTTAACCCTATTTGGCGCTTGTTTCTCATTATTCTCTTTGCCTCTCTCTTTCCGCTTTGATCTCTCTTTTAGATGCAATGTTACGCAATCGACTTCTTAACTTGTCTACTGGAAGCATCGAAGACAAAAACAAGTTACCTTTTATGGTCAGCGTATGCTATTAACATAATTCTTATATATGTATATTATTTCATATAATCATTATTATGTTTATAATGACTATTATTATTATGATTATTGTTATTTACGCCTTGTTCGGTTCAGCGACGTGCACACGTCAATCTCTCAGTCCGGCAGTCAGTCCATCTGACCTCGCGTATCTGATTGAACCGCTGCAGCCAATTCTCAGTCCGAGAACCGGCTTGGACTTTGTTTCTCGGCCATGTGCCTGAAAGAAACATTGCCAAAACTAAACTAGACCCTGCTTCTTTTTTACTATTTTTAGGCGGCCCGCGTTTGGGTTCCAAGCAAATTATAAAGTGTGAAAAAAAGTGTTAACGATGAGAGTTACATGATATTTTTTTCCAATGCTAAATTATGATATGTAATATGATATTATTTTCGAGGGAAAAGCTTACATGGAAAGATGAAAATGAAAAGTATTAAAAAGACAGTTGCTGTATATTTAAGCAAATCTGACAGTAAGCCTAAATATTATTACCAAATGGAGATTATTACTGATAGTAATCGTGGAATTTCCTTTATAAAAATTTGAAAATTAATGCTGTTATAATTATTACCCTTTAATAATTTCACACAGGATGTTTGAATAAATGTATATTTACTAACATAAAAAAAATCAGAAAAAAAAAATATTTTTTAAAAAATAAAGCCGTAACGTGTTTAAGTTTAAAAAAATGAAATTTAAAAAAAATTTCTAACAAATAACTCGAGTTTTTAAAAAATCTTTAGGGCAGGTTAAGTTCCTTATTTAGCTCGATCATTTTTTTTTACTACTTTGGTCATAAAAAAACGATTTGGAAATCATTATTTTGTTTGTCCACATGTTTATTCATTAAATTCTTGACGAGCATGTACTAGTAGGGACAACTGTGTTCCACAAAAACACTTCTTAAAATAAAAAAATATTTTAAGAAGTGAAGGATTTTGATCGGGAATCTCACAAGTCTCACAAAAATCTCCTGGATGGGACGGAAAATAATTCGGAAACTTGCGTAGTTCCCGAAAGTATTAGTCTTATTTTATTATAATTTCATTAAAGAAATTTTTGACTTTGGCAAATTTTTAAAATTTTATTATGCTCTGAGTGCTGGATTTTTGACAATGAACCGACGTTTCTAAATAATTCTTTGTGGTTAAAGAAAGTTAAAAATCAGATTATTTTAAAAAGCCCCCGTAAGCTAGAATTTTTCACTATATATAGAACAATCAGAATTATACGTCAGATAGGCTGCTCGACAAAGGTTGAGATCACCCCGAGCCCGAGGATCTGCAGTGAAACCCATAAATTAACAAATTAAAATTCGCAGTAGTCTTTAAAAATTCTGAATGGCTCTAAGCATTTCCTGCAGTAATTTGAATATATTATGTGAAATACCCGCAAAGTATACACATTAAGTATACGCGTTGTGGCACACTTCGTATGGTTGACTGCATCCAGCTGCGTTTTGCGTTCATTCTTTGTGTGCACTAATTTGCTGTTGAATAGTGCCGTAATCTTGAAACACCCCCCACCCGTTGTCGGTGACTGCACCAACTTCAAATCCGCAGCAACCAGAGAAATGGCTAACCATGACGCTGCTGTATATAAGCTGGATTTAGAGGGGAGAGAAAAGAGTTAGAAATTCGTGACGTGACAGTAATTAACATAATAATCTATTTCGTGGCTGGCAGCAGTGAAAGATGCTGAGACACAGTCTGTTGAATTGTCTTCAGCTTGTCTGTGGGTTGATTTTGTTTTGCCTGGGATTGTATGGGACTTGTGTTCTTTGCCAGCATTTGGGTTAACTAGCTGGGCGTCAACGGGTTAAGCCAAATCACGACTCTTGCGGCATGTTACCAAACATTTCATTTAATAGCATATTGGATGAAATTGTTGCGCCAAGGCATATCTAATAAATTGCCAGTTCGAGCTACAATACAATCTTCAATTTCAAATTCCATACACTCTCCTTCTTTCTGGCCAATGCTATACCTAAGTTCTGGCAGCTTCCATCTGCTGTTTGGGTCATGCAGTCTAAGAGCAAATAATGATATAGATTTTTGGCATTGTCATAAGTAAGTTTAAATAAAAAACCAGCATAAAAGCCAAAAACCATCATGCGTGACAAATGTTTACAATTTTTTAAATGTGCTGCCAATGTCGACGTCTCAGTTGACTGCGACGCCTCCGCCAGGGTGACAATGGCACGCAGCCGGGAGTGACCAGCATGGAGGCGATCTGACTTTGATACATTTAATATGAGTTTAATTTCTTTGCACAGACAATGCCAGACTGTTTATGGGGAACCGAAGGCAGTTCGTAAATTTATTTAATTTCCGCAATGAACTTGAAACTTGCCGAGCTTTAAAAACTTTATTTTAATAACAAAATAAACAGCAATATATTTCACACATAATTTAGACGCCAGCTGCCAATAATAACAACTTAATTATGCAGCCAATTTATAAATCCAAAAAATGGCAAACATTTGAATGGCTTATTTGCATTTTAACATCGACAACAAAGAAAATGAATACAACAAAAATAGTGGCATGTCGTTGCTGTCTTCGTGGCTTCACTGTGACTTTACGTTGTGACTGCGGTTGATGGCTTCCTGTCTTGGTCATAAACAACTTGGCGGCAGTCGCAGCAGCCACCAATGAGTCAAAGCAGCCACAGCCACAATGGCGTCTGACTAAAAGAGAGTCGCCGCTCTTTGTAGATGATACCAAGTGTGGAAAAAACTTTGCTTTGTGCTGTACTTCGTGGGAAAACTCTGGTTGGTTGTTAGGTCTGTGTGAACATTTGTCGTATTAGGATTTTAATTGATTTTCGGTTTGTCGCTATATTTTCTTGAATTTGTTGGTTAACTAATTAATAGGCCAAATTAATAAAGCGGCACGAGGCGATGAAACCATAAGATTTAAGCAAATCATTAAAGAGCATGAAAGGAATATTTTCATTCGAAAGGGATTGACAGAAATTGAAAGCCCAATATTACAAGGAAGAGTATTCAACAAAAAAAATTAACCAACACGAATTTTTTCAAATCGAATGTGAATAAGTTTTTAAAAATTGTTTGATATTTTCAGATTCTAACAGGTCGGATGAAAAGTTTGTATCATTTTAAAGAAAATCATATTTTTTTTGGCAAAATTCAATTTGATTCTTCTCCTTCTAACTTTTCGATACCATTTCTGTAGTACGATTTGTCTTTTGCTTCAAAGTAGGCCTCAGTTTCGACGATTTCCTCTGCATCGGCGCTAAAATTCTTTCCAACGAGCATTCTCTTGACTACAGAGGACAACAACAAGTTGCTGGGGGCCAGATCTGGAGAATTTGGTGGATGCGAAAGTAGTTCGAAGCCCAATTAATGCAATTTATCCATCGTTTTTATTGATTTGTGCTTTTGCATACCCAAATATTCAAGAACGATATGTCCAACACCTTCTTTTGATATCTTTCGAGTGTCACCTATTTCGATCAACTTAACTTAAAGGTCATCCGGAATCATTTTGTGGATTTTTTTGATGTTTTCGTCCGTAAAAGCCATTTTTGGACGGTAAATTAGCACACGAAATTCTTTTTTATCCATTTCATCCAAATTGACAAAAGTTGCTTTTCTCAAAATGCTATATCTCAGAAACTAACTAACCACTGTCAAATTTATAGACGTATTATTTGGAGGTTAGTACTATTTAGCAATGATAAGGATAAAATTGTAGTGGCGCCATCAGATAGAAACGATAAGAACTTTTCAGCCGACCTGTTATTTATAAAATTTTCCAGTTAGATATTTAGTTTCAACTATTTGTTTCTGATTCATGCTAAAAAATAGCAAGCAGGACCAAAAACAAAAAACGCCATATCGATACTGATAGGTGCGGCAGGGTTGATGCATCACGCAAAATAAAAAATTCTCTTGTATTAAAAATAGCTATATAAACATTAAAACGTAAAGTCTAGAAGAAAAAATATTTCTGGTGGGATCGAGAAGAAAGGGCTAAATTTATTAAGAGTCCGGCAAGGATACTAAATGTCTGTTTAGGGACGACTTCATATAGTATACCAATCAATTTAAAAACTATATATAGTTTTATTATAATTTTAATTTAAATATACATTAATAATTTTTATCCTTCAAGTATGTGTTTCGAACGGGGTCTGAATTTCAGAATTAATAATAAATAATCAGCCGAAAATGGCTATTATCCTACAGTTGTGATATGTGACGTCACTACAACAGAAAATATTAAAATTTTTTTTTTTTTGTTTTTTTTCTCTTACTTGATACCTATAAATTAACATTAAATGTGCCTTCGAAAAAATATGAATGACCATAAATACAATGTGCTGATTGCCTAATAATTGGTAGAAATAACTATTTATATATAGTATATATATCGTTAACTAACGAAAAGATTTTCTCATTAAATTACAAGGATTCATTAGATTAAAGCGTCTTCTTGCCTGATGTCCGGCAAGAGCATGCACACGTATATTAGGGTGGCATCTAAGACGATCCGCGTAGCAGCTGGTAAGGCTATTCAAGACATTACCCAGGAAGGGGATGCCTAGGTCACGATTACACAAATACCAAGGATAATTATTAAATTTTCGTAAAGTCCTATTTTGACTATGACTCGAATTTTGCTAATACGACATTTGGCTGCAGAGACCCACGCTAGTGCTTATGATAAAATAAATAAAATCTTCACAAAACAAACGTTTAAAATCCAAAATTAAAATTTCTTATAAAAATCTGCAGAAATTCGGGAAAACACTTTCGATCTCTTGTCTTCAGTGCAAAAAACCAACTAATTCTTCTTAAATTTTTCTAGCACTATCTCATTTTGATAGTTAACAAAAAATAATGCCGCTATTAAATTTTAAACCCGTAGATGATTCAGTTGAACTACTATTGATGAATATCTCTCGAGATATACTTTCGATCTCTTGTCTTCAGTGAAAAAAACCAACTAATTCTTCTTAAATTTTTCTTTAAATTTAATAGCGGCATTAATTTTTAAACCCGTAGATGATTCAGTTGAACTATCTTGAATATCTCTCGAGAAGTAATCATAATAATAAAATATTAATGTTACATTGTCAATAATAAAGGTATTTTTAAGATGTTTTGTTTCTTATCAGCTAGAAAAATGTTTAGTTTAAATAAATAGTGCATAGTTTTAAAATCTATAAAAATCTATAAAAAATAGCTTAGTTGTCGTCGTCGTGTTCGTCACCTTCATAAATTTTTATATTAAATAAAGGAAAAAAATTTTATAAATTTAAGAAAATGTTGTCTAGTGCGTCCGCCTAGGGCGCGAAGCCGCTAGTCGAAAGACTAAGTTAATTAATTTAATCGCTGTCTGCAAAGCTGACTTACTATAATGCTAGAATCCCAATGGAGCATGGAGTGATGGAGCTGACTGACTTACAAGCTTCAGAGTAAGAAGCAAAAAGTATCTATGCAAATTGGTTTCAAAGCGTTCTACAGTGATGTATCCACCATTGTGTCAGTCAGTCTCTTAGCCGTTGGCAATATGTTGGTCTTTCTCTTGGTCTAGAGTAATTTAACAGCAATTTTCGCGCATTTACCCAACTGCAATAGAGTGTTAAGATACTTTCACATTTAAAGCAATAGCAGCAGCTTTTAAAAATTACGTCAGTTTAGATGCGGATATCTAATTAACTGGGCGTTATTGAGCCCGTTGCCAGCATTCAAATGTAGTTTTGTTTCCACTCTAATTAAGTTTAATTGAATGTCTGCTTCACTTTAACCCAAAAGCATTAAGAAAAGTTATGAAAAGGTATCCAAACATAAAAAAAAACCCATTCGTTTTTTGTTTACCATTTATAATTAATTGTATCTTTATGGTATTTTTATGACCGCCAAGATTTCTTATAACCTGTACTCATAGGGTCAAGCGTAATTTAGATTTGTGCAATGGACGTAGCAGGCAGAAGAAGGCAGACCATAAGTTCTTTATACAAAAATGTTTGCTTTAACTTGTGGTAGATATGAGCTATGAACGCTTAGATGAAAAACTCCACCGATGCAAGACCCAAAACTTAAAAAGCATAGTAATCACTCTTCATCATAGTTTGTTAAGATATGACGTCAACTTTGCATTTTAATTCAAATCACACCATCTAGAGGCACCAAAATTGGGTCTAACATCAGAAACCACATAGACTTTTTGTGGATTCTATATTTAATATTACTTCTTTTTTTTGAGAGAAGGATGCAGGGTATTCCATTGTCGGGCACCGTCTCGATTGTCTTAAATTTTTTTTTTACCAGATTCGTTAGATGTTTATAGGGTTGAGTAGAGTTCAACGTTGCGGCTTTTGTTTCATTAGTCCACAAGAGATACATAACAATTTCTCCATTTATGTTGTTGCTCTTACTTTAAGTCTGCATTTATTTAAAAATTGTTTGCAACTTGGTTAAAACCCCAGAGTCACCGCAAATGTTGTTGTTATTGCCTTTGGTGGTATTACATGTATGGTATAATGAGCTTCCGTTTCCGGTAACGCAGACAGATTCTGGTTGTGTGTGTGAGTACTGCGACACCACGCAAAGCTATTATATATATATAAAAATTTCAAAACCCAAACACGCTTTGCTTCTACAAGTCTGCATTAGATATGCTACATGTTGCATATGTGCCACATGCAACACAGAAGCAGTCACACCTCAGTGACGTCAGAGTCACTCATACACGCACAGAAACATATACAAGGACAGATGAAGTAGACAATTTGGCGCGACATTTTTATAACTTTAGTCAAAAGAGTAGACGAGGGCTGCCTATAAAGTTATTGTTTAACTCATTCATTATAGTTTTTACACTATTTTTGGTATTATAGTATATATATAGTTCTTCTAGCGGTCTGTAAACAAAAAAATTACGTATTTTCAATAATAAAATTAAAGTAGCAATTTCTTTGCAGTTAAAGATCTGAAAAAATATTTTTTACTGACAAACATGCAAAACTAAATTTACTATACTTTTAAATGGCATTTTTCTCACAAAAATTCTGCTCAACAAAACAAAACCGAACAATGAAATGAAAGCAATGCTCTCACTCTGGTTATTTTTTACACTCTGTAGGGCATTCTTGCCTTCATGCCCTGTTGTTTCTGTTGCTTACGGCGTGACTCGAGCAGTCTTGCCTTTAGGCATTTATGCCCAACGAAGTGAAGACCCCAAATGTATATTATAAAGAGCAAGTGACAAGTGAACAAGTGTCATTATGAGATATAATTGTTTTTTAAGCGCCAACTGAATACACACAGCTCTATCCTGTATATCATAATCATTTAACAATAATTGAATTTTGAGAAGGCCTTCATCGTCCAAAACAGAGAAGCTCTTCTATAACACAGAAAATACAAAAAAAAAAGGATTTTCTGGTTCGGATATCAGACAATGATTGCTAAACATTTTTAGCATCGCAGAATCCGAACCAAAGATCCAAAAATAACCAGTACATTAGGATTTGGATATTACCTCAAAAAAGTGCACAATCTGTTGTTCGAACTCGGAAATTGTTTTTTTTTCTACTTATTCTATTACTTTCTACATTTTTTTTTTGTACAAATTTTTTTTCTTAGTTCTGAAATTTCTATTTTGTGTATTTGAGTTAAAAAAAAGTCCAATTAAGTTTTCTAAATAATAAATACATTTTTTGTAACTTACCAGCAATTTCGTTAAATGTAATGAGAGAGATAGAAAAAAAAAGAACTTTAATAAAAAGTATGTATTGATTAAATTTTTAAGATATTTACAGGTAAAAGTCATCAACCCGTTGACTTTTCATGGTTTCCAGACCCGCAAAATCGTTTTTATCGCAAATTTTCTATGCCATTTACAGCTAATTCACTTAATTCCCACTCGAAAGCGGCCGAAAGAAAAATGTTTTTTTCGATACCAACTCGTAAAGACCCAGTTGAGGCTAAACGAAGGTCTTGTTTTTCCCTTTTCTTTTTAATTGACTGGCTCAGCAAAAGCGTGGGAGGCCAGGTGATGGGCACAAAACAAAAAGGTCAGCCAGGTTAAAAAAAAAAAAAACAAACTGTATTGAAACTCAAAACGAAAAAAGACGAAAGCCAATAAAATTGAATAACCCAAGTTTGAATGCTCTAACTGCAATTTAATTTTTTTTGCTAAACATTAAGTATAGTGTCTACTGAGGCTTCTGATTTCCGTGATTTCTAAGTAGACCTAAATATACTTTATTCAGTCTTCTTTTCTTATCCTTTAAAATTAATTGATCTCAAGAAGCTTTTGAATAAAAATTTAAATTGAGATCAAAAATTTTCGGAAGTGGCTCAGGATCCCAGTACTATAATTTTATATTCAAAAATCATACTTCTCTATCATTCATTGGGAGATGATTTTAATATGGCGGGTCTCAATCCTTGTGAAGAGTGCAAAGGGGACCGTGCTTCTGCTGAAAGAACTTTGTAGTGCACTAGGGCCATTGACATTACGGAAACCAGATAACTGGTTTTTATGGCGAGTTAAGAATTAGAAGAGGAGAAATCATAGTACCCTTCTCTAGAGTATAGCAACCATCGAGACAGCTGCGTCGCATGGACTTAATAAAAAAAAAGGCTTGCGGCAGAGTCAGCAACTGAACCCGGGCGACGGATAAATTGATTAAAGATTTCACACTTCATTAAACCGTTTTTGTTTTTGTTAAAGACAACGTTCAACTTTGGAGATCCAATTGCAAGTTTCAAGTTCGTTACAAACAGCAGTTGATGAACGATTTTATTCGATTTTTAGTTGACCTGAAAACAGCTGTTGGAGTTTCTTTTATATTACGCCGAAATTTTTTCAGCTTGATTTTATTTTTTTTGTCTTTGGGTAACTGATGGCCAAGTAATTTTGTTGGTGCTGCAAAAAATAAAAACTTGTTTGGAACTCGCTCAATAGCAACAACAATTGCCAACTGTTGCAGCCATTAGTTATTTGTAGGCTTTAAGGACAATAAACTTGGCTAAAAAGCGAACTGCGATTAATGATTTGAACTTAGTATATTCATGGCAACTAGACTGGGAGTAGACAGTGAGAAAGATCTAAAAAGTAATGTAAATAGTTATCATTGGTGAGGTTGGGTAAATTTAATTGTGTATAAGTTTTCGTGCTTTCACGATTTTGATTAGAACTGTTACGAAAATGTTAATAGCAAAAACTAGATCCAGTCGGGGTGGTGCAAAAGATTGGGATACTCAGTATCCCCAAATATAGCAATGGTACGTTGATTGTAGGTGCGTTTTGAAAATAAGTCAACGTTTTATTGCTAATTAGGGTCTCATGTTTCTACAAACCAACATAGATGGCTTCCTGCGATTGGTATTTAATTTCAACTGGTTATTTGATTAGCTTTTCGAGCATTACCCAAGAAATTTGCGATATATTTATTCCTTGATAAGATGTACATCGATATTATATATATATATGTACTATGAGTTATATAATATATGAAATTATCCTCTAATTAGATTTTCAGTATTTGCAGTATCAGTATTACCAATTGTAATCATTTTTTTGCTGCACAAAGGTTTTTACTTAAAATATTTATGATTAGATTTTGAACACAATTGAAAAAAGATGGGATACCCTGTATCACTAATTGCAATTAAATCCGATATAGTGCTGAAGAACTCCAAAAGACATTTGATTGCCAAATTTGGTTACGGTAAAGAAACAAAAATCAGACGAATTTAAAAAAAAACCGTTTTTTTGACCGATCGTTCCTATGGAAGTTACATGATATAGTAAACCGATTTTGATCAAACTTGGTAGAGTGCGCGGGAGCTCCGAGTGCCAAATTTGGTTACGATATCTTCATAAAGAAACGAATTAACCATCTAAAACAGCGGTCCGCCAGAAATACACCTACATTTTAACTTGCGTTTGTATGAGTGCACAGCGACTCGTCGACACAAGCATTGTTGCTGCGCACACAAATGCACGCGCCGTTTACGTGTACTATACGTGTGTCGACATCGCTGTCGACACTTATCCCTATTTACGCGAGATAGGCTCGTGCCAACCACTGATCGAAAACTTTTTTTTCGAGGAATGCTGAAACACCCCTATGGCAGCTACATAGTATAAACCCGATATCAAAAAAATAAAATAAACATGTCCCCCGTAGAATAATGAGGGATCTAATCTGAATCTTTGGTTGCTCTAGCTCTTACCATCTCTGAGATCTAGGCGTTCATACGGACGGACGGACAGGCAGACAGACAGACCTTCAGACGGACAGACGGACATAGGCATATCTTCTTCTCTAGTGACACTGATCATACTTTAGGTAACTTTGGAGGGTCTCCTTCTGTATACAGTACAGAGTATAATTATATGTGGTATAGGTAGAATTAAATATAATTTAATTTATAAATATATGTTTCAAAAATAGCGTTTTTTACGGTTTTCTGAAACAAAAGCTATTTTAATGTCTTAACTTGTAAAGATTTTATTTTTAAGTCACCATTTTGCGAAATTACGCGCCCGGCAAATTTAGCTCGCAATAAGTGGATTGTTGCTATCTTATGTGGTATTTTGCGCCCTCCTGCTAAATGTAAACATCTGCGCTGACAATATTATGTAAATGAAGTCACAAAAAGCCAATGTTTGATATAACGGTAAAAATCTTTCATGATTGATATTCGAAGAAAAATATCTCAATCACGCTATGTGCCAACAATGCGCACCAACCTGTGACTCTTTTACCATAAATTATAGCAAATTTGTCTGATTACGCAGTCGGAGAGCTAAAAATGTGCTTCATCCCAAAAGCAATGAAAATATAGCTATTTCCAAGATCCAATCAATGATCCAACATATAAAGATTAAACACCAAGATCTTTGGTCATTTAGCTAGAGTGGTTGTTCATTGATATTTTTTTATGTTTTCTTCAGAACTGCAGCGACGAAGATGTCTTGATGGTCTTTTTGAATTGCGTAAGGTCTACTTACTAGACACATTATTTCGATCCAAAATTGCACGAATTTTACGAAAGCTTAACTTGCAGTTTTTTGTAACCATCAGCTTACAAGTCACAAGTAGTTTAATCACAGCTCGATTTAAGTTGATCAATAGTATACTTTAATTTAATAGGCTTTTCCTTCACTATTATTAAATTATTATTTTTTTTTTTTTTTTATGTTATAAAGTTCAATAAAACGGACTGTAATAAAAACTTTGGAACAGTAGATTCATTGAAGAGATAACCGAAGTGGAAGACTTCATGCAAATAACGAGATAAAAAGACGAAGCATCGCGGAAAGCGTATGCATCCTAAGCATTATTATGGACGCGGAACCATACTACATGCCACATGTGCCAGCTGCATATTTAAACTGTTGGGTATTTTAAATGTTCTAGTGGTGGTATTTGCATGTGCATGAGTGTATTGATTATGCGTTTTGTGAAAGGGCATCTTCAATTTATTTTTTATATGTAATCCAAAGTCATTACAAAGATGGTTGGTTTATGAAGTAAATTAGTTGCAGTGTAAGGGGCAACCAACATGAGCGGAGATTATCAGTAACGCTGGTCAAGATTGAACTTACATCTTTTTAACAAGATCAACTGAAAATTACAATTGAATATTACTTTTTCGATAAAAGATTCAGTTTTGATTACCACCTACTGTATTATATTGATATGCTTTATTTTTGTAACTTAGGTTAAGAAAATAGGCAATAGCAATTTAAATAGTGGCGTAAACCATAAAAAAATAGGTAGGTAGGTATGTATAAAAAAATGTACATATGTAAATCCATAACCCAGGAAAGTAGCGTCCGATTCTCTTGAGTATTCTTACATGTATTTTCTCTGCCGGAATAGTGTGAAATTTTTTTTTTGCTTATATACTTTCACTAAATTGTAATAAAATAGTTGAAAATTCGAGTTCTGTATAATTCCGTTGGCTATGCTTATTATTTTGTCAAATAAAACAAATTCTTAAAATTTCAGTTCTAAAACAACAATGTTTCAGGATTTGAAAAATTTTGACCAAAGTAAATTTAAGGCATTAGTGAATTTTATACCAAAGTTTCTAAAATTTTTTTAATTAAAGGATATTGTTGAATTAACTAATATTTTTTAGCTAATTGTTTTTAAATGTAATTGAAATAAAACGATCGTATTTCAAAACGTTATAATTATTTACTTTTGTAAGACGTCACGGCAAGTGTTGAACAATGGACTTGAACACGCGACGCTAGAGAGCAATGCAACCGTATGCTTGGATAGATTAGCAAAGAGTAATAGAACAGATCTTGGTACGCTGACGGCAAAGCAAGGGCCGCAGCGCTGCCAAGAATCGTACATAGCATAAAAAGGGAATTGATAACTTACATATTGTAGTAAACAAGAGCGAAATAGTTATGCATATGCAAGTTAAGAGTAATTAGAAATATAGTTTAAGAGATTATGTTATGTTTATGTTATGTTATGTTTGTACTATTTTTTATTGGGAAGCTGCTGCTCCCGACAGATATTTTTGAAAGAAATGTTGACAAATTGTATTTAAAGCCCTTTCCTTAGTTTATTTCCATGTGCAATTAATCATTGAAATAAAACTAATAACCATTTTAAATTAACCTTACAAAAAATAGCAAAACTTTTCAATCTTCGTTCAAGGACTCATATCTAGTCTGCCAACTTAAAAGAACTCAGTTTTCTGTTCTTCAATAATACCTATGTAGGTATATATATTTATATATATGACACTTAATTAAGGCAGAACAAATAATCTATAAGTTTTACCAACGCATTTTTTAAGGACAAAACGCTTAGTACCTTCTAATTTTTTATAGAGGACGATTCCCACTACCTTTAGATCCCACTCTGAATGGATCTGCATTCACAATAGTTCCAAAGATAAAAGTTCCTACACGTAATCTCTGCGATTTAATGACTATTTTTTGAAGACTTTATGTTATAGCAATACCATGGCATACCAAAAAATATTGGTATGGGTCTACCTGTTGGTTTCTACAGCACGATATCATTTGGTCGAATGATGTACGTGTGATGAAGTTACATCTTCTTCTTATACATAAATACCAACAAGTTCATCTTGGTACTAAGCATGTCATCTTTACGAGATTAATTTTTGCATTCACTCACATTACTATAGTTGTGTTCCCTTTCCAAATCTGATAATATATTCGCTTCTACTATACCAACAATTTCTGTGTTCTCTGACCTTGTCGTTTCACCAAAAATTTATAATTAGGCTTAAAAATCGCAAACTTACACAAAAGATAATGATACGTCTCTGCGACGTACAGCTTGTGAAAAGCTGCTGATACCGACTGAGTAAACTAAGAGAAGTTCGTACACTGACGATTGTGCGGGAGAGAGGGACAGTATAAAAACGTCTCGCAGATGTACGTTATAAGATAAGCCAACGTTTGGGAAGGAGTTCAGATTTCATAAGATTCACTACATAATTATTAAAAACAAAAAAATTAATTTCTGCAGTATTATTTATTAATTTCTGGAAAAATTGCAACAATTAGATCATTAAATCTTAAATATAAATATTAAAATAATTTTCTATTTTTGTCCTTATGCATAAAAAATCATTCTCTTAAGAGCAAAAAAAAACTTTAAAAGCAGGAGCCAATTTTATTTTTCTTTTGCTACTCTCATTTATCTTTGGCATCATGATGTGATTAAGTACCTTGTTAACAGTCATCACGACATAAAATAAGCCGCCAGTTCTTTTTCTATCACATTTAAGACACCCAAAAGCCAAGATAAAAAGCAGCCAAATTAAAATATGAAAAACTAAGCTAACACGAGCAAAAAGCAGAAAGACAATTAAAAAACGAAAACAAAAGAAAACAAATTATCAAAGAAAAATTACAGAATGACAAACACAAACAAAATATTCAAAAATGAGTAAGTAAAAAAAATGAGTAAAAGATTACAAAAAAAGTTTTGAGCAATAGCGTCAAGCGGGATCTGGATACAACAACTGGGTCAAACGATTATACGATGAGTGTTTGTATGGATTTGAATACGCAGAAGTTTTAGAAAAGAATCAGACTATAGGGTACCACAGATGGCAAAAATAAACTAAAACTTTTGGCGCTTTTTTGTGAAATATATATTAGTACCTACAAATAGCGCACTGCAAAAAAAATAAATTGGACACATCATCAAAGAAACACAATGCGAAGGGCTCGTATCATCGGCCAGCACCAGTTTGTATCTTTGGTAAACTCTGTGGAACATTTTTCGGAAGTTTGAATTTGTCATTCAAACAGATGATAATAGAATTCTAATAAAAAAAATTTCAGGTTTGTAGCTGCAAGAAGGAAATTTAATTATTAGTTGATATCTCAATGCAACGGAAACGCAGATATAAATTCAAATTTCAAAAATTTCCATAAAAAAAGCAATTTGGAAGACTCGTCACAAACACTTATTATTTCCTCAGATCCTTTTATAACAAAACTGTCAATAGGATCACTTGCCTCTTTCGAAGAGAAGGAGCTACGACCACATTACTTCGTAATAGACTTCAGACTAAAACCAAAACTTTAAAACTTATGCAAAGTTTTTAGAACGAAGTGCTTTAACGGACCTAAGATTGAAATAATTGAAAAATCGTCACGTCACAAAATAAATTATGCTGTGCGCAAAAACGCGTGAAAATATCGAGTAGATTACAATCGATTCTGCTTCGAATATTTGGTGCTCCCAATTTCACCAAAACGAATTTTTTATGCGGTTTGAAAACGAATGTTGTCAAAAGCTTACAAACTTTAAATGGAAATAATTTTTTAAATATTCCTTGACATTGCTAGATTGTATTTATGCCAATGCATGCATCTGCAAAAACGAATCTGAATAAAATTTTTGAATTTCGTTTTACGTTTTCCGGAGCACGACCGAATATTTCCATTAAAATTTTTGTGTCTTTTAAATAAATAACTGAACTTGCATTATTTGCCTCGAAAAAAGATAAGTATTTTTTGTATTAATTTAGCGCTTTAATATTTATAGAAATATGGATACATTCTCCTTTAATAATTTATTCACAATAAAGATTTTCTTCCAATTTTTTTCATTTAGTATTAAATATTTGAGTTAAACTCGAATATAATTTTGTAAATATAATCATTTAATTTTTAAGCTGCAAAGATACAATATCTAAACTTTGATTGTCTATATAAAGCTAACTCCGGCAAATAAAGCATATTGTTACTAATAAATTTCCGCTAAGTTCGTCGTTTGTCCTACTATGGGACACAGCAAGATATTTGTAGATATGAATTTAATATCTTAAGCTCTTTTGGTCAATGCATTTCTACCGACACGTGGACAGACCGACAATTCTCAATCTCTACCCAAAGTTATATTACGCCTTTTGGTGTAAAGAACTTAAGTTTTGAAATAGCCTTGTCACCTCTGGATTACATAACACATTTTAATTCAAGTCGCTTGTTAACATCTCAGCACCCGATAAGGCTGGTTTATTTTGATTTCTTTGTCCAAGTTCATAATTTCATTATATAGTATATAAAAGAAAGCATCAAATGGGGCACAATGGACTCGGTCTGTTGGTTTACTGTTGACTTGACGTTACAGTTTCTGGTTCAGTTATGATTTATGATTTTGACAAAAATTTAGCCAAAAGTAACTCCAACAATTGCAATTGAGACAACAAAGAGCACAAAAATATGCAATATCTGCGAATTTCTTGAATAAAAGATACTGAAATGTATCTTACAGATGCCAACAAATAAATTCAGAAAGCGGAAGCAAACAGAGCCTGCCGCTGTTGCTTATGGCAACTGCAACGTATTGTAGTTTTACTTATGCAAATCGGTAACAAATTTATGACTAACTCTGCTCTTCTTTTATGTATTTATGCAGATCCAATGTTGAGTACATAGATGATTCTAAGGGACCAGTAGGGGGTACATAGACGTGCTTGAACGAGTGCAATGCACGTTGAGTTAGTCAAGCAGTCAATCAAACCCGTCAATGTCAGTTAGTTTGACAGCCTCAAACGTCATCATCAGTAGCAGCAGCTACTAGATACATTCGCACTCTTGATTCCACTCAGTTCTTGAATCGATATGGATGTCATTTAATCGCACGAGTCTCGCGCCAAACCGCAGACCAAAGAATACCAAACCAGTGCAGAGCCATTGGGGGCCAAGTCTAGTTAAAAACAGCTGGAAACATCAAAAGCGAATTCAATTGTTTGATTGACAAGCGGCACATAATTTATCTACAGTCAAACTAAAAATTATTCGTATACCTAAAAATTTTAGGTGTCATTGGGGAAGCTAAAAAGTAACCTACAAAAAACCGGCTTTTTCGAAAAAAATATTTTACAGTTTAAAAAAATGCGCGAAAAATTTGAAGTTGTAAAAATGTTTACTTTTTTTGTAAGTTTATGTTTACACCAAATATTTTTATATTTTTAAAACCACAAAAGCCGTGCTCCGGAAAACGAATCCGAACATTTTATTCGGATTTCGTTTTGAAACCGAATATTTTGTTATAAGAGGAATTAAAACGAATCGGCAAAATAGGTTTAAAAAAGTACAAATTTTATACTGAAATAATTTTTTAAATATTCTTTGATATTCTAAGATTATATTTATACCAACTTCAAGTTAGATATTTATTGACCACTATTTTTAATAATTTTTTTTCACATACACGAACACATTGCTTTATCGATGACTGATAAATGGGACAGGGCTCCCGCTCTAAGGCCTATACGCAGCATGCAAAAATTTCGCACGGAATGACAAAACTTCATATAAAATAAAATAGTTGGATTTTTTTTTTATTCGAAGATTTGTCATGCCGTGCGATATTTTTGCATGCTGCGTTTAGGGGTTTACACAAACAAAAATTCCCTTGTAACAAAAATAGCTAAGTAGTGTTTAATTTCACTATTTTTTTTATATGAAGTTTTGTCATTCCTTGCGAAACTTTTGCATCCTGCGTATGTGTCTTTAAACAAAAATAATTTCGCGCCGGGAAATACACGAATTTATCGAAAATAAAAAGGGAAATAAGCGAAATTATTGACAAAAAAAAAATTCGTTAAATTAAAAAATATTTTTCAATGTTTCTTTTTGACAAGTTACACAACTGATAATTTTAAATTAAAAGTGTCCGAATTATTTCCACTTTGACTGTATATCCGCAGCAGTTTTAAAGTCTCTCTTACTAGTTTTTCATGTAAAACAAAAGTTGAAGCTCGTCAAAAGCTCATTAAATAAATCGTTGACAGACATTCAGTCGATGTGGCCCTCAAGTCATTATGCAAAATACAATTTGCAGTTAACTGAGCGCATCTGCCGAATACAATGTAAAATGAATATAAAGCCTGCCTTTACGACAAAGTGTAATTAACATGAAATGTGTTTTTTTTTTTTGGCATGTATGATACAAAGATACAAATACAATTATGCAGACAAAGATACAATTAGAAATTCGTGCAGACAACATAAAAAAAAGGGAATGTTATGTTGATAATGAGCATTGTGCGCGACATATGTATGTAAAATGTATCTACAAGATACAAAAAAGTATAACACAAAAATGCCTTATGCGTGCAGTACAGTCAGACACTGAAGGTAGTGGTGCTTAATGTGCCGCGGGTGTGCCGTATCCCGACCCCTACCCAGACTGACAGATATGTCATGAATTTTTATGACGACAACAACTAAATATGATTAACCTAAATATGCTGGCCCGGTTGAAATGTCTGTCAGAGTTTTGTGGGCCGACCTACTCGAAAATGTCACTTGAATTTGGTTCGCATTGCGTTTCCTGTACTTTTTGTAGATTAACTACCTAGAATTTAATTGAACACTAAGATAATATATATATCCAACATGTTGAGTGGTTCGTACTATTATTATTATTATTATTATAACGAAAGTGCGTGCTTTCCTATGGTGTTGGCTAAAATTTCGTTGATAGAACAATGTTGTTTAGTGGAATATATACGAGGGCATTTGGATAAGTCTGTTACTTCTTGAAGTTACAGAGCGAGTATATTACATTTAACAAAAATATTTGGATATAAGAAAACTTTCCTCAACCATAAAAGCACCGTTGCCTCCATGGCAAAATTTCAGGAGTTGTACTGCGGATGGCTATCTAATCCCTAGCGACTATTTTTTATTTCCAACCCATAAGAAATGGTTCAATTAAATGAGCATTAAAGCAAACTGCTACTTTGAGTGCCTTAAGTAATCCTATTATTTGAGAGGATTTTAAAAATGATGAACTTAATGTATCTACATAAGTAACAAGAGACTATGTTGGGATATACAACGCTTGTTTGTCGAAAAAGTAATATTTTATGAAAAATTTTTTCCTTTTAAAAATTATACACAAAATAGTAAATTATTTCAATTCAATTCCATTTCAATTTTATTCACAAAATCTAAGGCATTACGAAATACATGTGGAGTTTAATAGTCTTAAAATAAAGGGTTCAGGTTAAATTTTTTACCTTTTCCACTGAGTTATTAAATTATAATGAATATATATAAGGCATTAGAGACATTAGAGGCGTGGAAAAAATTACAAAAAACCCATTAAATATGTTAGGAATAATAGCACAGCTTTAGTTGTTCGATTAATGGTTTATTAAGAACTAAACTGATATACATAATACACAACTGCAGATGGCAATTGGCAATATCTTTACAGCAGAGTGAGAGAGTAATTAACAGCGGTTGCTCTCAACTCTGTTGTGTTACATTCTAACATTATGCTTATGCAGATCATATGTGGCTTACATTTTATATAATTTCAACAAAATAGTAAATTATATGTTATATAAAAATAAATATAAAATATATAAAACTCATTATGTAAAAATGTATCAAATGCGAATCACAAAAAGAATTTTATATCAATTAGTAAAAAAGCAAAACAAAATTCTCCTGACTAACAACGAAACTGGGACTCCGGGAGCCCACTGTAAAAGTTTGCTGACCAATATTCTACCAATTTCGTTGCTCTTACCACAATCACTTGTAGACTACCTCGCGCATATACACATCTTACCCAATTTCGTTACGTGACGATTTTTCTATCATCTAAGCTCCATTAGATAACTTCGTTCACAAAATATTTGTAGCTTAAAAAACTCAGCGACTTATCAAATAACCCTTGCATTAAAAAGCATCTTTAAGCTTACTCTATAGACTCTTCTTCCTTGGAACGTATCTTGAGTGTTTCAGATCTTGGCATACTGTTTGACCATAAACTTAAATTTAACAATCATATTTGCAATATTGTAAATAAAGCTAGAGGGGTTCTTGCCTTTATTAAGCTTTGGTCTAAAGAGTTTAACGACCCTTACACAACCAAACTTCTTTACATTTCTCTCGTCCGTCCAATTTTGGAATATACCACCTTTATCAGGACAGGATTGAGTCTGTTCAAAAGCAATTCCTCCTTTTCGCACTTCGCGGCTTAAATTGGGATCCACTTATCCGGCTGCCTCCATATTCCGACAGACTTCGCCTTATAAAGCTGCCCTCCTTAAAAAACCGTAGAACATGCCACGGCGTACTCTTCTTGCATAAGTTATTACTCGGCCTTATTGACTCTACTGAACTTCTTAATAAAGTTAATTTTGTTGTACCTGCCAGAGTAACTCGTAATTTTCGCCCCTTAGCCTCTTTGTAGATCTAATTTTGCTCTGCATGATCCTTTCCGTGTCTTATGCTCTAATTATAATAGCCTTTTTAATTTCCTTTCTTTTGAACGCTCTATTCCTTCTATCACGTCTTCTATTCTAAGTCATCTTGACTTGCCTCTTCGAGCATCCATGCTCAATCCTGCATTATGAGGCACCTGTTTGGTCATTGATGCTCTTTTGGCTTTTGGCTTTTTTTATATAATATATGTAATGTTTAATTTTTCTTTGAACTTCCTTTTTCCACTTGATTATTGTAAATCCAAGTCTCTGGCCATATTTTGATGTGAGACGGTGCATATCGCTAAAAAGTTACCCACCGGGCTAGTGATGCGGATTAGTTCAAATCTATCTTTTTTTCTCGTTCTATTTTTCAATATTTCATTTCAATTTTTCTTATAATTTAAGGCCAACTGTACTTTGTTGTACCCTCTCAGATGATGCTATAAAACAAACATAAGAGTTCCAAATTTCAATGAATCTCGTTTGTCTTCCATCAAAAAACAAATCAAATATATGTGCACTTTTATTTTTTACATCTTGTATAGTTACAAGTTCCGGCTTATGTGTTCTACACAACAAGTGTTCCTATACTAAACATTTCGTTTTGGGACGGATGTTGAGTATCTTAGAACTGTTTGGCAGCCTTACAAATTAGAGTTTTACAAGGCTAAATATTACCTATGCTATAATTGGCTAAAACCACATCAAGTCTCTTAATCTACTTGTATTATAGTTACAAAATCTACTAACTTAGAAAAATTATGCTTGAAAAGACATGTAACCAACTAATGGAAAAGCTTAAGTAAGCATGGAATTCATTTCATTTTGATTTGTGCTTAATCCCTTTAATCCAATCAATTATTTTGGCCATGAATATTGAAGCTCCCGAAATTATGCATTTTCATCTAATGATGGGATAATAAATAAAATCATGTATATACTATAGGTAACTACTTATATAATAGAGAACGTTACATTGGGGAATTATGCTAATGTTTTTCAGAAATGCAATTTGTGAGACTCAAAGATAGTAAAAAACTAAATTTAACTTGAACTATCTGAATTTGCTGTGAAAATAATTCGAATGTTTAGTTGGGGTACCACTTAATGGCTCATTTATAGAAAAAGAGATTGAGAGGGTTACGAACAGTGTCAGCCAAGCGATAAAAAAAAATACAATTAGTGTGTGCAGTTCCAAACACTGAATGCAGATTGCCCCTATGACTGCCTGCGGACTTATAGATACTTTTATATCTATGCGAATGCATTACAACAACGACAGCAGAACAACAGAGCTTCAGCAGACAACAAACAAGCCAATCGTATCCAGCATTAAGCCACGACAAAAGAGGGAACATTAAACATGGCAAATGAGACAAAAAGTTCCGCTAGAGTGCATACAAGCCCAGGCCTGGGGAAAGGCCCAGGGAACAGTTCGATGGAATAAACACATGGCTCACGGCCCAAGATACTGACATGACACGATACCAACTACAAGTATCTATTGTATCTATCTTCTTGGTGCTTGGTATTTGGTTGCTGTCTGTCTTCTAGCTACTATGGGTCCCGCTTTTTGTTGGCAAAAACAAAAATTTCCAAGTTGAACTTAAACTTGGATTTTTAAGCATCTGTTGTATGATGTGGAAACATGTACTTATTACATGTTTCTCCCATTTTTCCCCAAAAGAATTTTCAATTTTTCCAACACATTCATTAAAACTCGACAAAGATCTCTCCGTTGAAATCCAAAATCGGTATTTAGGCCAATCATACTAGCTTTTGAAAAATCTTTATTTCGATGATTCCACCAGCGTTGCCAACTTATAAATCGTTCCTCGTAGAAAGAACAAACTTATTGCCAACAATAATGTAATCGTTTTCAAGACCTGCTTTGAAAAGCTTGAAAATCAATAGAACAATTAAAGTACAGGGTATATAAAAGTCGACATGTCCCGTATGTGACCAACCCACTTGTTTACTTATAGATATTTTTCAGATGTTTAGATAGGGCCACAAGCCTTAGCTAACTATGAAAAGTTAAGGCAGTTGGTGCCTTTATTATGTGGCAAGTTGCCAACTGTTGCTTCAGCTGCCACCGCACTAACGAAAATTAATGGCTTCTCAATGGGCACGTAATGGGCGCATCAAGAAGACCAAGGACCTGGTGAAATTCAATAAACTGTATTCTACGCTGATTAGGCAATGTGAGTTCAATTGAAAATTGCGCATACGCAAGGTATGCTAATTAAATTAAATTTCATTTGTTTCTTTATTATTTATGCTAAACTTAATAAAAGGCCTCGCTCCATGTTGCTTTGATAATGCCTTGTAAATGCGTTGGGTTTGCCCCCAGGTCAGACAAAAGAGCAAAATAAATTTAAATTAAATTTGCCTGGTCTCCGTTTCGTATTTGGTGTTTTATTAATTTGGTTACCTTTGATTTTGAAGCCACCTTTTGAACTCTCAGTACGCTCCCTCTTTATAATTCCCCCAAAGTTGTCGACGCTGTTGCTTACCTACGGCTTCTTCTTCTTCTACCGTATCATTTCCAGCTGTGCCGCAAAGTCAAAAAGCAAATTAAGTGAAGAGTGAAGCTGGGGATGTGGGGAGATTGAGCAAAACATGGGATGAAAGGTCATGTCAGTCAGTTTATTTGTCTCTCTAATTAAAATAGTATTAAATTATTGCTTTGTTTTATCTTTTAGATGCTTTGTTAAACTCAAAATAATGCCAAATAGTGCTAGTAATAATCTCTGAATATTTCTCAATTCATTTGAAAAATAAAATAAAATTAATTAATATTACAAATTTTCATGTCTTGTGCCATAAAACAATATACTATTTTAATATTAAGTGATTAGTCTACTATAATCAAGAAATTTGATAGTCTTATTCATGTACCAGCTTGTCTTCAGAGTAAAGAAACAAAAGATACTTGCCACATGTGTGCTCGGAATAAATAGTTAATTGAAAGATACATATAATTATACTTCCAAGCCGTAGCCTAATCTCTATGAAAATAAGTCTGAACAATCAAAAAATCAATTAAATGCAGCCCCATAGAAATAAACCACTTGGATTGCAGATTTGTGGCTCTAAAAATTTGAACACATCTTACAGAGGTTAATTTTTGCTTGTTACTGGATTTTTATTTGTTTGTGTTTGTATCTAAACTGAATTCAATTTAATTTTTGCTGTCAATAACAAATAAAGACAAACACTTTTGAGAAACGTTATGCCGTAATTAAAATTGTCGCCAATCTAAACTTGGTAATAGTGAATTGAAATTGAAGGTTAGCTGACGTTAAATTGCAAATGGTATGAAAAGGGCTAAGATATCAAAGTAGCTGGCAATTTATATTAGAAAATTGGAAATAAATATGTAAAATAATACGTGAGAAAGATAGACTCTAGTGTAAACGAAAGTACATCATTGGGTGGCCATTGCGTATACGTAATTTTTAGTTTGCAACTTCCTGTCTGCAAAGAGCTCCTTAACTATTTTAAGCCAATAAACCTCATGTAAGTTTGTGGTTCTCAATTTCAGTACATTTGCGTAAACTATTTTGCTTGTTAGACCTTTTCAAAATATAATCGGCTTTATAATGGCTTATCTGGAATAGACCTATAATCAATTATGTATGGCTTAAGTTCGAAAAATGTCTCTTGACGCACATCATCCCTCACCTAAGAGCACACAACATAATTCCGGCTCATCAATTCGGATTTCGTAAAAAACATGGAGCCATTGAACAAGTCAACCACATACCAAAAGAAATACGAAATGCTTTTGAACGAAGAGAACACTGCAGCGCAATATTTCTGGACGTGTCTCAAGCATTCGACCGAGTTTGGTTAGATCGGCTGATGTATAAAATCAAAACTATACTTCCTAATAATACTCACAAGCTACTTGCATCATACCTTTACAAGAGTATTTGCAGTGAGATACAATACTGCCGCGTCGGACGACCACTTCATTGAAGCTGGAGCTCCCCAAAACAGCGTACTTGGACCAACCCTATATGTCCTATACACGGCAGATATCCCCACAAGCAGGCGACTATGAACTTCTACTTTTGCTGACGATTCCGCGATTCTCAGTCGTTCCAAGTATCCAATCCTTGCAACAACGCAATTAGCTCTTCATCTGTTGTTTTTGGAGAAGTGACTATCAGACTGGCGAATTCAAATCAATGAAAATAAATGCAAGCATGTTACGTTTACTTTGAAAAGGCAAGATTGTCCTCCACTTACAATAAACAATATGCTAATACCGCAAGCAAATGAAGTATTGTATCTTGGAGTCCAACTCGACAGAAGTCTTACTTGGAGAAGGCACATTGAAGCTAAGAGAACGCAACTAAAGCTTAAGGTTAACAGCCTTCATTGGCTTATAAACGTAGGTTCTCCCCTTAGTTTGGACAACAAAGTCCTACTCTATAAATTCGGTTTGAAACCCATCTGGACTTATGGGTCCCAGCTATAGGGGAACGCGAGCAGCAGCAACATTGACATTATCCAGCGAGCTCAATCAAAGATTCTAAGAACCATCACTGGGGCAGCGTGGTACGTTCGAAATGAAAATATTTATAGTGACCTGAACATCCATCCTGTTAAAGATGAGATAGTACAGCAAATGGCAAAATATTACATGAAATTATACTCGCACCCTAATCATCTCGCAAGAGAATTAACTCGGCTATGCAGCTGATTTCGTCTTCGACGCAATGACCTTCCAACTCAGCTATAGTTACTTAGGGCCATAAAATTTAAAATACAGTCTAAAAACTCTTAGTTAAGTTTAGCTATTAAGATTTGCAAACTTATTGTTTGTCTTCGACATCGGAAGTAGATTCAATAAATAATGCACAAGTAAAAAAAAAAAAATCTGTCACTTTCCGGCTTAATATCATATCAACTCTTTTTAGCTTTTGAGCTGTACGAACTCCAACTTTCAGTCTAAAATGAATCTTCTGTAACTCCAGTTTTATTTACTCCGACTCACAATTTTATAATTTCAAAATACTAAATACTCTAGAAGTCTGCCATAAGTTATATGTGCTGCCGCCGAAAGGTGTTACCTAAGAACTGGGTTTTGCTTAAGAATGTTTTTTTTTCGTATAGTATACCTTAAGTATTGTGTTGCCGATTATTTTAAACATAAAATAATAAGATAGTGCAATTTATTTTAGTTTGACTTCTGCTATGCATTTATGTGAATGAATTAACATCGATATTCAAATATTTTGCAATTATGTGTTGTATATTAAAAAGTTTATTCTCCCGTCCATTATTTATATTTATGTAGCTCTCTTTCTCGTTGAAATGGTGAAAAACAACTCAACAATGCCATGAAAAACATTATCTTAAACTACAAATAAATCATAAATTTAATTATTTTAATCTTTTGCCGGCTGTTTACAAACAGCTGATTAATAATCTTGCCCACTGCAGACACTAAATAACACAAAAATCAGTACAAAATATATGTACACACTAGCATATGTTGGCGTTTTGAAGACACTCTTCTGGGCAGAAGTGCTTTGTAGTCAAGCATCTGGCTCAAGCAGAAATGCAGAATTTTTTTGTTTGTTGCCCATTTCTGCTCGACAATTTCAACACTCTAAATGATATGTCTTTGAAGAACATATTGACAAAACCCTTTAAATCAAGATTAGTTATAAACTATCTTAAAAAAAAAGAGTATTTGGTTGTAGGTTACTCGCATTAAGTATTTCCGCTCACTGTCTAGAAAATAAGCACATAAGTTTTTCTTTGCTCTTACATATAAACTAACAACTTCACTGCAGGAAACCTAATCATAATTGGAACTATAAACTTTCGCCGTTTCCTCAATCAAAGATAAGGCAAAGCTGCCGCTTCACTAGAACTTTACAGTAAGAAACGTAACAGAGCCGGAAAATCCAGTTTAGCATCACCTAGTTAGAGCCATAGTACATATTATATAATTTGCTAGTGTTTTGTGTTGTAAACTTTTTATGTTCAGCTCGTTTAACCGAAGCAATTTGGACACGGTCTACTCATGCTGTTTCTGGAGAACTTTGTTTTATATCACAAGCCACAGGTATACAACTGCTACCCATTGAAGTGAACTATTTTAGACGAAAAATATTTTTTTTGTTATTGTTTAGAGCTTATATAAGTAGTCATTTAAAAAATTTTTTAAACCTGAACCTAATTGAACTGGAAACTGATGGATAATAAGCCGATATCAACGAATTAAATCTTATCCTTAATCTATCATGTATGGGTATTTAATCGGCAGCTTTTAAGTCTATGACAATGGCTTTATTAAATCTTATCACTCACATAGTTAGTATCAATTTTCTGCTTCATCAGCTGTATATCTTAAGATTTGATGCATCTTCAACCGAAGCTGTGATGAAGTTGTTTTTAATAACACTTCACACGTTCCTTAAACACAGGATTTTATATTTTTATAAATTATGTAGTTTTAGCACTAAAAAATTTACACGCGTAAAATCAATTTAATGTTAAAATAAAATTTTTGTTGTTAATTTATTCACACTTTAAGGCATTGAAAAAATAGCGCCTTAGCCAAGACACAAACCGTTGCGATGTTTTGGCTAGGACTAGGGGATGCTGTGAAAGGGTTGGGCATACACCTGTTACACAAACACACACAATCACATGCACCTTGAGTAGAGCAATTGGTTAATACATTACTTTGAGCCTTTATTATTATTATTATTATTTTTATTCATATGCCAATAATTATTTTTTCACACTAAATCACTTTTAACGGTAGCTGTTGTTGTTGCTTTTTTTATTTTTAGCAACTTGGCCAAGCGCTGGTCATAAACCGCACGCGACGAGACTCGCTTTTGTTATGACTTGGCTAAGCTGAGTGAAGTTGGTTAAGAGCAAAGCTCAATTTGAGGCAAGCCAACATGTTTGAAGCGAACATGTTGTAGATGTCATTCTCTTTGTACTATTACCACTCTCTTTGGGCGCTCTTAGTTTGTCTCGGCATGTGTGTGTGTGGGAGTTTTGGCAAGCTGTTGCATATGTTGCCTGCCGCTTATAATTATTGCAATGTTGCCACCCACGCTGCGAAAAAAAAACAAAAACAAGCTTAATCAGTGATGTGCCAGAAATCTCTTTCAGTCGAGGACCAATCTGTGTGATATCTATTGCATTGCAACAGCTAAATATTATTAAGTGTTATATATTTTTGAGGAATCGCAACTCTTATAATTTCTAAAATAAAAATCATTATTTTTTTTTATATTTAAATTGAAAAATAACATTCATTTTTTCTACCTAAAAATAAAAATTATGAAATAATACTTAAATATAAATTGTTATTAAAAAGTCCCGAAATAATTCTTTTACTATTTTTAAAATTATTCAGGGACTAAAAACACAACACATAAATATGTGGATCTCTGGCGTAACCAGTTCTAAACTTTTTCGCTATTGAAGAAATTGTGGGATTAAAGGTTTTTTGTGCTAGAGAGAGTGGAATTGAAACGTGTCTGTAAGTTTTAAAATTTTTATTTAGACTGAAATATATTTTATTACAAGAGGACTTCAAGGAATTGGAAAAACTCTGCTGCAGTTAACTGTTAATACCCACTTCGATTTCAATTGCAATAATTATATTTATTTAAATCGACCAAATAGGATAGCTTTCTGAGACAAACCATCGTCCAAAAAAATTGAATATTTATAAGATAAGGCACAAGCGGAAAACCTCTTCGTATGTTTTAGTTGTAACAACTATTCAGCTGGCACTCCTTTGATATTTGGACACCAGCGACCCACTTAGCGTTTCAACGCCCACCAAAGTTCTCGAATTAACATCCAGAGGCCAGAGTCCAGTTAGGCACACACTCAGCTAGTTAATGAAGTAGTTGCAACTCCGCACCTCTGGAACCCGTCAACAATTTCCATTTCTATTTGCATTTTATTTCCATTTTAGCTGCTCAACCTACAAGATACAAAGTAGAACTAAGAAAAGTACAAAAAAATATAAGCAACGAAAGAATCATGATTAAGCAATAAATTCGCGCATTTCTTGGTCAGTTCGAAATGTACAACTTGCAGGTAGCTCATTGTGGGTGTTTGTTTATGTTGTTGAGATTGTTTTACCACTTAAATTTATATCTTACCATTTTTTATCTTTTATTGATTTGCATAGGAAAGATATTTTTCTTTTGCCATTGCCAATGAAAATCCGGAAGAAAAAATTGCATGAGAACCACTTTTAGTTGCAAATTTATTGCAGATCATCAATGTGGAGCATGCAAAAGAGATATCAGGTTATATAATTCTCCTCATGCAAAGTGATTTTAATAGTCATTTAATAACTCAAAGCTTTTTGAAATTAATATGGTTCACATGGCAAATCCCAGAAAAGTAATATCGATTTTGTATCTTTTTTTGATTATTATTGTTGTTAAAGTTACTTTCACAGTAGCTTGAAAACTAATACATTTTATTGGAAATGAAAAAAGTTTTTTGTATGGAAAGTTTTTAACATTTGTTGTTGATTTTTCGCGAAAGTACAGTATTTTGAATGAAAATAGCCAATGATGCCTCCTCAGATCGAATCGTTGAATCCGAAAGCAGGGTAAAAAAAAACCCAACACTAAAGGGTCATAACGTCAAAAAACCCCATAATACGAGGTCTTTTAAAGGCAATCTGATGTTCTTTTAACCTCGGATTCGGATAAAATAAGTAATTTTGAACTTTATTTCAGAGCCGTAGCACGTCATTTTCGAGGCACGGATTACGACTGCGCTGAATCGTAAAAAAAAAATAGTTGCAAACTATAAATCAAAGAACAATTTTTTGGTTTTTTTTAGAGATTATCTCAGAACCCTTGTGCGTTGTGTTTTTTTTGACCTAGGATTCGAGTTCAGTGGATCAAACTCTTTATAAGCAACCCTGTCATATGAAAGTTTACACTTTTTTTCTTGTCGGCATGCGATATAATGCGATTATTAGCTAATTTAAATTTACCAAATTATAAGCTAGTATTACGGGCGAAAGGAGATATCTCCTTAAAGCAAATGGCAAATTTTTTATAATTTATTAAGGTATTCATAACTGACCACTTAGGTAATTTTTTTTTTTTTTAAAAGACTTATCTCGTAAACGAATAAAGACATTTGAATTTTTTTCAAAGAAAGATAAAACTTTCGTTAATATGTAAAATTTATCTTCCGTTTGCTCAGAAATAAGATCGCTTTTTATGTGAATACACTGTGAAAACAAAAAAGGGACACCATGGTACTTAGTATATTGTAAGAGGGATAACTGAGCAGAAATACTCGGCATTTAAAGAGTATGAGATAAATCTTGTTTCGACACTTCATGATAAAATTATACGCATGACCATGCCTCAAAAAATTCTAAGCCCCAAATTCGGTTATTTGCAACTACAAAAGAATTGTAGAATGTAAATCGGCCAAAGACGACATATTTTACAGATCTCCTTTCATGAAATAATTACTTTTTTTTACGATATTTGTAGTCCATTGGATGAAGAAATATATAAGTAAAAGTCTATTCATGTTATATGCCCTTTTTCACTGAATTTCACTTTGTATAAGTGAAATCTAACTTGAGCCAATTCTCATGAAAACTAAAACATAAAAACTGTGTGTAATTTTTTAGTTTAATGATATTAAATTGTAGAAAATACAACATAAGATGAAGTTATAATTGGAATTAAAATATATTTTAATATACTCTTACAACTATGGTGCGAATAATTTGGTTAATGCTCATTTTTGACTTGCTCGCAAAATAGTTACAAAGTTTCCAAAACTTTGCGGTATCTTTTAGTTGAGCCCCTCCTAAACTTACAAATATTTTCTACCCTTAGATGACAAAATAATTTAGCCTTCTTCCCTAAAAGCAAGTGAACTCAAAAACAATTTTCAATTGCACTCAAAACTAAAGGTGGCACTGAGCCAAAGGTGTTGAATAATGATGAAAACCCAAGCCACTGTGGATGAGGCAGTGTGCTCATTAAAGGTTGCTCTTAATCTCTGGATTGCCTCTGCGACAAAAAAAAACAATAAAAAGGGCATTAACTTTATCGGTGGCGTCGCAAAAGTCAAGTGCGGCAAAATAAATCCCTAACAGTGGCACTCGTATGATAAAAGTGACATCATTGTAAGATGAAGCTATGTGGAGCTGCCGCTGCTCCCTTTGATAAATCACCAGGTAAGGAAGCAAAGCACACATGTTGCCAGCATCGCTTAGAAGACAAAAATCACCATGGAATGACATTTCAACTCCGATAGAAGAGCCAAACCGGTAGAGAACTAAAAGAGGAGAAGAGACTATTTACTTGCCTATACCTTTTTTATTGTTGCTTATTCAAATAAAAACAAATTAACATATTATTTGTTAATATTCTTGTTTAAGTTCAGCGCACATTATAGAGCGTAGCTAATCTGCATAATAAATTGTTTTAACGCCTACCCATAAGAACTTAGATCAACGATTAAGTCATTAGCAGCTTGGTCTCTGACAGACTCAGAGATTATCACAGAGAGGAGGTTTGTTGCTGTTTCTCCGAGATCTCTGTCCGAGTCAAGAAATCGTGTTGTTGTTGTAGCTCCAGCTGTATCTCATTTTGAGATTAATTAATTAAATTTAATTAAACTGCATGGAAAAATGTTTTTTGAAATTAGGTATATAATATTATATGTGGAAATTGAAGAAATTCTTTTATTATTCAAGACTTCATCTTAATTTGCTAACTTTTTGTTGATTTGTTGTTATAAATTATTAGAAGTAGTTGCTTAAAATTGATTCCATACCATTATATAAAATAAACCTAATGATAAGGCACAAACCCAGAAAATGGCGTCGCGGTTAGAGTTAACATATTTTACTAAATACGTTTTGTTGGAAATTAAATTTAATGATAAAGTTTAAAATATACCAAATTACGCATACGCCCCATTGTATTTGGTTGACATGCGAATTACATAAATTACATTATGCAAAATCGAATGAAAAACAATGTAAATTATTTTCGCATTAAAACGCCATTCAGCATATTTTCTGCTTGAAATATCTTTTAATTTGTTCGTTGTTTTATATGAATAATAATTATTAATTTTAATGCATATTAATATAATTAATTGTGTAATGAGTATTTCGAAAATTGTTTGCTCAAATTTGTGAAAAGCCAGCATGCTTATTAAATGCTTCTAAACCAACATGTTTTGAATTTTCAAAGTATTTTTCAGATTTTTACTTTTACTTAAAAGCTATACAATTTCAATCAAATATAAAAGAAATACATATAAATCTGGAACTTACAATGATTTGTTGAAGATGCCAATATAATAATGTTCAAAAGCCTTGACGAAAAATTGCCTGCAAATAAAAAATTGTTGTAGTTTTATAAAAATATGAAATATTTAATAAATTTATCAAATTTTGGTATTTGTTAAATAAGAGTTTTTAGAATTATAAATTTTATTATGTATATAAAAAATCTATAATGGTCACGTTTAGCATAACTATAACTATATTAACTATAAGATACTTTTTATTGATGAATGATGAAGTTAATTTGCTTAAAACTGCATTTATTTTGAAGACTATTAATTTCTATCAGCAACATAATATATTTATTTAACTTCTCCAGGGGATGCATATATTTTTAATTAAGTTTGTAAAAAGTAGCTTAAAAAGCACTAGTAAAAAAATGTGTTACAAAAATGTATACAGAATTAAAGCAACAAAAAATATCTTTATTGAAATCTTTTTGCCAAGACATAAAACTTCTAAAAAGTATTTCAAAAGAATCATCAAGGTTTCATGATTTTGAGAGAGATCAGTGACGTAATGGATCCAGTGACAGTGCAGTTCCCGTGAGTTCAGTTCTGAGAAACTCAAAATTCAATGATGCTGAGCTTACTTTCTGGCCGAAGGCATTGCACTTCTGGGATTGCCTTTTCCATAGTGAAATATTCTGGTAGAAATGTCGAAAGGAAGTTGGCAATCATTTTCGAGTTACAGTTTGAGAGCTATTGAATAAAACTTTAGCAAACTGTTGTGCCTTTTCCTGTCGAAATGTCTGTTAATGATTTTACAGTAGTTGTTCGCAACGTTGCTGAAGCATTTTCCGGTGCTTTTGATAGCATTTCAATTAAAATTTAATTACCAACATTATACTGACACACCTACAACAACAAAAATAATATCAAACCATATTCACTGGCCATTTTAATTAATTTATGCAAATTGAGCTTCACGCATCAAGATTGGAAAAAATATACAGATGATTTTATAGGTATTTCAACACCTTCATGTTGCAAGAACCATAGCATGCCACATAAAATTCAGCAACCTTATAAAAATACAACACCTAACATAGTAAGACATCTAATGCGGCTGACTGTCTGGCCATCAGCCATTTACAAATTTTTTACTGAGGCCTGGAGCACAATTATTTCATAAATAAAATCCAATAAAATAAAATGTGACGACAAGCACTAAAATTCATAGTCGTAAGAAATTATTGTTACAGACACCAATAAAATTTGAATTTGAATTTGAATTAAAAGATAAAAAATTATTTTTTTGCAAACTACATTTAAAGCTAACTTTTAATAAAACGAATATAATATAATGTTATGACGAAAACTGTAATATAAAAATTAAAAAAAATAATTTAATGTTGTACTATTTTTATGTTTGAATATAAGAACACATATGTTCGCAAAACTTCGAGCATGCAATCTTAAATAATGGGACTTCTTAATAAAATTACGTATACGCAATGAAGCCGTATATGGACAGTAAAGGTAGGAGTCGCCAGAACGTTTAATATTTTTGCGTATAAGTTATGCTTGCTGTCATTATTAAATTCACTAAGTTTTAGCTCTGTACAACTAATTTTCGAAGTTAATTCAAAAATTGGGCAATTTAGGATAGTCGTAACTATTCATACTCATCAAATTGTGGTTTAAATAGTTTTACTCTAAAACTGGGACTCCACATAATTACCTTTTCGCGTACAAAGATATAAGTGAGTGACAGTTTTTTATATAGGCTATATATTTAACTTCCCAATGGCAACAAATAAAAAGCTTATCAAATTGTGCTAAAATCACATTTATCAGATGAATCCTTCTGAGAGTGCACTCATATAGCCCGCCTTAAGCTAGGAGTACTCGGAAGTTGTAGAGACCGTGTACAGGAGGAGGATTGCGCCTAAAAGTATTCAGCAATATATGCACAAAACTAATTAACTCTGTCTATTCGACACGCATTTTCACAGTTTGACAAGCACTTTCAGGCTGGTGCTATATGGACTGGGTTGCGTCCTCTTACAAACGATATCTTTATAAAAATTGCACATATCCAACTATTCAGGTAGGAAAACCAACGTTGGACATAAAGACCGCAACGCACCTGAATGAAAATAAAACCATCCTTGGCATCTTGATGCCTGTCAAGGCTACTGCTCCCAGCTAGAAGCAAAATTTTCTTGCAAAATGTTGAAGTTTTCATAGTCAAAGCCTTGTAGTATATTTGCAAAAATATTTGCTCTCAAACACGTTCATAAGCTGTTACACTATGAATGCAAACTGTTGATGCAAAGTATTTTTAGAAAATATTTTATGCATCCTTGCCTTATTTTTTGTAATGAAAATATTATCAATTTAGTTATTTTTAAATTTAAGTAACGACAAATTAAGTGGAACTATTGTGGTAGATGCTGTGAATTGAGCCAATATATGTATGTTTTGTATTATTTATTATATTACTTTCACATACTGCATTAAATTTAAATTTTGAAACCAAAACAAATTTTATTTAATTTTAAACTTTTGGAATTTATATTTTATATGTTATAATAGCTATGAAGCTCAAAGAGTTAACTTTAAAATGGTCTAAATTTCAGATTTGTTTGCTTAAAAAAAAGAAGAAAATTATCTTTTACTTATTTCGCAAGCTATGCTTGGCCAATTAAAAAGGTTGGTAAACTTAAAAATATTTTGGTATCTTCTTTCTTATTCAATCACTATCAGTCTTAAAATCATAGAAAAAATATAGAAGATATATTTGTTAAAAGGTTAAAGAAAGTGCAGAAATTATTTGTATTTTTGTAAAAATAAATATTGATGCCAAGGTATTTTGCTTGATGGGTGGAATGATCGTACTTTCTAGGGTGAAGCACGGGTTGTCGTCTTCCCTGGGTTGACCTTTAATGTACCTTTGTGAGCCATCAGCCGCCTCAAGGTGACAATTCGAGTTGTCGATAACACCGATATCATCTGCATAAGTCGCAATAAGAGCCTTCAAGGGAGCTTCCATGTGATCATCGTCAGGGTGGAGCGGTTAGCAGCAGACCAAAAGCGCTACGAGGGAGACACCAGCTTTCATTCGCACAAATGCAGAATAGGTGTCCCGTGTCTTGGCCTTGATATGGGAACAGTTTCCTTACCTCGCAAAGGTGACCGTCGTGAAAGACCCGATCGAATCCTTGTTGCATGTATATAAAGAACGAATTGCAGTATTCAAAGTCATCGGAGGATATGTCCCAAACTGGTGATCCGGAAGTATACCACACCGATTGATAACACCCGAAATCCGAGGAGCAACCAGCTTCTCGCACACCTTCGATAGTGATGAGTGGAGACTAATTGGCTGGTATGACTCGGGGTCATCATCCGGCTTACCTTTCTTATTTTTCATATGCTGGCAGAGCTTTCAGCGTAGCGTAGCATATTCCACCTATGCCTGGGACATTGTTTTTCGACAGGGCTTTGACGATCACGGCTATCTCCTCAACTCTGATTGGCTTAATAGGGAGGGACATCTGCATCGGTATCTGTAAATTTTCTTGGGTGTCATTGATCTGCTTCATCGCAGCAACCTCATGTGGAGTGAAGCCAGCCTATAGATGATGTGCAAAAGCGTTGGCCTGTTCTTCTTTGTTCTTGTCGAGGCCTCCTCTAGGCCATCAGACAGGATCCTGGCTGAAGGGTTGATTTTGGAGTGCCTTTGTACACCTCCACAGTGAGTAGTTTTTTTTTTTTTTTCAATTCTTTATTTATTTATTGTATCTCCGATTTTTACTAAGGGACTAACAATAATTAATCAAATTTTATTCTAGTTTAATATACAATTACAATATACAAAGTGAGTAGTGGCATCAATATAATAGTCCAACTAGGCTTGTGTTCAAAGATGCTAAAACATTTTTTTTTTAATTTTCCATCTCTATCCCCCGATTGAGGTGTCTATCAAATCGACATAGCCGTTGCAAAAGCCGCTTTGGTAGATACCAATTCGGCTTTGATTAATTTTGGAAGTTAGTCAACGATTTCTTCTCTTCGAAGTCCAAAAAACCCTGAACAACAAGGGTTCTTAGATAACATCCAATTGTTTTATGGGATTTTTGGTGGTTTGCTTATTTTTCTATGAAATGTAATTAATTTTGAAATGTTATAATGGATTTATAGCATCTCTTTGTTTGTTCGTCAATTCCATTTTATTATTTGAAAATACTTATACATAAAACTAACTAGCTACTAATGTATAAAAAAAATATCGCGCAAATAACCGCCGCGGCTGGCTCTAACCTCGAACATCGTGATTTTTGATTACTTTTTTTTGACGAAAACTCATATAGCTGTTCTCCCATCCATTGAACGAATACGTCGCTGATAATGGTCCGTGGGCTTCAGTTGTTGCGTCATTTGGATCTAGTAAGCGTGTAAATGCAGATCCACTTTTACGCGTTGTTCGGTTGTTAAACGATCCATGACTAAGATTGAGTAGTTATGAACTTGGTATATGTATGTCGAAGAGCATCCACTTTGGACGGGTATGTTCCGCATTAAGAGTGATTAACAACCAAACCAACAAATGGCCCACTCTGAATTAATTTAAGCATTCAAAAAAGGGCCGCTAAATGTAGTTCGATGTATCGATATATCGATGTTTTTAGTTAACAATATTAAAAACATCGATGTTGTGTTGGTTTGACGTTATTAGGTTTCTAATAAGCTTTAAGAAGATCTTGAACTATTTCCACTTCCATATCTTCTGTATAAATATAACTCTTTGATGCAACTTGTTAAATTTTGTAAGCTACTACTCTTGCCAATTGATACAAGTTTAGTCGAATTAGGCATTTGAGAAATCAAGAGTTCTCTTAGGGGACGAAACTAATACTGTACAAGGCACTCATCCTACCCGTCTACTTTATTTCGCTGAAGCCCTCTCTATGGCCCTCCAGACCTCGTATACTTTAAAACACTTGCAGCTTATTGACATGTATAGTACTCCAATATCAATGATACGACCAGTTGGACAAGGGAGCAAAACAATTTAGGCGAATAAATCCAAGTTTAACATAAGAAACTTACTATTTGATTATTTTGGTTGAATTTGATCCGTCTGAAAATAAAAACAGAGAAATTTATTAAACTTTAATTAAACCGAAATAGTGAAAGAATTTAACTATCCAACACCAATGGACTATACAAAATAAAGAAAAATTTAATAATTAATTTTTTAATTTTTTTTTGTTACAGATCAAAAAGTTTTGCTGCCCAGGCAGTTTATGTGGAATATAAATAAAAATAAATTTTATAAAAGGAAAAAGCTCAATGCCATAAAATAAATATGTGGCTAATTACTGCATAAAGACAAAAGGCACAGCATAGTTTGTGTAACAGGATTTGTTGGTCAAAGCAGATAAGTGAAAAGGAACATTTACTCGAGCGGTTTACAGCTGGAACAACTGTTGCAAAAATATGAGGCAAAAAGCGCCAAGAAAAACAGCGGAAAGGAAGAGAAAGAAGGCGAGTGGGAGTTAGAGGCACAAAATGAAGAAGTTAATAAGAGTAAAAACAGCAAACAGAGTCGCACTGCGACAATTTTGTGAATTATTGCTGTGTCTCTTTTATTAATATTGCTTTGTTGTGATTGTTGCTCTCTGCGGTTCGCATGAAACACCACTAAATGGGATGAGTCCTGGATTAAGGAAGCAAACCGTATTTGTGTGCGGTTCTACGTCCTCACGTATAAATGGCTGCAACTACTCCGAACGTAACCAGTTGCGGACAAGTTCGATATTGCCAAGGAGAACTGTTTTGTTAGCCGCTGCGCACGCTTCCAAGCCCGTTTGCAACCAAACTTTTGGCTGAGTTTTTTTTTATAAAGTTTGCTTCTGTCTACAGCGTACAAGCCTCAAAAATGGGAACGCAATGCAAAACAACAACACAACTAAACCTAATCATTGCAATCTCATTAACTCCAATGTTTCGTTTTTAAGATCGTTGAAGATCATTCAAAAGATGAACGCAACCAGCCAAAAAGTTTTGCTTTTTATAAGCAAGATACGCCAAATTAGACAAAATCACCTTACTTTTTGTAAAAACTGGCATCTGAATCTTACAGATACTCTATAGATTATGGAGTTACAATGGCGGTGATGACAAACTAAATGATTGACTTGGCAAGGGTGTAAAAATTCGTTTAAATTCAGCCAGTGAGTCAAAGGCCATCTGCCAAATTTGGTCAGCCTAAATTTATGCATTTTTTTTGTTGACTTTTGTTTGACTAGAGAGCCCAAGGACTCAATGTCATTGGTGATTTTGGTCAAAGGTGATTTTTTAGCAACTTTCGTTTTGCCAACATTTTTTTTGTCAGCTCAGCTGTTTTTGTGTTTTGTGTTACTGTCAAACATGTTCAGTTTGGTCTATAATTAAACCATGAATCGACTTAGAGCAGATTATTGAATTTTATTATTAAAAATTTATGCTCGGTAAAGAAAGTGCATTGTGCACTCCTTCCATTTTATGGTCAGTTTGGGCGACCTTCTGAGGCGGCTATTCGGAATGTTGTGACAAAATTTCGCACCAAATTTACATTATTGAACATTAAACCACCAACACGCATACGTAGAGTGCGGACAGAGGAAAATATCGCAGCTGTATCCGCCAGTGTTGTTGATGACCGTGAATTATCGATTCGGCGCCGTTCGCAGCAATTGGGGCTCTGTTACTCCACTACGTGGAAAATTTTGCAAATGGATTTGGGTGTAAAACCTTTTAAAATACAGCTGGTGCAAGAATTGAAGCAATACGACCTACCACAACGGCTAACTTTTGGTGAATGGGCGCTGGCAAAATTGGATGAAGATCTTTTCATCGGAAAATTGTGTTCAGCGACGAAGCTCATTTCTGGTTGAACGGTTACGTGAACAAGCAAAAATTGCCGTATTTGGTGTGATGAGCAGCCAGAAGTATTGCAAGAACTGCCAATGCATCCCCAAAGAGTCACTATTTGGTGTAGATTATGGGCCGGTCGCATCATTGAACCGTACTTTTTCAAAGTCGACGAAGGCAGGAACATTACTGTGAATGGCGAACGCTACCGTGCGATGATTACATTTTTTTTTTGCCCAAAATGGATGAGCTCAATTGGCCGCCTTGATCGTGCGATTTAACGCCTTTAGACTGTTTTTTGTGGGGCTATGTTAGAGCTCATGTCTATAGCAACTTTTTATTCGTGAGATACCAGCCGATATGTTGGAGAGAGTATGCCAAAACTGGACCCAGCGTATGAACCATTTGAGGCGCATCCGAGGTCAACATTTACAAGAAATCATCTTTAAACATTAAAAATAAAGATTCTATAAATTTTTCTGAATTTTATGTTTTTTTTTTAATTAAATCCGAAAGCTCTTAAAAAAATCACCCTTTATCTGTAAATAATCAACATACTGCAGGCCGAGGAATAAAAATAATAATCATATACATATAATACTTTTATTGCGTTTTAATTTTACATAGCCGCCTTAGAATTTGAATTTAAATGAGTAGTCGGTTTTTATATCTTACACACGCAAAATTTTAAGATTTATGAAGCAAAAACCAAAATCTATAACATTCAACAAGCAAGGGTAGTGGAATTTGTACATTTTCGACTATAACTCGTGCTGTATTTGTCCGATTTTATTCATTTTTTACACACAGATGCATTTCAGATGAAAATATTAAACGGTGTGGCTAAAACCCGCGAAACTCTACTGCGGGGGAACGGGGGAAGATATTGACATGATTCAACAAACTTTATCTTCTCAGGAAATATGCGCACCAGCTGGTGAAGTTTTGTGTCTCTAGCTCTTATAGTCTCCGAGATCTAGGCGTTCATACGGACGGACGGACATACGGACATGGCTCAATCGCTACCCGAGGTTATGATAAGCATTTTGGTATAAAGGACTTGGGGTCTGCCACGCCTCCTTCTCTCCGTTACATACATTGCACAAATCTAGTATAGCCTTTGTACCTACAGGTACAGGGTATAAAAATATCTATGCGGTAAAAGTCTTCTTACTCAATCAAAATAACTAGATATAAGATATATTCGGGATACTATGAGATACTATGGTACAGGGTAGTGCTGGAAGTAACATCGATGCATCGATGTTTTTTATTTTTTTCCGATTATCGATATTTTTATTTGGATTTTCGATTATCGACCAAATCCTATTACGGACAAAATATGGGCAATCAACGGCATCCACGTCGCAGACACTTTTCGCTTTTTTAGAAAAAAAACAAATCTCAAAAGATGCGAAATAGTAGGGTTGTTTCAATTTTGGCACTTCGACGATATTTTAATGTCGAAAACTTAGATACCAGCATGTGCCCGTTGAACTACTGGAAGGTAATACCTTTTAGTGTTTAGCAAGGCTGGCAATCTAGTGAGCGACAAGCGGAGTTCGCTTAAATGAAAAAAATTTGACATGATTCTATTTAATAACCATAATGAATGGATCTCAAATTAGTTTAAAGATTATGAGACTGCAATTCTGGCTGGAACAGAAAATTTTTTTGTTATAACTCACAGGCTTTTTGGACTTCGGATTCGGCTGCTCAAAATACATAAGGGGTGCCTCTGTCACCTGTTAAGTTTACACCACTTCTTTTGTGGCCTGTATTTTCTTTTGCTTTCGTTGTATCATCTTTTCAATTGTTATTTATAATTTCTTTGCTTATTTTTCTATGAAATGTAATTAATTTTGAAATGTATATTATGAAAATATAGTTATCTCTTTGTTTGTTTGTTAATTCCATTTTTTTATTTGAAAATATATAACCAAACCAACAGATGGCCCACTCTGAATTAATTTAAGCATTCAAAAAATGGCCGCCACATGTACTTCGATTTATCGAAACATCGATGTATCGAAGTTAAAAAATAAATGTTGTCCAACACAAAAAAAAATAAAAATTAGTTCAAAAGTTCTCAGTTCTTCTTTATCATATTTTTTTGTGGGGGTGGGGGTCGCTGAAGAAGAATCTCATGTGTTGCAAAAGAACCTTCTACGATATAAGCCATGATTTTATCACTCATAAGTTATGACATGAAGTGTCCCGCATTATTTCATGATCCTTACTAAAGCAAAGGCAGTGACCAAGTAGATCCGGTGCCCATCTACAAACTTGCCAATATTGAATTCACCAGCTTAAAACACATTGATGGAAGTGAGGTGAAAGCAGTTGTGGTAAATTTCGCATTTATGACTAAGTCTTATGAACTGAAGGGTATTTGGAAATCCGCTTGTAAAAAATGGGCAATCACGGGAAGTTGAAGTTTATTTGCATTTATAAACTGGTCCTCTTTATGGACAATGTTCACTAATTTGCCAAAAGGAATGTTTTATTTATATAAAAGCGACTACGCAGATATACTATTTTAGACTCTTAATCAATAATATCAATAATCATGGACGTTGGTAACATCGTCATTAAAAACCTTTACCCGAAAATCCACCCTATAAATTTGTTAGCCATTTAATGCAGCTGGAGATGTGGTAAACATTATTTTTTTTTTATTGAAATTTTCGTGTCCATTCGTCCCTCTCGTTTTATGAGCACTTTGATCAAGAAGTCCAAGTCCCAAGGGTCTTAAATTTCAAAAAGAAATACGTATAATGACTCTTGACTTATATAATAAAGTCATAAAAATTTCCAGCCAATTGTCAATAAACAACTTCGAAACTCTATGCACCATGACAATTGTTATCAGCAACAACTCAGTTTTGCTAAATTTAAGGGAAAAAATGTTTGCCAAATATTTTCATTAAATTTTCAAAACATACCAAACAAACAAAGTTGGCCAAATCAATTTATCTTCGGGTGTGGCGCAAAAGTTTGTTAAATAAAATACAGAAAACTTTTTTGTACAGATGTTGCAAATGCCACAGGCATATTTTTTATAAATGAAATATTTTTAACTTAATTTTGCTGCGTTTGAACCAATATTTAAAATCAAAAATTAAATGTTTAAAATAAACAACTTTTTAATGTGATATTCTACGATTATTTTAATTAAGCCAAACATTCTTTGAAGTGAAACTTATTCATAATTTGTATTAGCTTTTGCAAATGTCTATTTTCATCTTCAGCTATTTTCTAACAGTGTCACTTAACCCTTTTGACTTATTTATAGACAAACACAAGCAGTTTTCATTTACAATCCTTTATTCAGCGGGTTCGGCGCTTAAGAAAAGAGCAAGCTAAGTCATTGTTATTCACCAAGTAAAGTGTGTTGGTAATCGGGCTGCAGGACACTACTAAGAGAACAGAAAACAAAACAAACGTTTGAGACCAAGTCCAGCGAAAGTCAGTTCCAATTTGGTCAGAAACTACAAAAGTCAATTTAAAGTATGCAAGGCTTTTTATTTTTCCAACTTGAAGTGTGAAACGTTAGAGATTTGAGCCAAAGCTTCTCTTGGAAGCTGCGACGTTAGACAAAGGACTAGCCAGCAAGGACAATATGAGACTTCACGCATTTAGAGCTACCTTTGTAACTGAATGTTTGAGCGAATGCTGGCCAAGTGCAGGCTGCATTGGATGGAAACGGGTGAATACATTAAGTTTTTCATTGAGGCATTCACTCTTCTGAGGAGCGGATGAATGTCAAGGTCATTGCTGTTGTACAACAAAGGCGGCCAAAAACAATTTAAGAAACAAAAAGGTATCTATCTGAGCGTAAAAATATAACAACATGACAACAACAAGTTGGCAATAGTTATGTAAATATAAAATGAGTTATATTACTAAAAGCTTCTAATATACAAAATTAGCAGATCTTTCATTGGAACAAATTCCTCAAATCGTTGCAATTTTTCATTGGCGCCTAACGTGGGGCTAAGGTTTCTCTTGAACTATTGATAATGACTCCCTAAGCCTAGCGGTTCTACCACTGCGTAATATTTTTAGGCTAAACTTATTCTCTACAAACATCATGAGCAACGTGGCGGATACGCAATTTTTTTTCAATCAAGAATCACTTCCTTAATCGGAGTATGGATATACATGTATACAGGAGTGCAACAGAAACAAGTTTCTCTACAATTTCTCTACAATTCCAATTTTCGGTGCCACCGAAAGACATTCGAGACGGTTCTCTGCTAAATTTGCTCGAAATTTGATAAAGCCAATAAAACCAATTTAATTCAAAGATAGTGCTACCTATTTAAAAAGGTTATTCAATTCAAAAAAAGGAAAAAAAAAAAAAAAAATCTCTACTAAAATCTCTAAATATGCTATTCAGTGTCAACGGGCAAAACCGTCTCGAGCTATGGAGTTGCCACCTAGTGGTGATACTAAATAATAACATTTCGGAGTATTTAATTTTACAGATTAATAAATGTCTTTGGTGATAAATTAAAGTTAAAAAATTATATTTTTAATTTTACTAAGTTACCATTAAGAAGTGGGACGAGTTAAGTGCAGAGTAAAATATGCTGGGCACAATTTTCTGCTCAGGTGGCAACGATCGGTATGTCAGTGATGTTTGTGAATGTCAATAATTTGACAGTTAGTTAAAAATTAAAAAATTAATTGCCTAGCATGAATTTAGTTTGAGGAGTAAAAGGCAAAAAAGCGTTTTGGAAGAAATTATTAAAATCAAAAGAAAATCCAAAATTGAATGTAAACAAATGCATTTTGGCATTCACAATGCTACTGACAACTTGACAACTGATGGCGCGTAGGGAAGTCATTCAAGCTCATGTGTTCGGCGTAATAAATACGAAAATTTATTTATCTGAAATTAAAAGCGAAAAGTTGCAAAATATGCCACAAGTTAACACCAAATCTCATAATAAATGGACTTTTTCAAATAACTCTTAAAATTCATATATTTAAATAAGTATCTAAATGTACTAAAATAACTTTTGAATATGTTAAGTCGTAGGCCATTGATGCTAGTACTCTAATCCTTTTTTTTAATTATATTATTGTATAATATATTTAAGCTAATAAATATATAGCTTTTGAATAGTAGCAACTCTGTCCGAAAAATGGAATCTCTGAGATTTCTGTGGCACCTACGGGTTTAAATAGAGATTTGGCTTCAAACCATACCCAAAACCTCTAGAGATTTCTGTGGCACCCCAGATACTGCCTAAATATAATTTCAGTAAAAAAAATTGCGGCTATAGAATATGTATTTATTTGAAAATAAATTAAATTGTTATAAGACAATTACATATATAAACCGTTTCATTTAATATTTAAGGGAAAAATGTCATGCCTTAAAATTTATTTATTACAAAACTTGAAATAAAAATTGTATAAGTATAAATTAGTAAACGATACATTAAATAAAAAAAAAAATAAAATAAAAATAAATTGTTAAAGTCGGTTGCCGCTGACATGACATAGATTGATGCGGCTACTTAATATTTGCATAATAGTTATACCTATAACAGCAATACAAATAAAATAGTTCGAACATAGTTCTCTACACGTTGCGAAGGATCTACCATTACGTATTACTCTGCCACTAAGGATCTCTAAAACACTATATTAAACTAAATTTTTTTTTAAATTAATTTGGAGAGGAAGGTTCTCAAAATATTATACATTATTCACATAATAAATAATAATTCGAAACTTGTACTCGTGCCACCTTTAAAATCTTTGAGGCAAGGGCTTCAGCAAGTCCTCTTCTCTTATGTATTTATTTGCAGTATTTTCTTATTTTCTCTTAAAATGGATTCAATTTCAATATATTTGTTAAGTATCATTTGTATAAATGTTTAATTTATGTACGTAGAGGATTCTATTTTTGAACTTCTTAACACTATAATTTATAAAGCTCTCCTCAATAATGTCAATAATAAGTCGGTAAAAGATACATTATATATTTATTTTATGCTATTTATCTATCCATACTTCTTAAGCTGGCCAAAATAATAGTTTGGGGTATTCTGTGTAATAATCTGAAAGCCTGTCCATTGCTGTCGTTTTGTTTCCTTATTTATTCAACAAGTCCCTATGTGTCAAGTATAGCTAAATCACAGGCACGAATATAAAAACGTGTTCACACCCTCGAGGCATTCAAAGGACGTTCTGTACTTGTACTCTAATGCGCAGATACAGTCATTTCCAGTAGCTTAGAGCCACTTTTTCTTTGGCCATGTGCAAGGTCAAGCTTTGAAACTATGTGGCAAGGCATTCGAGTGTAAGTATGAGATTGTATGTGAGACTGTTGCACATCGATTAGTTGGGCATTTGTTGCAAGGACACACGTGTCTGACTTTGTCCTGCCACAGCCTCCATATACTTTCACATTGTCACATGTTATTTGGCTTGCTGCCTAATGTTTTTATGTCTTGACCTAGAAAAGGGCTAGAGGTCGGCTTAAGAGACTTATGTGTGTATTTATTTGCAAAAAACACTCATTGACTATTTTTTGTAGCTTAAAGGTATAAGAAGTCTCGATTTAATCGATAAAAAGCAGCAGCAACATTCTTAATGGTATTTGGAAGCGGACATGGACCAAAAAGGTATTGTGGCTATTCTCTCTTTTGTTAATAATAAATGAAGCGAGACAGTAAGAAATATACTAGACAAATTATACTAAAATTATTTTAAATACAATTTGTTTAAAAAAATACATTTTGAAAATTTCAGTTTCAGGGGAAAATACTATAGTTTTAAAAATTTAAATGTCATTTGAACCAAAATAGCAATATAAATAATTAATAGCTCAATGGAAGCAACAAAAAACATCAAAAGTGCCTCAATTAAATTTAATAACTAGCATTAACAAAAATTTTAATAATGTTGTTTGGCAAATTTTGTATCATAGCAAATTAAAAGAAAAGAAGCATTGCAAATTTGATTTATTAAATTTATATTATTATTCTGTCGGCAGAATCGTTAAATTGAAAAAAAAATAAAATAAATTAGTAGTAAAAACAAAAACCAATCATAAGCTTATTTTTGAAAATTGCATGCAAATTAAATTATCGGCCAAAACGATGCAATGACGTCATTTAGTTCACGGAGAGGTTCTCAGGCAGATCATGGCGCAACCTGGCAACTGGCAACGTGACGAGTCTGTCAGATCTTCTTCTACAGTTGACGTTGCTATTGTTGTTGCTCTGCCAGTTGGGTAGTTCTATCAACGGTAAGGTATGAATAAAATGGCATTATAATTGGGCGTCACATTTTAAGCGACATAAAAGAGTAAACAAAATTTTAACAGGTGAACAACTTTGCTGAGAATTAGAGCAGCTGGCAACAAACAACAACAAAAAAGAAAACATGTAGCAAACATTAACAGAATCTGGGTTAATTAACGCATTTTTCGATCTTAATTTATATTACAAAATTGGGAATAACTTTTTAATTGTTTACAATATATGTATATGTTATAATAATAATATAATATATACTTAGTACTATAATAATAATATAATATTTGATATTGTATGTATGGGCGATTTTAGTTTTGTGATAAACGAAATCCAAACAGATGATTTTAAGTAGAACATCTAGGCAAGAGATGTTTAAATATGATAACTTTTGCATAAAGCTTTCCGTTTTTGTTGTTCTCAAATTTAACGTAGCCTACTCATTTTTGAAACTTTCTGGTACACCCACGTATACAACATCATAGATCTATAAAAAATTGCAAAATTGAATTACAGATATTTTAGATACAATCATAGAAGCAAGCAGTGCATTTTAACACCCTGCACTAAATTTACAAAGCCATAAAAAATTCGTGAAAATGTACCTACTTATGTACCCCTTGCTATGCATAATTGTTCCTAATCAACAAGACCTGCCTGGTCGATAAAGCCCTGTCTGTCTAGAATACTACAAGAGCTAGATAATCAATATCACACCGTTTTCCTGTTTAAGACTTTCGCGCTTTATTTCCATGCTACAAAAGCAACCTCGTCCAACTTTGACACAATTCTACACCTTACTGCTAAGAACTTACCCCTAAACTATTCGCGAAAAAGTTACAGTTACCACCCACCAGAAACCATTTTCCACCGTTTAACTGTTTACCAGCAAATCTTTTCTCTTAGAAAGTTCTATTTTAATGCGCTTTGTTTCTACATACGTATGCTTCAAAAAGCATCCATCTCCAAAGAACAGGGTACAAGCTTCCGACTTTAAGCGTTCCGCCCATTTTTTGATAGTACTCGGCTACTGAACAACCTTAAAACAAACTTGTTACATTTTCACAGCCTGCTTTTTACTCTTGTTTCATCTGTAGTTGCGTTTTGGTTTAACGCTTTCTTGCTTCTCTCTTCCTTCTCGCTCGTAACAGACCACACTTGCTTCATTCAATGAGTGTTAAGTTAACAGTTATGCCAAGAGCAAAAAGTCAAACAAAATGAGAGACAAAAGCAACGGTTACAACTCTTTTTGTTTGTTGTAGTTGTTGTTTGTTCATTCTCTTGACGGCAAATACACATAAAGAAAATGGGGCTACTTGTGCCAACAAACAAGAAGTAGCAGACAACAAGAAAAGCAAAGACAACAACAAGAAAAATATGATTACTTAAGTAGAGCATCAACATCGGAAGATGGAGGCAAAGTCTCAAGTACAATGGGATTATATGGGGCTCACCGAGGTGACCAACTGACTGACAGAGTGTTTGACCTCTGGACCCGTCGCAGTTGTTGCTTTTATGTTTATGACGCTTGGCTTGAGTAACATTAATGTGTAGGAAGATAATACAAATATGTATAAATATACTTTTCTGCGTGTGAGGCTAAATGTATCTGGCGGATTTCATGTTAAGTTATCAGCTTTGAATTGTCCAGACTCTCAGTAAGGAGAGGGATCAGCGTTTGTTGTCGTTAGAAGAAGAAAACTTGCGTATTAGTTGCAGATATAAATAACATATTTAAAAATCGAGTTATTGGTACGTACTTATTTGGTTTGTCGACGAGATTTTTAAAAGATCGATAATTTTACGTGCATTCCTAAAATTCGTATTATAGTGTTTAAATTAGGTCCAATACTATACTATTTGCAATATCTTAATATTTTCAACCAATTCTATATGTATTTTGCTACAGAAACTCCATATCTAATGGAATTTATTTTTTTCTATTATGGGTTTTTGAAAATTCACGAAGTTTCACAGAAATGCTGAAGTGCTGGACTGACGTCGTGAGCCAATTAGCAACGATGCAGAAGTGCCGGACAGTGTTTTTTTTATAAAAATCCCATTTAAAATTAAGTTTTAGATATTTATTAGTCCAACTTTGTTGACAACTTGATTATTTGAAAAAAAAAATTGATTTTTACTTTGCTGGTTTTTCACACTACAAAACTTAAACAATACCAAAAAAAAAAAATTGGTTTCAAAAATATATCACTGTCGAGGCAGGCACCTACCTAATATCCCTTTTTCATAACGCAAGGAGTCAATGGCCTGCTTCCTATACCTAACACTCTTTTTCTCTTTCTTCGCTTCGCCTAAATCTCTCTGTGCCTGCGAAGCGATCGACGCAAGGTGTCAGTGGCCTGCTCCTACGACTGTGGCCCTGAGAAAGTTTTGAGAGAATCGTTTTATGAAATGAATTAATTTTAAATATCATAGACAGTTAAAACTCTTTGTATTTATAAGATTTTGTTCGTAATTCCCCTACGAGGAAAAGGTTTTTTTTTTTAAATATGTTTATTCATTTTAGACAGTATTATTTGATTACTATTATAAACATTAGTTACAAAATTTATTATTTAAAGCACTGACCCCGATGGGTACTCAAACTTTGACATATAAAATTTATTTTTTAAATTATTAAATTAATAATATTAAATTAATAATATATTAAAACTATATTGACCATGTACATAGCATACAGTTAAAGAAAAAATATAGATTGTAATGAAAAAAAGAATTATATAAAAATATTACATTAAATATGTCAGTTATTTATAAAAACAGGTGTGAGAAAAAAAAAAAAAAAAATAATAATATCGTAAGGTTTGCATATGTTGCCACCAAAAGCTTTTTTTGATAAAATTGTTTAAAATATTAGACTAGTCCTTACGAGACACACTTGTGTCAAATCTCTAGTTGGTACAGCTTACAATATCAGTTATATTTAAGGCTTTCTTGTTTGCTCTTCTGTAGACATGATAGAAGTAGGGGATCCTTTCGGAGTTCTGGATGTATCCCATTACGAGGAAAAGGGTCAAGATATCGACGTAATTCAACAAACTTGATTTGAAGGAGTACCATATCCTTTTGTGAGAGAGCTATAGTCTAGTGATCACCGAAATCTCCGATGTTCATACAGACTGACAGATATAAAAGGACGGAATAAAGTAGTTCAATAGCTACCCTATGATAAGCATTTGGTCTGCCACTCCTCCTTCTGCCTGTTACATAGTTGTATTGTCCTCTCGACAGATTGCAAATAAATTAATTTGAAAAAAAAACAATTCTTTGCATACCTTGTGCAAAATATGTACAAACTATGAGACAGTGTTACTTTTTACAACACTGTTTAGAGCAGGAGTTAAGTGTTTCCTTGTCAAGGGGTCGGCCGGAAGTGCCGAATTTTCGTAGTGTAAAATTTTGCTGGGCACTTCTGCATATCCGCGTCGATATATATTTCGTAAAAACTCTAAAAATGGAGACCAATAAATGTAAGTAATTACATAAGTTTAAAAAGTTAGTAAACATTGTTAGAAGAAAACTCATAAGTTGCTATAAATGAAGGGCACAAATTATAAGTAACTACACCACTACTTCAGGCCATATAAATAGAAATCCCAGAGGGCTTCGCCAAAGCCGTTTTTTTTTTGTTGTTTGCACAACTTTTAAGAGGCACCACGATATGTTGCATAATCAAGCCAGAGTCGCTTTGACTTAGTTCAGTTCAATTCAGTTTAGAGTGATGTTGAGCTGAGAAACTATCATATTGTACACCCACAAAAAGTGGAAACCCCCAACCGGTTTTAGTCTGTATACAGTAGTAAAAATGAACAAAACTTACAACTAAAGTCAACTAAATACGCGTACAACAAGTAACAAAAAAATAAAACTAATAAAAGCAATAAAAGTTATGGGAATTATGTACGGCTTAATATACAAAAACTTCAATTGTACCAAACTGGGTCTCACCCAGACCCCGCACGTATCATTTTTGCAACCTAACCCAGTGCCCTCGCTCTTTGGATTTTGACCAACTGTTTGTAATTTTTGTATTTTTTTGCTGGTGCAATAATTATGCCATTTTTTGTACGTGGTTGCCGTTGTTTGTAACACATTTTAACTTGGCTGTAAGCATAAGAAAAAACTCGTTTTTGCATTTGACTGCCGCAACTTTACCACAGCGTGTGGCACACTTGGTGGCAACCTTCAATGCATGTTCCCAAGCTGCAGAAAGATAGTCTCTCGGTTAGCTATTGTTGCGGCTGCTCTTGATAAGAATTGTGATTTTTATTTAGGTCGGATAAAGTTGCTATATTTTTATTTGGCCGACTGCGACTCTTTTTATATTCTTTATATACTAAGCAAACGTAGTTAACAAACATTTTTTTACTTTTAATTGCAAATTTGGAAAATTTGAAGAGTGTATCAGTGTATGCCACTGTCGCGCACCACCACTCATTACAGCATACAACAATTCAGAGGCAACAATACCGAATGAAAAGTTGCAACAGTTTTCTCAAAAAATGTCTTATCTGAAGTTGTTGCTATTTGTTCGTTTGTATTTTATAAATAAGGACCAAGAAAATCTGTTTGTCTGTCCGTCTGTCTGTCTGTATGAACGCCTAGATCTCATTTGGAGCAATCAAACTTTCAGATAATATGCCTTATTATGTCAGAAGAGACAAGTTTCTTTTTTTTTGATATCGGAGTTATATTTTATAGCTGCTAAAGGGGTGTTTCAGAAGACCTCGGAAAAAAGACAAATTTGATAAAAATCGGACCTTATAGGTCCCATCCCCCATCGGCCAAAAAACGTGTTTGTTTCAAATTTATTTGTTTCGCGTGCTTATGAAGTAACCAAATTTGTCAAAAAAAAAAAAATATCTTTTAGATTTCTGAAGCAATATACCAGATTTGATTGCAATGTGGTGGTACAGGGTATCTCAAAGTCGTCCGCGCCCGACTTTAAAGTAAGCCATCTTTTATATATAGCTCCAACAGGAGTATTAAATAACGTATAGAAATAAGTAGACTTCGAAGAACCACAACATTACGTAAAGTGTTATAAGGATGACTACAAAAGTCGACATAGATATTTGGGACTGTCCGTCTGTATGAACTGGGAAACAAGTTAATCTTAATTTTTTAATCTTCTTCTTAGCTACACAGTCCGGGGTCGACCATAGCTTCATCAACAATTTTCCTCCAGTTCACTCTCTCTCTCGCTTCATCTTTCCAATTGCGAATGTTCATCGTCTTCAAGTCTGCATCGACGTCATCAAGCCATCTCCTTCTTGGTCGGCCTCTTCTTCTTCCTCCTATTGAACGTAGAGTAAATACCTTGTTTTGAATCCTTTCGTTTGGCATTCGTATAATGTGGCCAATCCATCTAATCCATAAAACGTATCACATTCGCACCACCAATAATGTTTTCAATTTCGTTGTTGTAACGAATACGATATGTGCCGTCTTCAAGTCGAACAGGAACCAAAATTTTTCTCATAATGCTTCTCTTAAATCTCAATAGTTGGTGGTTCATAACATTAACTTTCAACGTCCATATTTCAGCACCATATATGAGGACAGGTCGTGTAAGGGCTTTAATTTTTTAATATTGGCATTATATTATAAAAACCACTAAGGACTATCTAGTCTATGTGTGACTCCTCCCAGGGGTCAACCGTTGAAACCTAACCTATATTATAACATCTTTTGAGAGCATAATTTGTTTGTTTATGAAGTTATTGTATCCAAATTTGGCAATCAAAAGTTTTTTTTTCGTTTCATTCTTATAAATGTTTATTTTGATGGTGAAGTGTATTTTAAAGGCGGCCACGCCTGAATTTAGCTTTCGCCACATATATATTTGGTTTCATTGTTAAGTTCAATAATATAAATATAATAAAAAAACAAAACAAATTTAATAAAAAAAAAATATTGGTAAAAGTAAATAATTTAATAGCAACCAATATTTTGTTAAAAAAAAACACCAAAATTTCTCCTGATGTTTCAACCGTGGGTGGTTCCATTACCAACAATTATCAACTGTTTAGTAAGCGGCTTAGCCTTAATTGGCCAACAAAACGGCTAAAAGTATTGGCAATATATTGTGCCATGTTTTAAAAATGCTGTAATTGCAATTAGCAAATTATTGGCAATAGTTATTGCTGTTGATTTTGAAGGTTTTACCATTTCCATATACGACATAATGCACTCTACGTAAGCCTCTCGTTTTGGTAACAGCCATGCCCATTGCCGCCTCTTCACATTACACCAGAGGGCTTAACTTTATACTCTGGTTTGCGTGGGCTCGAAACAACCAAGTACTTAAGCCAACCACTATGTACTCAAATGTTCGAGAGCTGTACTCATTTTCAACGCTTTGTCGGCTGCTTCACAGACCCGTAGTTCCGTTTGTCACTGTCTCTATTATTATGGTTTTTGGTGTATGTAGTCTCGATGTTGTTGTTGTCGTTATAGAGGTTGTCATCATCGTTGAGGTTGTCATGTTGCAAACCCATCGGAAGTGGGTCATCAAAAGTTGATCATGACGCTTTGAACGCAAAACGCACGATATGTAGCGTACTACATACAGTTGAGGTCAAAATAATAGTACTGAAGAATTCTCCTATAAGCTATGTGATATGATTCGTATCCAAGAATTGATTTCAGTTTCTTTGGAAATTTTTTTAAAGGTTTGATATACAACCTAATGTTGACCACTGAAGAAGCATTTTTACTGACTACTTTTTTTCGAAACTAACGTTTTAAGTATATTTCGCTCTAAAAAATCGCAATTTGTTATTATTAAATTTATTATTGGAAAATGAATTCAAATTAATATAAACAATTAAGAAGCGAAGTGTTTTTAAAATGTTTTTTTCGTGTACTTGGGAACCAGTATTAATGACACAAAAGATGACGTCAGCATGGAAATACGTCGACGGATTAATCTAGCTAGCCGGTGTTACTTTGGTTTTACTTTGGGCTAAGTAAGGAACTCAAGAATAAAGTCCTCTCTCGACACACGAAAATAACCCTTTACAAATCCCTCATCATACCTGTGCTGCTCTACGGCGCTGAAGCATGGACATTGTCATCATCCGATTAAGCGATTTTAGGGGCTTTCGAGAGAAAAATCCTCCGACGTATCTTTGGACCGATAAATGTGGAAGGTGATTTTCGTATTCGAATGAACCACGAGCTGTATGAGCTATATGAGCTATACGGCGACACTGATCTGGTTCGGCGCATACAACTACAACGTCTGCGCTGCTTAGGTCATGTCGCACGATTGGATGATAATGCGCCAAAAAGGTATTCGAGCGGAAATCGCTAGAAGTTCGACGACGACAGGGACTTCCGCCTCTGCGATGGAAAGATCAGGCAACGGAGGATCTTCGTAGCCTTGGGATTGCCAATTGGCGCCAGCAAGCACAGGACAGAAACCGCTGGCGTAAGATCATTTCCACGGCCAAGACCGATAACCGGTTGTAATGGCCAAATAGTAGTAGAATGTGGGATTCTACGTTGCTTGAAATCACTCCCAGATCATATTTCTGTTTTAATACAGTGTTTACTGGTCATCTAACATAGTTTCCATTTACCATAACTTCACTCGCGTCTGTCCAAAATAAATTTCGACACTATTCGTCTGGCTATACAATAAGCAGTGCTAATATTTTGACCGCGACTGTGAAGATATTGAATTAAATTAACACAGCTCTAATGTTAATGCTTTGTTTTAATATCTTATTTGCTGGTAAAGCTTAAATGCAAATAAGTTGTATTTTTTTTTTTTTAATATTTTGCTCCTGTAATATCGACTCTAATGTCAGGGTATTATAATATAAGGAGACTCAATACAAGCGATAACTAATATCAAAAGTCTTGTTACTTATTGCCCTACTATTTTATTGAAAATATTATAAATTGTAAAAAATTCAATAAATCAAGTAAATTAAAAATGAAATATGGCCAAACATATAATATAATAATAGTATAAGCATACTATTGTTGTTCAACAATTTTTCAAAGCTTTAAGGTAATATAGCGACTCTCTATTATTTTAAAATATGTTTCTCAAGTTTGTTGAACAAATTTTTCTCTTAGTATTGCTTTAGGGGTGTTGATGAAATATGAACTAGTTAAATTTTTATGGTCTGTACGCAGCCACAAAAACCTATACAAACGAAATATAGTATTTTAGATCAACTGATTTGTTTACATATGCCAAAAAACGATAACAAGTGCTAAATACCAACATTTAAAAGATTAAAGCTCTTGGTAAATTTTCAATTCGAGGCCTTGCCACGGAATCCGACAGTTTTTTAAGATAATTTTGGTCTGTGAGGGGATCACAATAAATATTTAATGAGAAACGACTATGTAATAAATATTTTGTTGCTGCATATTAGTTCAGATGAGCTGTTTATATTTTTCGAAAAAAAAAAAATGTGGCAACATTACATTGTTACGAGCTTCGTGTACGTCTTCCAAGCAAGTTTGCTACCAAACGTTTGGCTGCGTTTTGTTTATATGAATTTTTGTTATGTTTTGCATACTGCGTACTGACCTTGAACAAAAATGCTGGCTTTCTCAGTTGGAAAACTATTTTATTCCAATGCTCGAAATAAATGGGAACAATTTAAAATGCTAACATTTATGTATGAAAAAAAAAAATCCAAGAAATCTGAGAAATCTGTCAGTTTCACCAACTTTTGTCATTTTTCAATTGACAAAATAAGCATGTCTGGGCAAAGTGCAGTATATTTTTCAGGGCACATGATAAAATAAAAGTGAAAGACAAAGGAGAGAAAAAACAATAACGTCGGGTAGCAATTCAAAAAGTTTTTTGAGTTGTTCTAACTAACCTATCAAATATCATGCACGACTTTGCAACTGCCATCTCCAACTGCTGTACAACAAAAAAAAAAGATGGCATTTCGGTGCCGGAAGTCGACAGAGGAAAGGAAGCTGAATGGCAGATAAAAACCGGTCACAACGAAGCGTGACAAAGGGCGCTAGAGGGCGCTTTGTCGCCATGGGCGCATACGCGTGAAATTTATATTAATTATGCAAACATTACATGAAACGAGGGTCATGTCATATAATGAAAATGCTTAAATAATTTCAAAATACGTAATATAAAAAGGTCACACAATTAAATTACGATTTTGGTTTGCTTTACTGTGTAGCAAGTTTCTTGTTTAACCGTGCAACTAATTTAATCTTGTTTGGGGCTCGTTCTTCATTTGGTTCCACTTTAAGAGAAACTCCTTAACTTGGCTACAATAACAAGCTACCTTTTATGGCCAGTATACATAGTTCATATATAATAATTAATATAATGATTATTATGTTTATTATAATTTTTAATAATACGCCTTGTTCGGTTCAGCGACGTGTGAACGTCAGCCTCTCAATGCGTCAGTCATTCAGTATCTTCATGATCCGCTGCCGCCAAGACAAAGCCTGAGAACCGGCTTGGATTTTGTTTGCCTCTCGGCCATGGGCTAGAAACATTGCCAAAACTCAACTGGTCCCAACTTCTTAAGAGAATGAGTTTTAAGCTGGTCTGCCTTTTAGATCTTATTAAGTAATAAATTGAGAACGTTAAGAGTTACAAGATACTTTTTTCAATGGCAAATGATATTGTATAACATGATATTATTGTCGAGGAGAAAGTCATTAGCTCCTTGAAGCATTAAAAAAAAAGTGCGTACATATGTACCATATGTTAGAACTTTTCGCATTTGAGATGTAAAAAGCTGACACTGGCTTTGGTCTAAGTTTGTTATCACCAGTTTTGACAGTTCTTAATTTTGATTATAGTGTTAAAAGAACGCAAAGCAACAATTATAATAATAATTTTAATTTTTTAATTATCGAATTTTACTTTTTCTTATCATAATTAAAAGATACCAAAGCATATTGTATGAATAATTAAATAAAAATATATAAGTATCTGTGAGATTTCTAGTTTTGTTGTCGTTTATATTTGATAAAAAGATTCTTTCTTTGAATAGATTTTCAAAATATTAAACAATTTTTTAATGGTCTATTCTTCAGTAATTATTTAACTACCTTACACTCCGTTTTTGCTAGGAAAAGTATTTTATAATTTAATCATCATCACTAGATATTTGTTTCTATACTTCCTATATAGTTTTGTTTATAGTCTGTACCCATAGTGACAAGGATAAACTAGTTTAGTTAGTTATTTATTGCTTATGCCCTTAATAAGGATAACCTCGTCTTTATTTCTGTTATATAAAATAACATTTTTTAAGGAGAGCGTATCGATTTATTCGGAAAATAAATGGGGAAACTTCAGCTCAAGGGCAAGACATCTGTGCAGCTTATGTTACAGGCAGTAGAGGAATTAAAATGATTGTTACACACGAAACTGGATCCCATATCCCAGAAACTATAACAGCTAGAGACTCTAAACTTCACTAATAAGAAAAAATTGCAAAGAAAGAAATAGAATCGGGTCACGTTCGACATGAAGCCTAAGGTAAAGCCACGCATTTAATAAAGAGGTTTTTAAAATCATGTTCGATATATTTAGTGCAAAATATTTTTTTTTTACCCACAAATTATTTGTACGCAGATGAACGATAAAAAAATGATGATAGAAAAATATGAAGCGATGCAAACGATAGCAAAGAATTAAAGGAAAAAAATGCTATTTTGTTTTTTGTTTATATAAAACTTTTTAATTATTGAATAAATTTAAAAGAATGAAGCAAATTTGTTTATTTTAATCGTAGTGGAAGAAGTGACAAGTTCGACAGGGCTTAAAATTAAATTTAAAAAAAAGGACCATGGATTTTGTAATCACAATTAAAAGTTTAGTTTATTAGAATATTCTATCAGATTTTGCTGAAATGGACTTTCGCCGCGAAAACTACTTTTATTTTAGTCAATTAGAATGGCGACGTTTTTTATGATTAACTTTTTACCAGGCCAGTTAAGCATAAATTTGACTTTGAATTCGCACGACAATCTTTTTCATAGGTTTATAGTCATTACTTCTCATGTGATCCCTATAAACAAAGAAAAGTTGACTTGGCCGCAAAAAATCCAACTGTCATATCTACTCCATAAGAACTTTCTATAAATACACCTACATCTCAATATGTCAATGTAAATTTGAATAACTACTCTTTTTGGTCGAAACTGAATCACACTCAGTAGAAACTTATTAATATTCACAATACTCTATTCAAATTCTATATTTGAATGCACTGTGAATTTCCTTTGAAGTGTGTTTGCATTTGTCAATGCAAGTAATTTGAATAAATATTTATTACGCGGAACTCCTGCAAACTAAGCACATTACGTATACGCGCCGTTATAGTGTCAGTTTGTAATAGATGACTGCATCCAGCTGGGTTTCACGCTAATATTTTGGGTGCACTAATTTGGTGTTGAATAGTGCCATATTGTAGCAGCTACCCAACGAATGCCTTTGACACTCCTATCTCAAGTCCCGCAGAGACAAGAGAAATGGCCAACAATAACGCAGTAGTGTTGTGGTTAACATGAAGAAGGCAAAGAGTTGGGAATTTTACCACGGCGGAACGTGGTCTTGACTATTGTTCACATTATAATCCATTTCGTAGCTGGCAGCAGTGAGAGCAGCTGCATTGTTTGGGATTCCATGCGGTTTTTGGTTCTTTGACTGCATTTTGGTTGGGCTTCATCGGGTTAGGCAGCAACACGACTCTTGCAGCATGTTTTCAAACATTTCATTTAATGGCAGATTACTAGAAATTGTTGCGCATGGCCATATTTAATAAATTGCCAAGTCCAACTACAATACAATCCCCAACTTTCAATTTCACAATGCGAAATGCTTTTTCCAAGGCCGAAGATCTGCCAACTTCCAATTGCTCTTTGGCCTCCCTAGACTTAAAGCAAGCAATAACAAAGACTTTTGACAATGTCAATGTTAAATCCAACTTCAAATCCAAAAATAAAATTTTTTTTTTAATTTTCAAATGTGCTGCCACTTTCGACGCCGCTGCTGACTGTGGCGCCTCTGCTAGGGTGACAAGGGTAGCCAGCAGGGCGTGACCAGCATGAAGGAGCACTGGCTTTGATACATTTAAAACAAAATTAATTTCTTTGCAAAGATAATGCCAAACTGTTTATGGTGAACTGAAAATTGCAACATACATATTATTAATTTTATAAATTCTGTGTTTAAAAAACATTCAATTTATAATATAATAAAAAGCTATATATTTCGCACATAAGCTAGGCGTCATTTACCAACAATAACTTTATTATCATCAAACGAAATAAGCCTAGATAATATTTAAAATTTAAGACTCCAATTTGCATTTTATCATCAAGACAAGACAAATCATAAAAATAATAAACTCGTAAAACAGCAGCCAAACAATGCCATATCGGTGTCGCCATTGAGTCTTCACTGTGGCCTCCTGTCTGGGCTATAAAAAATTTGGCGGCGCTCACAGAAGACACCAATGACTCAAGACAGCAGCAGACACAATGGCGTCATATTTGAAGAGTGATTCCACTCTTTGTAGATAATACCAAGTGTGGGTAAATCTTGGGCTGTGGATGGAATGTGGTGTTAACAATTTAATTGGCTTAAATTTATTTTAGTTTTTCTTTAAGCAACGTGATTTCGAGATGGAATCGGCACGGCTGGACCTTGCAAAAATCATTTTGTTTGGCGTGTCGGAAAGAATTTAGAAGAAGTTTGGTGGGAGAAAAAAATGATTAGTTAGCTAAAACGAAGAGTGTGTTTTCTAAACCATATAAAAAAAGACGATCTCTCCTGAATCTGAATAGAATGGAATCAATAAAAACGTAAAACAATAAATAAATAAAAATATACATCGACTATAATATAAACGTACTTTCCTTAGTAAGCAAAACGTTCATCCAGTTTTGTTGCATTTTGAAGCATAAGTTAAATGGGGAAACATATAGATGTTGGTTGCTGATATATTTAACTAGCCAAAATATTTTTAACTACATCCAAGGAGACATGCCGTGAACGCTGAAGGGGATCCCGAAAAAGCGAGTTTTAGAAGACGCACGCGCAGTGGATAAAACCCTAGTCCCTCGAGGACTACAAAGAAATTGTTTCAGAAAATGTTAATTATTTCAGTCCTACTACTTTTTGATTCTACCCTGTATAGAATAAACTACATAGTGGACTTTACTTTTATGAAATAGTAGTATACTAGTCTTAAACTTGCTGAATAACTAAGTTCTAGACTGACAGAATGTTAGAGTCTACATGAAGAACGGCGTAATGACGATGAGCATGGCTGGCTCACTAACTGACGGACTGACTTACCAATATCCGAGCAAGAAGTTAAAAGTTTATGCAAATTGGTTACATAGCGCGTTCTAATTTGCCGTATCCACCATAACCCGTCAGTCAGTCTGTTAGCCGTTGGCAATATGTTGGTCTATCTCTTGGTCTAAAGTAATTTACCAGCAATTTTCGCAAATTTACCCAACTGCAATAAAGTGTTAAGATACTTTCACATTTACAGCCATAGCAGCTACTTAAAAAAAATTACGTCAGTCTAGTTACGGATATCTTATAAACTGGGCGTTTGAAAAGCTCGTTGCTCGCATTTAAACTTTTTTTGTTGCCACACTAAATAATTTTAGTTATTGAAATATCTGTTTCGGTTTAATATTTTTTATAGGGTTTTAAAAATATAAGAAAAAAACTTTTCATAGTTTGTTTATTTTAACTATTTATTTTTAATGTAAGCGAAAAAAAATATTCGTTTTCTTTATTGCATTTTTATGGCTGCTCTGATTTATTTAAACCAAGCTTGACAGGGCTGAGTATGGTTAATTGTTGTTGCTGTTGGTTTTATTGTCTTTTGTTTTATTAGCCAACAAAAGATACAGACCAGTTGATGGGCTCTTGTTTTTGCTGTTATATAACATCGGCACTTAATCTAAAATTGTTTGCACCTTGGTGTAAACCACAGCAATATCCGCAAATGTGGTTGTTGTTTTTGCCTTTGGTGTTCTCACATCTATGGCATTACGCATTTCCGTTTCCGGTAGCTCAGCCAGATTCTCTTTGTGTGTGTTCCGAAACGTGTCTTTTGTTTACTTTACCAACACGCACAGAAGTGAAAATATAAGAATCAAAAATTCTAAATTTGACCAAATTCTACAACAAAAACGAACAGATTACGTGCCACATGCAACACAGAAGCAGCAACACGTTGGTGACATCATAAGAAATATACACTGATTTATACGGTTGACAAGTTGGCGCGTCAAAGTAACCACCAAAGTCCAAAGAGCAGACGATGGTTCTTTAACCAAAAATGCAGTCAAAAATCTGTATCAATTAAATATTCGGGTATTCCAAAAAACAATTTTTTTGGATATAAAAAACAGACATCTTCCCATTTACAAATTGGTCGTTTCTTTTTAAATTTTTTCCTAAAGTATACTTTGCAAGAAGTACAAAAAATGTGTTTTTATCTCAGTTTTATGTCAAAATCGATTTTTAATGCTTGATTTAATTATACCCCGTACCAAAGGTAAGGCGTGTTTAAGTGTGTGCAAATATATGTTATATGTATAGAGAAGGGGACATTGGAGTCCCCGATTTTTTCTAATTCACTAAAACTACAAATACAAACTCTCCCTTAAATCTACAGTTTTCATCAGATTACAATCGAATCGAATTTCTAATTTTTTATGAAAGATACATACATTCGATGCCAAATAGCGAGTTGTGGTACTCAAAAAAAAAAAAATAATAATAATAAAAATAATATAATTAATACATTATAATAATAATTAATATATTTATTGCAAGATTTTTCGACTATGGTAGCCCCTGCACATTTTCTAATTCCACAGTGTTCAGCGGATTAACATCAATTGAAAGCCGACAAACAGACAAGACTACGTACATATATCATCAGAAAAAACAAGAAAAAAGGGGCTTCTATATATCTCGCTTAAATTTGATCACAAAAACATTGCTTTAGTTTAAATTTTATAAGAAATTTTAGCTCTTTATTATTCTTCAATTTAAAATAAAATATTTCCAATGTCAGTTTTAGGACTAAAAGTACTTAGAATGAGTACCAAAAAAGATTTATTCTTTTATTGATGGCACTTGCTCTTGAAATCTTACTTAACGTTTTCGAATTAAGAATTTCTTTTCTGTCTACAAACAAACACTCAATAATACAAAAGTTGCTCTTGGCTTTCTTTTGATACAGCTAATTTTTTCTGATCATCAAAATATTAATACATATGCCAAGTGTCAGATCGACTATATGAAGAAGTAGCCATGGTCTCTAAAATTTCTATCGGTGTTAGCCTGAAATGGTTAATTTTCGATTCGATATAATAAGCATCAGGCATAGATTCCGATTGAAAAGTTTTGTGTTGAAATTATATAAAATGTAAGCTACATATGATCCGCATAAGCATAATGTTTGAAAGTAATACAACAGAGTTGAGAGCTACCGCTGTTAATTACTCTCTCACTCTGCTGTTAAGATATTGCCAATTGCCATCTGTAGCTGCATATAATGTACATATATCAGTTTAGTTCTTAATAAACCATCAACCAAACAACTAAAGCTGTGTTTTTTTAGTCCCGCATTTGCATTTAATCAAAAGTAACTAAAGACACCAATATCGCCCGTTTGAGGTTTTTTTTCTTAAAACTGTGTATGAACCATTAGCTTTAATGGAAATGTAAAAACTTAAAGGGAATAAATATATATATAAATATAATTTTTCATTAATTTCAAATCGGTAGGATCATAAAATAGCATACATACCGTACAAATTATGCATATATCTCTCCTATCGGAGCTGAAGGCCTTAGCAGCCAGTGCTCCTTCATTAAGCTAGCCTATAATTTTAATTATTAGTTTTCTGTACATAATACTAAGCTCTCGAATTCCTAATCTCACTGGCTGAATTATGCGAAATGCTGAAAATTCTCTTTTTTTATTCCCAAATAAACACAAGTGCCAGGGCTTACGTAGATTTAAATTAAATTAAAAAAACAAAATTCACCGCCTAAAAACTTTTAACCGCAATTTCTCTATTTCTCTAGCTCTTACTATTTTAGCTACGCATTTATAGCCAATCCATAAATGAATGAATCAGTTTGACATGTTGCTGCTTATAATCCGCAACCGCTTAAAGTAGATAATGGGGTTAGCCGAAAAGTTTAACATTTCATTTAGTGGTGCTTTTAATTCACAACTAACTAAACATATTAAAGCAATAACACTAGTTTACAGGAAAAATTAACCTTCGTAAAAAAGTGTTTTTTAGGGTAATTTTGGGTCGAGAAACATGAAAAAAACAATCTGTTTTTTTCTTATGCACCGTTATCGAGATTTTTTCGAAAAACATGTTTTTGGGTACTTTTTCAGTTATTGTTCAGTATCTCGTATTTTGTATTAGATCGAAAGATATTGGTGTGCTCTTTACAGTGATATATGATATGTACAGATTAAGTAAAAATTAAAGTTACAAGTAACCCAAGTCGAAAAAAATTTTAATTATGTTAAGCTTTAAGCTGAAAGAGAATTCTTTTACGAACATTTAGTGCCTAAGATCTTCGAAATCGGATTTATATAACATTGTATAATATAATTCTTAAATATAAATATAACATTCGCAGCGAATATTATATAACATCTTAAACAATTATAAGGTTTTCGAACTTAAGTATTTTCTTAGTCCAATTTTAAGCCACTGCATATCAGCTGATAAATGTGCATCGAGTTGCATAAATTGAGATGTCTAAAGTCTGTTAAATGTGCTCAGAGCAACAACAAATGCCGCACCATATTAATTATGCTTATACCTCTTAATTGATGTTGTGAATTATTTATTCGCTTTTAGGCTTTACTTTTGTGTTTTATTTGAGCTTTCAAAACGTTGTCAGTTGCAATGGCTCTATTAACGTATCTTCGTTTGTTGGCTTGACGAAATTTAGCCAACAGTATGGTAACTTTAATGCCAATTTGCAACACGCGTTCATATTAAAGTCGTTTTTTTTAATAAGACAGACAAATGTGTTTTTTTTTGGTTGACAAATAATTGAAAGCCCAAGGCTTTGATAGTCATATACGCATGTTGCATTTATGACTTCTGCCGTGTCACATTTTAAACCCCAAAGAGCTATAAATTATATCTTTATATATTTAACACAGACTCTATCTGTTTATCGATCATTATGGAGTATTTGGCTAATGACAAGTCAGTCTCGGCTAACAATTCAGGTTGTCAACAAGACATGAGAAACATATTAAACACAAATTAATTATGCTTTATTTGAGGTATTAATGTTTGCAGAAGATGTGGAAGATGAAAATGTTGCCTCAAAGTTAAACAGATTAAAAGTTGAAATTACGCGTTGCGTATACGCAATGTCGTGTTTATGAGATTTGAGAATATAAAGGAGATTTCAAAAAACTATAATGCAATAGAAAAAGTTTCTCTAAAAATTAAAAAATCTTGTATAAAAAATTTGTATATTCAAAATCAAGTCAAATGCATCATTCAAGTGCTTTCAAGCTTACACTTTAGCATCCTGTTCCCAGCGCCGCATATGTAGGTGCCACAATATTCAGTGCCTTAAGTTAAGCAACGCCTTGTTGCAAGGTCGTCAGTTGTTCAAGGCTGTTTGTAAAACCGCAATTGGTAAGCTGCCTTCAGAGAATTCATTGTGGCTTCTAACCATATTTCAAAACCGCCAAATCTGACCGTTTTGAGAACTCAAAATGAAGTATAACCCAAAATAAGTTTTTAGAAAGCTCTTGGAGAGCACTTTAATTGATGCTTTTAGACGTTTTCCTGCTAAAAAGATATTGCCAAAAATGGATCCAATGGCATGTGATAAAAATAGAAGCGTTCAGATAGATTACATAGATTTTAGCAAAACATTTCGAACAAATTTGATTAAAAATAACATAACATCTACAGTTCCTATCCGATTTCGAAGATCACACACAGTTAAATCTTCGTAAATGAATTCTCTTTCAGCTGAAAGCTTAACATAATTTTTTTTCGTTAATAAAAAGCAAACCGAAAATTTATAATTTTGAAAAATGGTCCAAAATTAAAATTTCGACTTTGGTTGCTTGTAACTTGAATAATTTGAACTTAATCTGTACATATCATATATCACTGTAAGGAGCACATCAATACCTTATTAGATATTGACGAACAACCGAAAAAAGTGCCCAAAAACATGTTTTTCGAAAAAATCTCGAAAACGGTGCTAAGAAAAAAAAAAGGTTGTCATTTTCGTGTTTCACGAACCCAAAATTACCATGAAAAACACTTTTTTACGAAGGTTCACTCGATGACCCTTGAATTTGTAAACTAGTGTTATCGATATTTTAAATATTAAAATCGATGAGATGGTCTGCTTCACTTCTCTTTGCCGGCACACTTTTTAGCATAATCCTATAGATTAATTTATCACTAGGAAACAATACGAGATGTTAAAGTGAGATAGTTAAAAAACTATAATAAATCTACGAGATAGTTCATATTGGTGGAAAAAAACCTTCTTCTGAAATGGTACCTTAGACGAAAAAGAAGGCAAACAAAATTCAAATATATATTATTAGACGCGCTATAACTAAACCGTCTACAAGAATTTGTCCAACGAGTTTTGGTTTAAGCCCTAAATCAAAAAACATATCATCAGATTTATATTTTATATATTTGTATTTTACTAGTCATATGTTTAGTCAACACAATAGTAGGTTTCGATGGAAACTTGCTATTATATTTATATTGTATTAATTATTTTAGTAAATTTACTTACTGTCTAATAAAGACAGATTGTAATTAAAATGGAAAACAAAAAATAAAAAAAAAAAATATGTTTAGTCGTTTGGTGGAAAAACATAATCACAGCCTTAACTGTATGCGATAATGACGTAGCAAATACTTGGAGAATCTCGTTGATGCTTTTTCCTTGGCAGAGTGCTCTACAATGTTTCCGGTGGGGGGACTGGGGTTGGGGTTGGGGCGGCAGATGATGATTTGATGCTGGGCCGTACTTGGAAGGAATGCCAACAAGTATATTAAATTTGTTGTTAATTATAATTGACATGAGATGCCCTAGGGTTTCCAATGTACAAACAAGTACAGGAGCATCAGGGGTTTGCATGGGAAAACCTCGACAAGAAATTCTATTTAACTTACCTCGTACAAATGCTGCAATATCGTCAACTGTAATGAGATAGAGTAAAAAGGAACATAAGTTACTATGTACGTATGTTTTGACCCTATTGTACAGATATTTAAAGGTAAAAACCTTTCCCTTGTCAAGTTTTCATGGTTGCCAAATTGGCAATTTCCCTTTAACTGTTAAATTGCCAAGTCATTTACAGTTTATTCATTTCATTTCCACTCGAAAGCGGACAAATGAAAATGTTTCTTTAAAGCCAAACCAAAATCGTGCAGGTATAGGCCCAGGTGATCCTAACGTAGGTCTTGTTTTCCCCTTTTCTTTATTTTTTTAATTGACAAGCTCAGCAAAAGCGTAGTAGGGTCAGGCGATGGCGATACCGAAAAAAAGGTCAGCCAGCTAAAAACCAGAAACACAAATGCGTAAAAATGGTGCATAGCGGAAAGATTGAAATATTCGAATTTTGCACACTCTACTTAAAAATTTAATTTTTCCGTTTTTTTCTAATTTTATTATAAATTTAGCAACCAGCGTATAAACAATTTCTTTTTTTAAGCTGTAGATTCTTCGCATCGACAAACCACACTCAGATTATTGAAGCCGCTTTACGAATTTTGGGGGTTCATTCGTAATAATATTGGAAATTAAAATGAAACCACCCCAATATTTATTTCTTTTAATAATGTCTTTTATGTCGTCCTAGGCTCTTGAAAACCGCTTCCAGTATTTGCAGTAATAAAATTAACTAGAGCAGGAAAGAAAATTTCCAAAGATAAGTCACAAATCTTTTGGGCAATCCAGCCTAAAAATGATAAAATAAAATATTCATAATTTTATATATTATAACTAAATTATCAAAATTATAAAAGTCAAAAGCTAATTTATTTACATAACATTATAGGAGAATATAATGAAAGCTTGAATTAATTGGTCTAAAGTCTTCATCATAAGTTTTTAGTGTCATAAAGAGTTAGCTTGCCAAATATTCCTCCTAGCTTAATACATTTTTCGGTTGTTCATCGAATATAAGTTATATTTGTTCAGATCCACTTTCTAGACAGTAATATTTTTTGGAGCCCCAGTGTGGTTGAGATTGCTTATAAAATATTTTCAAGCTCGCTTGGCATCGTCCTAATCCCGATTTACACCATAAATACAATTAACGTTATTGATAGATGGAATTCTTAGCTTGCAGCGAATAATATATAACAATAATTATATAGAATATATATAATAATAATAATGTTAACATTGAAAATATAGTATTAAGTTTTTATGCTATTATTTTTTTCTAAAAGGCATATTTGGATGAGAAACAAAAAACTGCCCCCAATGATCAATTTATTACGGCAAAAATTTTTACCCCATTCTTTTTAAAAAAAGTGTATTTTATTTTTCATTAAATTGTGAAAAAAAAACTACTGAATAATTTTGAAACAATTTTAAGCAATTCTTACACTGCAAATTGGTCATTTTTTGTGTTAAAAGTGAGACGTTACAATTAAAGAAAACTTGCACGTTTTTCTGGACCTTTAAGATATCCTTTAACAATGAATTATTACACATTTTGTTCTTGTTTTTGTTTATTTGGAACATGGACCACAATATCACTGTCATTGTCATACCTTCCTCATACATTGTTAAAAATTGTCAAATTTAAAATTGATAGACTCTTTTTAAGAGTATAAAAAGCATCGTGGCAGCTGCATTGACCAAAAACAGGCTTGCGGCAGATTCAGCAGATGGTCCCCAGCGAAGTGTAACTTGATTAAAGATTTCACACTTCATTCAACAGATTCTTTTTTTTTTTCGGTTCCTTGTTTTTTTTAAGACAACGTTTAACTTTAAAGCTCGAATTGCAAGTTTCAGGTTCCTTGGATACATATAATATTTCACTAGTTAGCAGCTTTGTGGGTGGCATTTATAGTAAATACTTTGACATAAGAAGTCTTGAAGTAAAATATAAATATAAAGGCCCTTAACCAAACCACACACAGGTACTATATGATTTGCGGATTTATATATATGTATTCCTAGACTACTATATATATAGAGCTTAATTCCGCATTTATTTGCGGATTTAGTTTGTATTTATATGGGTCATTCTCCGGCCACCCCACCCTTACACTTTAATTTTTAAGATAAATCATCGTTTTTGGGCTTAAAATTTTCGTCTTCTAGTCTGCTTTTTAAAGCCGTATGCTGTTTTTTGAAAAAAGTTAAGAATCTCCAAAATTTTATAGCTATTTTTAATCTTATTCTCAGAAAAACATTATTGCAACCCCTGTCTTTCGTTATTTAGATAGTTTTGAGATAGTTGATTATATACACTTAAGTAGCTTAATAAAGGCTCATCAATCTTGAGGTTTTTTTTTTAAAGTAAAAAATCTTTATCCTCAATAGAAAGAACCGTTCTTGCCATTCACTTTTTGAAAATAATCCCTTTCAAATGTTGGTCGAAACTGCGCCGTAGCTCGTCCAAGCGGAAATTCCAACTTTCGATGACGCGTTCGAGCATAATCGGCGGTACCTTGCGAATAACACGGGGAATGTTGGCCTCTTAAGCATCAAGCCAAACACTTTAGACTTCACGTAACCCCAAAGGAAAAAGTCTAACAGTGTGATATCACACGATCTTGGTGGCCAATTCGACGGTCCGGAACGTGAAATTAATTGTTCACCGAATTGGTGCCTCAATATGTTCATTGTTTCACGGGCTGTGTGGCAAGTAGCACCGTCTTGTTTAAACCAAATGTCGCCGAGATCTCAGGCTTCAATTTCAGGTAGCAACTAATTCGTGATCATGGTGCGATAACGGTCACCATTGACGGCTACGCGGTGGCAAGCGTCATTTTTGAAGAAATATGGACCCATGATTCCACCGGCCCATAAACAACGCGCTGGACGAGGTTTATTCGGTCGAGTGTCATCCAATAGTGAATATTGGGTCTCAAATTTGTTGATGGTATTTCGAATGGTATTCTCAGTAAGTCGATTATGGCGACCATAAAATGGGCTAAGCGCGCGAAAAACATTCTTTACAGAACGCGAGTTTTCTTAATATAATTGTATGATTTGAAAATGTTGTTCGGATGTTCCATGATGAAATGGCAATGAAAACTAAATAAAAAACCTCAAGATTGATGACCCTTTACTTTTTCAAAGTTTCATAATTGAAGTGTGGGGGTGGGGTGGCCGGTTTGGCAGAGTATGATCCTTATATTGTATATATGTACAATCTATGTCTAAATATAATAAGCTAAAACTATTTATACAAAACAACATATACGAATTTCCATTCTGGAGTTTAAAGTTTTTTTTTTAGTCACGTAGCAAATAATTATGTATATTTTTTCAAAACATTACAACAGTTTTATTGATTCAAAAACTATGCATTGGGGTTTTGATTTGAATTACAAAATCGACAATTTGTGCGAATAAGTGTAAGTGTGTAATAAGTAAGTAGTTCTGCAAGCTATTAAATCGTAAAACACTTTTTTATCTGTTTTTAGGTTCAGCGTTTGGCGTTACGTTACATGGCGTGACGTTATCCAAATTTCCATTTAAAATTTGTTGTTAACACTTTTTTTTTATAACTATCTAAACCAAGAATAACATAAATTTTTTCATCAATATTACATACTTTATGAGTATATTTAACTTTTTAAAAAAAATATTGATAATGGTCAAAAAAGGAATATCCTTGCTTCTAATTTAAAAAAAAACATATTATATTGGGCCAACATTACAATCGATTTTTACATGTGTGGTCACATCAAACATTTTTTTTCAATTCAAAGTGTTATCTTTACCTCTTGTTAAAGAAAATTTTTTTCAGATATGTTTGAGTCTCGTAGCTTGTCAAAAAAAGTCTACCTAAGCATTCAGCTATCTATAACTCTATAAATAATCGAAGTTTTGCCAAAAAAATGTATGAGTTGATAATAGCTAAAAGAGAGAGATACTCCCTCTTTTCGCCATAAATAATACAAATATATCAGCATACTTACAACATAAGTATAAAAATTAAATTAGGTGTGCCCAGGTGTTCAAAATATTTTAAGTGCAATTTTATAGCTGGGCATTTATTTTCCCAAAAGGCACGCCAAATTTAAGGACGAAGAGCTTTTTTACTAAGGTTTAGCACTTATTTTTTTTTATTTTGGTTCTCTCATTTTTCCTTGCAGTCACAACTTAAAGCTATAGTCATAGTAACAGAGTTCACTGCGAGATTAAATACCTTGTTAACCATCAACACAATTTAACATAAGCCGCCAGCTGTTTACCTTCCAAATGAAGGCCACCCAAAAGCCAAGTTAAAACAGCAACCAAATAAAAAAATCTAAAACTAAGCCAAAATGAGCAAAAGACAGGAAGACAATTAAAAACGAAAGAAAAAGAAAACAAATTATCAAAGAAAAATTAAAAAAGTAAAAAACGACAAACTCAGCTAAATATCTCAAAACTGAGTGAACCATAAAAAAAAGGCCTAATTTCGTCAGTATTGTTATACTGGATGGAAGAAAAGGAGAGGAAGAAAGGTGAAAAACTTGACAAAAGAAAAAAAGAAGCAGAGAGAGCAGATTTTAGAATCATCAAAAAAACTTTATGTTACTAAAACTTTCCGCGCTTCTATGGCGCAGTGCAAATGAATAGCAATAAAGTATGCCTGAAAATGGTGTTGTGTACGAATAAATATTAAGTCGTGCTTCTTCAAAAAATAAATTAAATAAAACGAACGAAAGTTCATACCCAGAAAAAGATGATGCATTCAAAAGTGTTTCAAAGATGTGGACTTTATGCAAATGGCGAGATGAAACGAGAAGCAACTAGAAAAACGTTCATATCCCAAACATTAAAAGAGACATGGTCACGACTGCCTACAACACATCTTCCGGCTTGCAACCATACCATACCATGCCATCAGTGGCAGTTGCAATATGCATAACAAATATGAATCCTGAAGCTGATATGGAACCAAGGGTACACTGCATATATTGCATTTGAAGTGCAATGCTATATACTGCCATATAAACGTTCAAGTGGTTGTATTTGCATGTCGACGGGTGTGTTGAATATGCGATTTCGTTGTAGAATATCTGAAATTGATTTTTCATGGGAAGTATGGCGAAATATTGAAACGTGTTGATTGCAGTTGAAAGTGGCTTAGGAGAAATTGCTGGGAAGCGCAACTAAACCAAATAATACCACCATTTAATATTTAACTTAAACAATTGAAAAGATGCAAATCTTTCAAATTTATTGTAATCTCAAAAAAGGCTTTTGGTATAAAAAAAAACAATGACAAGGATAAGAGCATTATAATGTAAAGTTAGATTAAACTCTACTCGAGAATTTCATCTTCAGATTCAGAAATATTCGATAAAAGGCTAGAATAAATTTTTTTTTATTAATTTTCTAATTCAAGTGTTTAAATACATTTTTTATGGATAAATATTTATTTAATTTATATTCAAAGGCCTAATTTGGTCTTATGGCAGTTTATGCCCAATGATGGCTCCAAGTGCACCCTGGATTGGCAACAATATATATATTTATAAAAATAAATTAACTCATTTGAGTATTCGTAAATAAACACAAAAAAAAAAATGTATTTTCATTTTTATGAAAAATCATTTGGACAGAAGACTTTTTGAAAAGAAAATGCTTAAGATTACAAGGCAGTTTTAGATTTCGATAGCCACGAATCTTTTTATCAAAAATAATATAGAATTTATTAAACATTCAACAACAATAAAAAATTAAATAAATACCAAAACACATAGAGTTCAGCTCAACTAAGGAAAACGTCATCTATTTCTCTAGAAAAAGAAAACCCCATCATTTTCCTACAAGCGCTTTTATAATAAATTATTTCCCAACACACTGGGTTGACAACGTTAGATACCTTGGAATCAACTTCGACAGAAAATTAGCTTTCATCTATAATAATTCGTCAACCATTAATAAAGTAAATAAAACTTTAAATTAAGCTAAAACTTTTTTCTTATCAATTATGATGTACTCAACATTAATACTGTGTCCAAACCCTTATTTAAAATGATTTTTTTTCCATTAAAATTGAAAAATAACTCTTATTTTTTGACATAAAAATATATATTATGAACTAATAATTAAATATCAATTCTTGTTAAAAAAATCACGAAATAATTCACCAAACATTGAAATCTCCTCGTTTTGACTTTTCAAAATGAGTCGAAATCTTGAACAGACCTATATTAATCACTCCAATGCACATTGGGCCCAGATGGCCAGATTTTGGCCAAAAGCCCTCCAGATGAAAGTCAAAATTTGGACAAAATGATATTTCAATATGATGTTACACATATTAAGGTTTCCTGTGCAGAACAAATTTTTATATTATAATTAGTGGTTTTTAAGTTATTGGCAATCAAAGTTGATATTTTGTATTTTATGAGCTTTCGCGATAATTTACATAAAAAAAAAACCGGCATTTACCATGATACGTGTAGCTACGAAATCTTCATTCACTTTACTATTTATAAATATTACTTCAGAAAAAAAATAAAAAGGAGCTAAAAAACTTTTTGGTTTTAAATATATTCGACTAGTTATAAAGATTTTGTTAGTTTTTATATTATTCGCTTAAAGGGTACCCCCGACTACCACTCGATATTTGATAAAAAAAATTTTTATATTTTACGAGAAAATGTAATTCACGATTTTCGGAAATTGAATTTTGTATTTACTGTTTTTTGAATTTCTTAGCTGCCTAAAAGTACGCTTTAATAATAATTTTTTCAAAAGTTGTACTAAAATGCAAAAAAATGTACAATTTCAAAATTTTATCTCATACTTACAAATATGCAAATCAAAAAATGTAAAAATGATCAATTTTGATGAAAAAAATTTAAATATGGATTATTGAAATTATTTTCCGGAAATTAAAAGAGCATGCCAAAAAAAATTAGAACTTTTAAATACCATATTGATTGGAAGTGTCGTCTTTTTGTACTTGGCTTGGAAAACTGAAACTGTTTGGGGCTATAACTCCAAAAACCATTCAATATTTTGGGTATAGGCTATTTTTTCAATGTATGTGGGCTCATATCTACCTCTGTGTGAAATATGGTCCAATTTCAACTAACAGTTTTTTTTTTTAATTAAAGTAACTTTTTATTTTTGGATTTTTTCAAATTTGGTCTAGATTATCTATATCTTAAAAAAACCGGAGGAGGCTCTAACTTCCCAGAAAAGTATTTAAGTCCTTTACGAATATATATATGATTTCCTTTATCTCCTATTGGAGCATAGGGCGTCTTCAATTGCCGTCTTCCACCGAACTCGATTTTGGGCTATCTTTCTTAATTCGTTCCAGCTTAACCCCAGAGATTTCATTTCAGCTTCAGTAGATCTTCTCCAGGTGGTACGTGGTCTTCCAACTCTGCGCCCTGTTTGCTGAAAGGGATTCCAGCGCATTGCTTGCTTTGCTATGCTGCTGTCATTTTTGCGGAGCGTATGCCCGATCCACTTCCATTTTCTTCTTCTTATTTCGGACGCAATATCGATTTGACTCGTTCTCGAGAGCAACTCCTCGTTAGAGATGGTGGTTGGCCAAAAAATGCATAAAATACGCCTTAGGCAGCGATTAACAAACGTTTGCAATCGTTTAGTGAGTGTAACCGTTACCTTCCACGTATTGCAACCGTAAAGGAGAACCGATTTCACGTTGGAGTTGAAGATGCGGATTTTAGTGTGCAAGCTGATGATGTTGCTTTGCCATATGGGGGCGAGGATGCCGTAAGCAGCTCTAGCTTTGTTGATTCTGTTTTCAACATCCAACTCAGCACCTCCATCTGCCGTGACCATGCAGCCGAGATAGCAGAACTTATCGACCACCTCGAATTGTTGATCCTCAGTTGTAACATACGGTGGGATGTCGTCTCGCAGGCTCAATACTTGCGACTTTGCAGCATTGATTTTAAGTCCGGCAGGCTTAGAGCAAGCACTGAGTGACTGTGCCATTATCATCAGGTCGGTGATGTTTCCAGACAGCAAGCAAATATCATCAGCGTACGCCAGATGATTAAGGTACCTGTTGTTAATTTGCCACTGTATACCCTTGCAGCGGCGGTCGTCGTTGAAAGAGTCTTTGATGACATCACCGATGACAAGAAGGAACAGTATGGGTGACAATATGCATCCTTGCCTGACACCACTCTGTACAGCAAACGGGTCAGACAATTTGCCTTTATGCAGAACAAAACAATTAGCGCTGTTGTAGCTCTCCTTGATTAGCGCAATTAGTTTGCATGGCACTCCTCTTCTGCGAAGGGCTGACCAAATAAATTCACGATTTACGCTATCAAACGCCTTTTCAAAATCGACAAACAGAAAGTGAAGTTTTGTTTGATACTCCACACTCTGCTCGATAATTAATCTGAGCGTGTTGATATGATCAGCACAAGAAAAGCCGCTCCGGAAACCAGCTTGGTACTCTCCTATGGACATTTCAAGATGTTCCTTTAGGCGACCGAGAATAATTCGCGCAATGATCTTCGCAATCGCCGGTAAAACGCAAATACCTCTCCAGTTGTTGCAGTTTTTTAAATCACCTTTCTTGGGAAGTTTGACGATAATTCCATTCTTCCATTCGCCAGGAAAAGCTTCTCGCTCCCAGGCTGCTTTGATGGCAGGTCGAAGTATCTCTGCCGCGAGCGATGGGTCCGCTCTATACAGCTCCGCGGGTATACCGTCAACACCTGCGGATTTACCCAGAGGCATTTGTTTGATAACCGCGGTTATTTCGCATAGGCTGGGAGCATCAGTTCTTATCCTGGTATTAGGCGATGATGGTGTGTCGTCCTCATTGCTGCGTGCATGCTCGGAGGATATGATGTTGTTCAGAACTGTTGAGAAGTGCTCATCCATCGGTGAAGTTGCTCATCGTCAGAGTTGAGCAAATCGCCGTTGCCATCTTTCACTGGGTGTTCGATAATGATGCTTTTATCCACCAGCTTCTTACTGATCTTATACAGTGTAGCTGAGTCACCATTTCTAGCGGCATCTTCTGCTCGTGTGCCCAGGTCATTAATGCGCTTTCTATTGTCACGTCTGACAGATCGCTGTAAAATTTCATCACTCTAAAAAAATTATTATGGAAATGCCTGATTTTTGGCCAAAATATGACAATCTGGGCCCACAGTGCAACGGATTAAATAGGAAACCCTATTGGTTGATATATGATTTGCAAACTTGATCTTAAATAAATTCGGATTCCGAAATAGAAAACCATATTTTAAGCTCTTTACTCTTTAGAATATATTAATACAATTGTTAAGATATGACTTAGTCAGTTATCACTGTTCCTTATTCTTACAATAACAAGTATCTCCATTGCTATGTAACTGTAAATACAACTGCTTACATTGATATAACAAGCGGAATAAAAATATTTATCTCTAAAAACGTTCCATAGTCAATGTTTAGCAGGTCGAAGCTCAAGCATAAATAATAATAAAATGTATCTTACAGATGCACATAAATAAACTCAGATAGCAGATGATGTTGCTGTTGGCAGTTACCATGTATCGTAGAACTACAACTTATGCAAATCGGTTACAAATCTACGACTAACTCTCGTCTTCTTTTATGTATATATGCAGAACTATCATTGAGTTATCTTTTGGTTCCAAGAGCAGGTAAGTGGCAGTGAGCAGTACGCGGACGAGTGCAATGCACGCGAAGTTTAACTTAGCAGTCAATCAAACCCGTCAGTTTTAGATACATTGACAGCCTCAAACGTCATCATCAGTAGCAGCAGCTACTGGATACATTCCACTCTCGATTCTGCACGATTCTTGCATCGATATCGATGTCATTTAATAGCACGGGTCTCGCATCAAATCACAGACGAAAGAAAAGCCATGGGGAAGCCAAGTCTAGCACGAAGCTGGCAGTGACAGACAGTGTTTAACCTCAAAACCAATTCAATTGTTTGATTGACATGCGGCACACAATGTATCTGTAGCACTAGTTGCGGCTCAGAAGTATCTCTAACTATATTTGTCGTGTAACACGAAAGCTTAGCACCTTCAAAAGCTCATTGAATCATTGACAAACCGCCGGTCGATGCGGCCCTCAAGTCATTATACCAAATACAATTCGCATTTATCTGAGCGCACCTCCCAGTAAGAGTAAGTTACAAATTCGCTGTCAAAATAATTATAAAGACTGACGGTGTGACGGTGAAGTGTAATTAACATAAAATGCATTATGTGACATGTAAGATACAGATAAAAAAAAAATTATGCATACAAAGACAAAATTACGAATTCGTGCTGACAGCAAACAAAAGCAAACGTTGCGTTGATAATGGGCATTATGTGCGACATATGTAAAATGTATCTACAAGATACAAAAAAAATGCAGTGCTCTGGCCTGCTCCTAAATATTACATGAATTTGGTTTGTATTACGTTTCCTCTCTGTACGTGTTACCAAGCTATCTGTAATTAAACATTCAGATACAATTTAAGGGAGAAGCTTAATTATGGTACACATTTAAATTTATATACAAAATTCATGTTTAATTAATTTTTTCAGAAACCAGTACAAAACTATCAGTCGAAAATCCGTCCGTATATATTTATATAATAGAATAAACTTCATTTAATAATATGAAAATATACCGTTGAGCACTAAAAGCAACAAAAACTGTTTAAGTTTGTTCCACAGGAGTTTTTGCATATGCATTAGTAATAGAAAGGCTAACAGGATTGTCAGCAGTGTCAGAGAAACGACAACCAATATAATTAGTGTATTCATACCCAAACATTGAATACAAATCTCCCGTTTTTCTCCCATGACTGTAGATACTTTTGTATCTATGTGAGTCCATGCAAAAAGTAGTAACTCCAGCAAACAGCAAAACAATTGTAGCCAGTATTTAGCCATGACAACAGAGTACAGCAAATATGGCATAATGCGACACAAAGTTACGCTAGAGTGCCCCAGCCCAGACCTAGGAAGTAATCCATGGAACAATCCCACGAAACGGGCATGACACGACAGAAACTGCATACACACAGGCCAAGAGAAAGGTTCTTGGCCCATTCATTTTTGGTAGCACTTGTTTGTATGGGTTACTGGTTTTATGTTGCAAGCAAGCAACAACAACATAACTACCAACTAACCCTTGGGCTATCAGGTTTTGTTTTTGGCAAATGAACTGCATCGTAACTGTAGAGTTGGCCAAATCCGCAACTGTTTAAAGCTTCATATTTGGTAGCAGGACCAATTCACTTTTTCGTGCAGAAACAAAAAAGTAACTTGCCAGTGCGACGGAGGGACTGGTAGTTTGGCAGCGAATATGGACAATAAGCAAGTTCTAAGATGTATCTCTAACATATTAAATAATCTACATAAAAAAAATGTTAAACTTTTATAATTTTAAGACTTTAAAGTCGGGCGCGGCTGAGGCTGAGTAAGTTTTGCCCATCGTACCTTTAAATATATATATACTAGAGGTGGGATACTATCGATGGTACTATCGATAGTATCGATAGTTTCATTTTGCGGATACTATCGATGATTTTGTTCGATATACCGAGAGTATACTTTTGTATGTAAAAAACTTTTTTGACAAATCAACGGACAAAAAATTGACAACACGTCAAAAAGAATACAAAACCATCGGACGCTTTTAAAGTCGCCAAATAAATTACAAAACATAAAAAATAAAAAATTATTTAAGTCAAATTTTTATGAAAATTCATCGCATAAAAAACCAAAGTCGATGGCGTATTAGCCTTAAAGATTGCTACAGACGTCCAGCCTTTTCGGAGAGTAGACGATTCATAAAAAAAATAATTGCTTGGAAAATCGATCGTTACAGAAACAATCTATTTTCCATGCTCAAACGCGAGTTTCTGTTGAAGAATGGATATAATGTTCGGACTGTAATGTGTAGCTTTTTATTGACATTGCTGATGAATTCTGCGAATTTATCCAGGCCAATATAATTCCCAGGTATTTGACGTTTGGTTCCCATTTTACGTCGACCCCTCCCAATCTAATGTACTCCCTTGGCGTATAAATGTCTTTCCGTTTAAGCGTAAAATAAATAGCTAGGGTTTTCCCGTATTGACAAGAATTTTCCACTTACAAAAGTAAGTGCTGAGCGAATCGAATGGTTGTTGGTGATATCAGAGGAAAGTATCGCCGAGCTTAAGATAGCAGTCTCATCTGGAAATACTGATGTAAATATGTTATTCAATATAGGGGAAAGGCATGATCCTTGCGGACATCCTGCTGGTATCGGAGCTAGAGAGGATGTTGCCCTTCCAATATGTACATTAAATGTCCGATCTTTTAAAAAAATGTGTAGTATTAAGATGACTTCTGGGGAAAAACTTAAATGAGACAGTTGTGCCAGACCGAATCAAACGCAGCTCGAATATCCAACAACATCATCCCTGTTGATTAAGAGTGGGAAAAACTATTTTTGATAATTTTCTTAATTCTCAACAGGGGGTGGACTGTAGTGTGCTCGCGGCGAAATCCAAACTGGAATGATGGCAGAACGGCGTTGTCTTCCATGAACATAACTAGTCTCTCCCTATTTACTTTTTCCAGCAATTTGCTTACTGAAGACAAGAGGCTAATAGGTCTGTATGAGGAGGTTGATTCTACCGGTTAGTTTGGCTTGACAATGGGAATGATTTTATACATTTTCCAAGCATTAGGGAAGTAGCAGAACTGAAGACAATAATTAAACAACATTGTAAGGAATCGTATTCCTTTTCTCGGGAGCATTTATAGGCACAGAAACCCCTTATTTACTACCACTACAGTTTCTGGGTCATTTAGATCAGCAGATAAGTTGTGGTTGCGCCCGAAGAAAAGTTGTTACCAAATTTAATTTGAAAATTAAAATTGTATTTAAATATCTTTTAAGCCAAAAATAAATAACTAAATAGATACCAAGTATGGTCTTGAAAGATCAAAGTTAAGCGTCATACAAAATAATGATTGATTTAAAATATTTTTTGAACTGAGGTATGTGTAACAATAGTTAATAATAATAATGTTCTATTCAATATAATAATTTCCCTGACTGACTATTTTAGTCAGTCGCCCCTGGGAGTGATGAGCGATACTGTGAATTTTCAGTCACAGCGACAACTGTGACTGTGACAAAAAAATATCAGTGACAAAAGGTCGTGACAGTGACACCGAGTACATAATAAAATTTTTACGAAAGAATATCGCGGATTTTTATTATGCTTTTAAAAACAAAAAAATTATAAAATTTATAGTTTATAAAAATTAATATCTTACAGCTTTGGGTAATTCACACGTTGGATGCTTCCTCTGAATATACTTTGATAAATTGATTGTTGAAGATCCTATTAACTGTTACAAAATACTCGCCAAGTATTTCCGTACCAATTGCATCTTGCAATATTTGCAAGGCAAAATTATAATCTAAAACACTCAATAATTTCCAAATTTCACATTCCTTTCTATCCATGTTATTATTCACTATTATTTACTCACAAAAAAAATTTTAAAGGCACTAGTCTCTTCAACTACTAGACACTTACTTTGCATGTGACCCTTCTTCAAATTGCAACAAATACTTCAAAACTATTGTATTCATTAATACTAGCCACCTATTTTGTAACCGTTCATAAAATAATATACAAAATGCAAAATACGCGCTAAGTATTTACCTGCAGTATTTACTCTTGCAATAATTTGTTACTATTGGTACGGAAATACTTGGCGCGTATTTTGGAACAGTTCATAGGATCTTGTACTTACGAATATTTTGTCGCGGTTCATACGAACTTATATATCCACGAGTATTTTGTCAACTTGGTATGAAAATACTTGGCGCGTATTTTGTATCAGTTCATATAACCACGAGTATTTTGTCACCGTGGGTTGTGACTGTGACAAAATACTCTTACTCTCATACCAATAGCGACAAAATACTTGCAGCGTATTTTGTAACAGCTCATGTTACGGTGACAAAATACTCGTCACTGATACGACTTGTTACATTTTGTCGCCGTGACAAAATACTTGTCACTGATACGACTCGTTACATTTTGTCGCCGTGACAAAATACTTGTCACTGATACGACTCGTTACAATAAAATACTTGTGACAAATCACAGGTACGTAAATATTGCTCATCACTAGTACGCTACCACTACGCCACCGACGGCCTATTCAATAACTTTTCGTTAATAAATCAATGTCTTTGAAGAATAAACTTCAAGGATCTCAACAAAAATTGATTGATTTACAATATTTTATGAATTTTTGGTGAATGTGGTATGTGTAGTTGTAGTGTGTGTGTAGTTGGCACATTTATATTTATATTTATATATTGTTCAATTTTTTAAACTTATTTTCACTTATTACCAAAACTGAAGCCTTTTATTCTTTTGTAATATACCGAAAATTGAAGATTAAAAATTCCATATAGGTAATATACCAAAAATTGAAGATTAAAAATTCTATATAGGTACTATTATTAATTTCATGAGTATTAATTCTGAAGCAAAGACAGAGCCCACGACTGTGATTAGCAGGATCGAGTCTCGATTATCTCTTTGCCCAAAAATCGTCAGCCCAATGCAACCAATGAAGCACTTTTTAATTATACTCTCATTTTGTGAACGATTCAAGAGTATTGTCTGAAGTTTCACTTAAGTCCCAATTGAGACCTTTTTTGTTGTGGCAGGTTGCCAACTGTTGCTTCAGCTGGCACATCCTTAACGATAATTTATAACCATTCTATGGGCACGTGTTCAAAAAAGTCGACTTGCCCTCCACCATGACCAAAAGGGAGTGTAGGACTCTCTTGAGTAAATGAGTTGTTGCTCATTTAAGCGAAAATTGCGCATACGCAGCGGATGCTAATTACTCAAACTACATTTGTATGTTTATTGTTTTTGCCACCAAATGCTCCTGTAATGAATTTGAAATGCTTTTCTTTTGTATTAAGGCCAGACACAAGAGCAAAATAAATTTTAATGATATTAAATGGGCTCCATTTCATATTTGATGGTTGTTTCAATAATTTTGATACCTTTGGTTTCGGAAACACACACACACACACTAATACCATTTCATTACTGTGGTCTTTTTCCTAATTTATAACTGATGCTGTGTCATGTCCAGCTGTGCGGCATTATTGGTGAGGAGTGAAGATTGGAATAGTAAAAGGGAGGTTCAGCAAAATATATTTTAGTTAGATCTAAACCAGCTATGTCAGAGAGTTTTTTGCTGTTTCTGACAGACTAAAAGCACGGCAGGTGTCCATTATGTATATATTATAATTTGCACTCCACGTTGCCTGGTATTTTATTATTATTTGTTTTGGAACTTAAATAATTTGTTGAATTTAAACAATAAGCTGCGTATTTTTATTAAGAAAGCGAAGGCCTAATTATTTGGTGTCAAATTTTGAAAGAGCTTAATAATTTAGTAGCATTAAATTTTTTTTAAATTAGGATATGTTTCAACTGTAAATTTGATTGTACAAAAAAACAAAATTTTCAACAAAATTTAAAAATTTTAGTAAAATAATTAATTAAAAATTAAAATTTATATTGTTAACCCTTTCATGCACGCTTTTTGCACAGGACAGTTCGATTTTTTTTGACGGTTGTTTTTTACTTTATTGTGGTCAAATAACAAAATTAAATCAAATTTTTAAAAATTTAGTCACTCCTACTATTTTTATTACTTTGTTGTACATGTACCACATCGTGCATTAAAGGGGTAAAACTGCGTAGCAAAATGGAATTAAAACAATATTTTTTTTAAATCAAAACAAACACTTATATTTTAACATTTCATAGCAAATAATTCTTCAGTTTATTGCTTTAAACTCAATTTAAAACTAAATAATAAAAAAAAAATATATTTTCTTGATTTTTACTGAGGAACTTATAATTATATAAGTATTATAAAAGCTAAAAAAGATATCCATTTTCAAAAACAAATAATTTTGCATTCATTGAATTAAAGTAACTAAATTATAAACTAATAGTAGAAAATTAATTGTTTTAGCAAATTAAAATAAATTATAATATTTCGAATTCATTAGGTAACTTTTTTTTGTAAATAAAAAGGAACATTCATAATATATTTCTTTTGGTTTGAATAGATGACTTAGCCCACTTTAATTTAAATGATAATTTGTAAAACAGTTTTTCTTTGGGGTAAAACACAAACTTAAATTACGCTTAGTGCAAATCACTGTCGTGTAGCCGCTTTTGCAGAGTTTACAGCGCGACTGCGATGGTTTGTAATCGGGAAAATGCCCTATTCCATCAAATCGGATCTCTTGAACTGTTTTTATTGCTCCACGTCGTGATGATGATGGTGTTGTTTGTAGAGAACACGATGGGCGGCCTCGTTTTTTTAGGATAAAGACATTTTTGTGTATTAATCCAATTGCAATTTGTTTTTGGAATTGAATTAAAGTAAGCGTTTCTTTTTCGTTAAGTTTGTTTAGCTCACAATGACGTCTATACAAAAGCCAGCTATTCGTAACTGCTGAGTTGAGGATCCAAAAGAAAATTCGCATATAGTATTCTCGGGATCGATGATTTATTCTGTATAATTCACAGAGCATGTCGGCCAGGTCTACGCCTCCCATAAAGCGATTGTATTGCTGAGCAATTCTAAGTATTGTAATGTCAATTGAATTTTTATCTTTCTGGCACCATCGCTGGCATGCAGATATTGGTTCAATACCATAGTCTGTTGATAAAAATTGCACCGGTTTATTATCATACCATTTTACAGCAACAATGTCATAATTTGTTTCTACTCTATTGTCATGAGCCACGACCTTTTTTCTTTAATGTTGCTTCAGAGTCCAAATTACATTTTCCCAAACGATTGCTAAGAACTGTTCCAGTTGCCGAAATTCCTTTTACTTTTAAAGCTTTTAACAAATGTATCGATGTGAACCAATTGTCGAAAAATACTTCAAAGTTCCGATGAGCTGGTATATCCTTTACCAAGTGAATAACTATATCAGACGAAATGCCTAAACCATAATTAGGGCAAGTTCCTTCTCCTACGTACATGGCGAAGTCATATATTATACCAGACTTTCCACATCTTGTACACATTTTAAAACCCCATTTGTGCGGCTTTTTTGGGTTGTATTGTTTAAATTGTTGTCGTCCTCGAAAAGGTATAGTTTGCTCATCTACGCAGTTATGTTGCTCTGGAGGAATCTTTAGACAATTTTAGCGGAAGCTTTCTAAAATGGGCCTAATCTTATGTAACTTATCATATTTATTATTTTCGAGCTCATGATCACAGAAACAACCCTTGCGTATATTTCTTGTTGGCCCACTGATTTTCGGTGTACACAAAATACTCTGTTAATGCACGATGTTGTATACATACTACATATCAATTTTACGTTGTATTAATACTATGTGCATTAAATTTACCTGTTTCTTATTATAATTCGCTTTTTTATAAAATATTTAAGCAGTAAAAAAATTACCAATGCTCTGGTGTATTGTTAAGTTAATAATTTTATCATCTAAAAGTTGGATTTTTTCGCTGCTCAAAAAAAGTCCGACTCAAGTCAACAAAAACCAAAATATGACACTCTAACTCTGAAAAATCGGGCTAAATAATAATGCGAAGTTAAACTCAGGAGATCCAAGTTTCGTTTTTGTTTTAATTCACCAAAAAATTCGCAGAAGCTTAGAAGATATACGCTTCCAAAGTGGAATGTTGTACAGAAACAACAAGTGCATGAAAGGGTTAAGTTTGGTACTTTAAAATCTTTGAAATTATAGTTTATTAGTTTCTATATGATATCCTTTCTTTATCAAATAATAATAATAATTTAAAAAAGTTTTGTCAAATTTGCAAGCTAACAAAAAATAACAAATAAATATATTACACATACATACAGTTTAGAGAACTTAATTTTAGGGGTAACAAAAATATAAAGAAAAATATCAATATGACGAATTTTAAAAATTTAACAGGTAGATCAAGTGCATCAAAATGATTAAGGGTCTAAGGTATTATTGTGTAGAATTCTTATTGCTTACTTATTTTAATGATTTTTGTCATTGCACTTCTTTATCCCCCATGACTTAATTCTTTTTTCGATTCAAAATTGCTAATATGCCCAAGCAGTATTTGCTCCTTTATCCTACAAAATTTTCATCAAATTCAATCAAAGTTTTTTTGTGTTACCAACAACAAAAATGCTTAGCAATCAAAAATTCAATCAAAAACAGTACTACAGAAATATTATTCATACAATAGCTATTCTAGCTATTTCCAAGCTTAATTGTTGCTGTCTCTGTATCTTTGTATCTGCTTCTCATCCGCAAGTAATTTTAATGTTGCACACCTCATACAAACTAATAGGACTGTCAACAAGGGTAATCAATTTGAGAGACCTTCAAAAGTCAAGCTGGCAGTAATTGGAATTGTCGTCAATCCAAGTAGATAAACTTCTAATAGGCAATTGAAATTGAAGGCAGATTATCATAAAATTGATGCCCCTTGAAATAAGCAAAAGAAATTAAAATAGCTTACATTTTATAAAAGAAAATGGAAGTTGAAAATGAAACTGTAAAATAATACGTGAGGAAGATTGTCAGAAATGTATGCGGAAGCGAAAGTCAATAAGTTAGTTGTCGCTGCGTATACGTAATTTTCTGATAACGACTTCCTGGCTGCCAGCAGCTGCTTAAGTTTTTGATAACGTAACAATTTGTAAAAGATTTATTTTACGTCAGCAAGTTTTGGGTGATATGGAGTAGCTAATAATATGTTTGTGTGTATCCCTGCTGTCGTCTTAAAAATGTCAGACACATTTTATATCTTGGCTGATTAATGGCACAACCAACCTAGAACCAGTTCCATTTGGCTTAAACTACTGACCAGAAAAGGCGTGCCAAGCTAAGTGTCAAGTTGCCAACATCTTTGCGTGCACGTGCTGACATCTTGGCCTACTGCAAAGTTGGCAGCGAATGGACCATTAAAGTTGCAGCAATATCCACAATCCCAGACACAGACTTGTCTAGCAGTCCGGTTCTGGTTCTTGACGTGAGCTGCCTTTTATATAGCTCTGTTCATTGCCCCTCTGTGGCATGTCTACAGCTCCCATCCGCTCCTGCCAACTCAGCGGCACATTCTTGTCATGGCACTTTTGGTTTTTGGGCTGTGCGTGTCTGCAACTTTGAGTTAACAAATGATAAACTTGTCGCCTGTCTCTCTTGTGTTTTGTCCGATTATTGTTTTGTGGATTTAAATCCTTTCGGTGTTAGATACCAGTCAACTATAACGAATAAGGAGACCTCTTTTAAATATTTTACTTCTTGTTTCTAAAATCCTTAAGGTACAATAGATCTTCAGGTCGCAGTGCCCACTCTCTTTTGTGAGAGAACCTAGCAATTCAAAAAAAAAAAAAATCCTTGCACTGAAATAATTTAAACTTGAAAAGCTTTTTGGAAGCAAGAGAGTGTTGAAGCTTAAGTAACTAAACTACAACCACAGCATTCAAGTTAATTGAATTGGTTTTAGACACAACGCCTGCAAAGTGGCAGAAATATTTTACAAAAAATAAATTGCCCAATCTATTAGAACTGAAGAAATGTACTTTAAACCATAAAAAAATAAAATTACAGAGATTTTAAAATTGAATGCATGCATATTTGAAGTTCTTTGTTTAATTTAAAAAGAACAAAAAAATATGTGAAGCATTTTTGATACCCGAAACGTAATCACTCGTCAAAACGACGACGTTTGATTTTCTTTTAAATTTTTTTAACATTTTTATTGAGTCTAGGTCTTATTTTACGAACAGCATTAGTTATAACGATTTTAGTAGGTGCCAATGGACAGCAAAATGCTCACAACGTAAGACTTTTTTTTTTTGTGTAAAAATATAAGTAGTCGAAATGACGAGCGATTAGCTTTGTGTAATTTTAAGATGTTCGATAGAAGGTTTCTTGTGCTATCATAACTATTTCAGAACTATTGGAGAACGATCTTAATAGTCAAAATTCAGATTATGATTTAGGCGTTGAAAACTATGTTTAAAAATTACAATTGCATTTTATAATGGTAAAAAATGGAGGCGTTGCCATGTTCGACCAGATGTGCATCATTATGAGCTACTCAAGAAAGGTGGCCGATGTGTCAATTCATTTTTAGAAAAAAATATATCTGGACAAATTAAAAATGTTATGTTATATGTATATGGATTAAAAAAAAATTTTTGCATACAAACTTTTCAATATAGATGAAAAAACGACCGTCGTAATTACGACGAGCGATAATCTTAGTGTACAAAAAAATTACATTCATTTTGCAGCCTAATCGCTCTGTCCGATTGTAATGGCTTTTTATTAAGTATTAGCCAGTGCTAAGTTTTCCGCTACAAAATTTCGATTATTTAACGATTTACCGATAACTGAATATTTGAGTAGGCTTTCAATGGACAAAGTATATCTCGTTTTCGATATAAAATTTGAATGATTATTTTTTATTAAGCTCAATAGTAAATTAGAGCTATAAAAACAAACAAGCTAGTACCTTTATTGGACCTTTACCTATATCGTATATACAAATCAAATAGATCCATCTGAAAAGAGGAAGGTATATATCTACATTTCAAATTTAACAAGTTGCAACTATTTCAACATATTTTGTTGTTGGCATCAGTAAATTTTACTATTGCCATTTTTATACTTTAATATGCTGAACATACTCGTATTTTTATTTGATTTCTCGTTCAATATGCTAGGGGGCTCTGCTCCCTACTGGCTTTATTTGCCAGCTCCAGCCCCAATCACGCTATGCACGGGAAAAAAAATCAGCAGACGCTGTATGTTAACAGATCAAATGTCATATGCATTGACAAAGTGTGTATTTCCTTTAACTCCTATTTGGAGCGTAGGGCGTCTTCAATCATATTCTGTTATAATTCATCCTGAAATTAATTTTTGAAGACTCCCGCATGTCTAATTTACCGACAAATAAAAAAATAATTTTTTATTTTTAGTTTAATTTTCAAATCCAAATTTTTTTTTAATTATTTCCTCTCTATTAAGATTTTTGCTTATTTAAGTTATGATTCCGACTTTTCGTCATCAGCGAATTATAACTTTTTAACACGAGCATAGAGACATAGAGATATTTTTGCGAATTAGATCTTTTGCCTTAAGTAAGGGAATGAAATTTAAAATCAGTATTCCGTAAAAACTTTCAAAAACAATTCGAAAAGAAATCTTCAATGAAATAAACTGCCGTCTGAAAATGTTGTAAAGTTGGCTGCCTAATCGCTGTTATATAAAAACATACAACTTTAGTGCCGGAAATCTAACCATAATTGGAACTTTAAGCTTTCGTCGTTTCCTCAATCAAAGATAAGGCAAAACTGCCGCTTCACTAGAATTTTACAGTAAACCAGCAGGAAAAGCCAGTTTAGCATCACCTAGCTTGAGCCATAGAATTATATAATATGCTTTTATTTTTTGTTTTTTATTGTAACTTTTTTTATCTTCTTTCATGCGATTAATATGACTATAAGCTACCTATAGCTTCCCCTGAGCATGACCAGAACGAGCTGAAGATTTACAACATCTGGTTTACACATTGTTTTGTTTTTTGTTGTAGTAACTGAAGTAAGTACCTCATGATTTAAAAAAAATACTTATTCGTAATACGGAGCTTATAATAAGTACTCCTTAAAGAAGAGTTTAGCAACTATTGGACCGGAAACTGACAGGTAATAAGCCGATTTTATAGCCAAAAATTTTGACTTAAATCTGTAATTTTTTGGCTGCATATAATAGGCAGCTTTTAAGTTCATGATATCTTTTTCGATTAAGTTAAATTAAAATTTTATCACTTACATATTAATTAGTTGCTTCATCGGCTATATATCTTAAGACTTGGTGCACATTCCTTAAAGATTGAACGAGCTGCATAGATATTAACACAGCACTAAAACATTTTAATTTTACTTACTTTTTTTATTTACACATTATAAGCTCCTAGCACTAACAAAATTTGCATAAAAAAATAATTAATTGTTTAGTTGAAAAAAGATTTTTGTTGTTATTGGATTGATATTTAAAAAAAGACCTCCGTAGCCAAGACACAAACCGATGCAATGTCTTGGCTTTAAACTATGCACAGATAGACAGAGGGATGCTGAGCAAGGGTTGGACATACACCTGTTACACAAACTCACACACATACACTTGTTAACCTTTAACAGAGCAACTGGTTAATTTATCGCACAATGGGCCTTATTATTTTTATCACTAATTAATTAGTTAAAAACTTGATTCTTCACACTAAATCACTATTAACGGTTGCTGTTGTTGTTGCTTTTGTTATTTTTAGCAACTTGGCCAAGCGCTGGTCACAAACCGCACGCGACGAGACTCGTTTCTGTTATGACTTTGGCTTACAGCTAAATTCAATTTGCATCAAGCCAACATGTTTGAAGCGAGCATGTTGTAAATGCGATTCTCTTTGCTCGTATTAACACTCTCTTTGGCTCGCTACAACTGCGTTTGGGCGCGTGGGAGTTTGTTGGGGCAAGCTGTTACATGCAATGTTTCCACGTGCCACCCGACTTGTAGATTTAATTAAGTCGAAATCGGAATCGAAATCAGGAACAGGCTTGATAAGTATCAAAAACTCAATATTGAAATGGTCGCCATTTTTATTGACAATCATCCCTATTTTGGTTTTCGATTTCGATTCCGACTTGTCGATTTAACAGTTGCTTTGGGAGTAAAGACTGAATGTCATCCAAGTGATGCTTTCAAGTCTCATTGAGTTTGTAAAGCTTTTGATTAATAAATACGTCTTTATTATTACAGCTAGAACCACATTGGAAAACGTAACCAATGGTTAATGGTTGGGTCACAGTAGTATTAATCAGGCTTTTTTACCGAAAGCAAATGCTGGCGGCCAATACGGTCTTGCACACACTTCATGGAAGACAGTTGGTGGTGATACGCAAGCCATCTTAAACTTTGAAAATTGTTTGCCAAACTCTCAGCTACTCCCCAATGACGTGGAGCACTTACGCTCTAATGACGCTGACCCTTGGTATCCTAGCAGCCCCAAACAGAGTTCACCGATTAGGCGTCGTACTAGGTCAATGACTTAATGCATCCAGGCAAAATGAAGCCCAACTATCGCATGAAAAAATTTGTATACAATAAAATTTTGTGTTTATAGGAATTTAGTCTACGAAAAACATTGCTACATTGACTGATATGTTTAAGTTTCTCTAAGTTTTTTTTTCATTATAAAAAATACTTTTTTTTGTTTGTGAACTGTAAAAAATTTTATTAACTTTTTTATGATCTCATTTCACTACATAAAATAAACACTACATATAGGACGTCAATGGATCTATCATGTATGTAATATCCATAGTTAGAGAGGAACATCTGCGGGGGAGGGGGAAAAAGGTCTAGAATTCTTATAGGGCTGGCTATGAGACCCACCGCCAATCTTTGCTGGTGACGTAGAAGACTTTCGTTGCTACGACTAGTGCGCATATATATATTTTATACCGTAAGTATATATTTTAATTAGTTTATTTTTTAGGGTTTGGGTCCCAATCTTAGTCCTCTCGTTCAAGAATCTGCATATATACACAAGAAGCCCCTTTCATTGGATTACCAAATACTCAAACCAAATCATAGACTTGGCTAGTTGCATCAAAACTGAGTGAATTATGGCCTGTTAAAGTTGTTATCAAGTTAATTTGCAATTTACCCAAAGGACTAGGTCCAATCTTCTCTTTGTCTGAGTTGGACTCAGCAAATTACACTAACGGTTAGCAACCTTCCTAATTACGCAAAAGCCATGAAATGAGCAGCAAACTAACATTGTAAGATTGGCCTGTTCAAGGTCAACTGTTGGCTTTGGAATCAATCATCAGGCGTCGTCACAAAACAAGGATTGGCATTGCCACATGTCTAGCCTCATTCTCTATTGCATTGTCAGAAACCGGAGAGACTTGCTCTCGAACAATGCATAATTACTGAAAATGGTTTCTGCATTGTTGTCTTATTCGGATGCATATTGTTCTCACAGTTGTTCCTACATCTTGGCGCAAGGTTATACTTTATGACTGCATAACCAACAAGTATATGCTGTATTAAGGTTGTCCATACCCAAGTTTAGTTCAGACTTTAGAACAACTCTAATTTGTTTAAGTCTTAAGCAGGCGGCGAAAAAATAATAAAAATTGATTTGTGCATCATGGTTTACCGATAAAACTTAACAACGTAATGCATTATGCGAAATTGTTCATATCTTACTCTTCCATAGATCTCTTTAGGATGCACGATGGACACAGCACACCATTACAAATTGGTGTGCCTGTTGACGATATAGTTGTCGATGTTGCACGTACTGCATATCAAAGTTAACGACCTGCGTCTTAACATCTAAACACAGAGGGTGGTCGAAAGATGGCAAAGGTTGCGAAAAGTGATGGCATCAGGTTGTTTTATGTCTTCAGTCAACAGTGTTAATGACAAGACAATTGGGGCTCTATACTGGGAAATATTATCAAGCGGAAGTGACAATAAAATAAAAAAATATGATGATTTCTATCAATGTTTCAATGGTTTGTAAATTTAAGTAATAATAACAATATAAACTGTGTTTTATTCTGAAATGCCACAACTTAGTTTTCTTAAAAAGAAAATTTTATTTAAACTTTCCCGATTCTCGAAAAATTTGTCGTATAGCCGAGATGGTGCCCGTCAGTGAAGTAGCATGTTTTCTCTTTACCGACAAAAATATTTTCGTTTTACTATTAAATTTAAAATAAAGTACTTATGCGTTCGTTTTTTATTATAATTAAAAAATTATTAATTATAAAAAAAGAAGAAAAATGAATGTAATATACCAAGTGGCCGTCGGTAGCGTAGTGGTAGCGTACTCGCTTTGTAACCCGATTCTCGGTGGTTCGGAGCGGATTCGGCTATAAACTGAAGGTCCCTGTTCTCTTCGAACAGTTATTAATAGAGATCCCGCTCCGCCCAGGGGCGACTGACAAAATATTATTATTAATATACCAAGTAGTTTCCGATTCTAATATTATATGTACTTATCCAAAACTAAAGTCGTCCAGAATTAAAGCCGTCAAGGCTTTATATATTTCTATATACTTCTGAGTTTTAGGTTTACGTACATATAAGTTGAGAATTACAAGATTGCTTGTTTCGGTAAAAGGTAAACTTGGATTTGTTTATTAGGCGTACATCAGGCTTAATATCAATTTAAAGTAGTTTATGAAAGGGATGAAGTAAGTATATTTATTAGCTTTAACTATGACGCTTAGTCAAGTTCCAGTTCAAAAAATGTAACAGAATATTAGTATGTAATTAATTTAGTTGAAGTATAAGGAAGCAAACATCGACTCGATCCCAAAGTCGGCATCTTTTGGTTGAACTTGGCAACAAGCTTTAGAGTTCCCAAGCTTGAGGCGTTCAAACGGTACAACAGACGGACAAGGATTTGCCAATGATCAGGGCCGGGTTAAAGCACGGGACAACAGGTCCATCCATGCCCAGGTTGCCACCGCATCCAGGGGAACCCCACATGACAAAAATTTAAGAAAAAGTCCACTTAGTGCTCATATGAAAAACGATTGGCTCTTTCATTTAATTCTTCCCAGTCTTTAGAGGGATGCACCTTGCGTAAGCGATTTGGAAGTCGAAAATAAATGCCATAAGTTCTTTGTCCTACAATGCTTGTTATTACCTTGGCTAGGGATCAAGCTACGTCCGTCTGTCCGTTCATTCATCTTTCTGTATAAACTCTTAAATTTCGAAGACCGCAGAAGCTAGAAACACAAAACTCTACAGGAAATGGCGCATTGGAGAGTTTCGCTTTTTAGACTTGCAGTTTAATACTTTGCTCTGAAACTAGACAGAGTTACGCTTGATGGAATATTCTGATTTCACGTTTCTTTGCTAATTGCATGGCCAGATACGTAACCTGCAAGAACATGTACTAGCCATCATCCTAAGAGCAGTGTCGGAGCTAGGGCAAAAAGAGGAAATTTTCCGAAAGTAACGCACTCATTACTATATATTTATGGTGCATCATTTATTCCTTTATCTGTAAGCAAACAAATCTTTCTTCAGAGGTGGAAAAAAAAGACTACTAACTATTATACACTAACATATATTATTTCCTTAAACTCCGGTTGGAGCGTAGGGCCAGACACCAATAGGGTATTAAAATCAGTGCTTAATTGTAAGCAATATAAAATTACGCATACGCCCGTTTGTACTTGGTGTAATTACTAAAATTACATTATGCAAAAACGGACGAAAAACAATGTAAATTATTTTCGCATATATATTCCATTTTTCTTGCTTTCATTTTTTAACACTATAATTCTTATTTGTTGTCCATGAAATAATCAAAAATTCGTTCTGGCAAAGTTTTTAGTCGTTCGTTACTCCAATAACTTCCGATTTTTTAAACTGCTGACGTGGCTCAGTGCAAAAAGTGTTGCTCCTAATTAAATTCTTATCGAAAATACGAACTCACTTTCGAAAATCAATGTCTCGGAGACGGCAACAGATAAACCAATTATATATAATACATTTAACTTATTTTCGAGTATGAAAACGACAAAAAGGTTTTGTTATATAAAACAAAGCCTTAGATTTAAATCTTTTAATAATCTATTAATAGCGTATCATAAAAATAGATATATGGGACAAAGCTAATTAAAATAAACAGGGGAGTATATTTTATTGAACTTTTTGTTATGCTTTTGTTTCAGCTCACAAATATTCCAAAATTTAAAAAAGAATTTAAATATTCACTGTAACCAAAGAGTTAAATTGTTTTACCAAACTTCACATTTGTGAACAGGGTTCATTGGTGACCCTGGAGGACATTGAAAGTCCTTAGAAAAATCTTTCATATTTCTTAATGTAACCAAAGCACGAAATTGTCCTGGAGCATGAAGGTCAGTTTTAATAAACGTTTCAAGTGAATTCTTGGTATTTTTTTCACAGCATGTTTGAGCGAACGCAATCCAAAACATCTGTTGAGCTGTGTAGTTCAGACCGGGCATCGACGGCTCCTTTCCATTCCTCGCCATCCAACCATTATAAGCTGCATAGGCTATTTTCACACCTCCATTGTCGGCAATGTTCTCTCCTAGAGTTTGAGTTCCGTTGAGGTTAAGTCCTGTAAGAGAGTCTTTTAGTCTTCCATACTGATCAATAATGCATTGAGCTCTTTTCAAAAATTCCTTATCGCTTTTCTTATCCCACCAATCATCTAGTTTTCCATTATGATCATATTTTCTGCAGTTATTATCGAATCCATGTGCCAACTCATGTCCAATAGCATATCCCAAAGCGCCATAATTCATGTTAAATGGTCTATGGGCATTAAAGAAGTTCCCCTGAATTATACCAGCTGGAATGACTATACTATTTGCGTCTTTTACATGAAAGGCTTCTACTTCAGCTACATTTGCTTGGTCCTTCCAGTCTGTTTTATTAACGGGTTGATGCAACTGGATATATTCATTGTCGATTTCAAGTCCATTGATCTTAAGAATAGATGCAAAATATTCGTTCTCATTAATGTCAAGCTTAGCGTAATAATTAGCTAGCTCTTTATTATCCCGCAACTCATCCGGATAAGCAACATGTGCATACATTTTATGAAGTTTTTGTTTTGCTGCTCCCTTTGTCGTCTTATCCAGCCAGGTAACATTATTAAAAAGATCCTCAAAAGCCATTTTAATATCCCTAACCATTTGCGAAGCAATTGCCTTAGACTCTTTACTGAAATATTTTTGCACATAAAGTGAGTTTACAGATATAGATAGTTTTTCAATCACAGTGTCTGCGCATTCCCCCCAACGAGGCTTTGTCTCCTGAACTTCATTCTGCAATTTTTTGTATTGTAACTCACGGTTTCTGAAGTCGTTGGTCAGATATGTAATTGAACCGAGATGTATGCGCCACATCATATAGTTGGCTATAACACGTTTTGGTGTCTTTAATAAAAGTGCACCAAGCTTATCGAAAAAGCTGGGCATTGATAAATAAAGTAATTCGTCTTTTGTTATTACCATACCCTGAGGAAGTAAACTGTTTATAAAGGTGAGCCATTGAACGTAGGGATACTTTTGTTGCAGTTGTCTAATGGTATGCAAATATTTGTTATGCAGCTTTCTATGATCTTCAGCTGGAAAGCTAATTTTGGCTAAAGCGATCCCAAACTCCAGTGCTTCAAGTAGTTCCTCTTGAGCTCGAGTTTTGTTAGCTCCAAAAAGCACCGCAATGTCTACAATATAATCATAGTAAGCAGTGACTCGCTTTTCAGGAAGGCCTTTTATCAAATGCTCTCGTTCGAGTCCAAATGAAGGCGGCTTTATGGTTATAATGTTTCTAGATTTGTTGTTAAGGTCTATTTGAATTCCAAATGCTAATATGGCATTGACCCTCATGCCCATACGACTCGATTTGGCTGTTTGGTTCTCCCAAGACCAGGTATTATTTGAGTCCCAGCTCTCCTCCAGCAGCAAGGGCCAACCTCCAAGAGCTTCGACCATCTTAACAACAGGTGTGGTACCCAGACTTTCAATCTGTGACGTATTCATACACGCCTTATATAATATGTTGGCTAAGCGATAATGTTTCGGATCAGTTGCTGAAGGCTCAGCTTTTATTAACTGTTTTAGTTGCTCTTTCATTTTGTCCATAGTGACAGACATTGTTTTCACACTTCCTTGATTGTCAGGGATGATAGCATTGTCGATGAATTTACCGCAAGCAAACTCATAAAAGTCGTCGCAAGGATTAACTTCCAGTTTCACTTTGCTGAGCACACTAGAAGCAGTGTGTATGCATTCCTCAGTGACACATACGTCATCGGTATGGGATGAACTGTTTCGGACCTCCTTAGCCTTTAGTACAAGGCTTCCTGCCTTATATGCAGGAAGGATGCAGCTAAAAATAAAAGTCACAGCGATCTTCATATTAACTGAGTTTTTAAACTTTGCAGTCAAGCAACTGAATAATAACTAAACCTTAAACTTTACATTGAAACTATTTAAGTAGAGATATATATATATTTTTAAGTGCTGTTTGAATACTAGAAATAAAAATTATTTAAAGAGGCAATAAACGTAAAGTTTATTTTCCATTTACTTTTACTTTAAGCTTTTACAAAAATGTTTCTATTTTAATCATTTAATTTAAAATATAGGGGTTTTTTTGAGTGCTATATTTAAGAACAAATTGAATTCCAGAAATAGTTACATAGTTGAATCGATAAAATTTGGATGTGGATTTGATCATTTTATCCACGAAAATAATCTTAACAAAATTGGTGATCCTAGGTAATTTTTGATAATACCATAATTACGTAGCGTCAAATATTGAGGCAAAGGGGTTTGAAATTAGAAAGTACGTTTCTGACTAAATTTTTTGTTGTAACTATTTGTCCGATTTTGTCCATTTTTGACACAAAGATACATATAATTATGACGCATAGCTCTGTTAAGTTTCAGATAAAAATATTAAATGGTGTAGCTAAAATGCGAAAAATTCTACTAGGGGATAACGGCGAAAGATATTAACATAATTCAAGCAACTTCATCTGCTTAGGAACTATGTGCAACATCTGGTAAAGTTTCGTCTCTCTAGCTCTTATGGTCCCCGAAATCTGGGTGAATTTTGGTATAAAGGACTTCGCGTCTGCCAAGCCTCCATCTGTCAGCAGCATTACGTGTGCAAAAACTCAATTTTCAGCCAGTATTTTATTAAAAAAACACAACTCAACAAACAAATGTCCCGATCCCAAAAAAAAAATATAGCTGTGTCAACCTTGGCCTATATTCTATGTATTACATGTTTTAATTGCCTTTTTATGTCCCTTGGTGACAATTTTATTGAGGCTGCAAGAGATTATTGCTGGAAGTCGGCAGTTAAAATCTTCGTTTAAAAGCTTATATTGCTGTAGATGATAATTAGCCTAGGGATCATCCATAAACTACGTGACTCTGATTTTCGTCAAAATATAAAATATAAATATAACTATAAGCAATAACAGATAGAGCCATCTGGTATGAAGTTGATCACAATTTTTTTTTGCTGCCTTTTGTGTGGCCCATACATTCAAATTCAATCAGCCGGGGTCCATAATAACTAACTTGACACGGTTTTTCACGCAGTATGTAGTGCACAGTATGGTAGCAAACACATTACACCAGCTGCTCAAAGTAGCCTACTGAATAGCTCCTTTAAGTTGACTTGACTTACACACGCCCAAGTTCCAAGGTCCATTTCTTAGTCTTGCGCACTTAAAAACAGAAAACGAAAAGAAAGGGAATGCCAACCCTCTTTTCTTTTCGTTTCAACAAATACATGAAATACCCGCATCACTTGGAGTTTTTCAAAATGTTTATCGTTCCTCTTATTTCCGAAAGATATAACGTGATTCCTATTGCGCTTGCGCCTTTCGGATCTCGCTTCCCCTTTAGAGACGCCATCACGTCCCTTGCATGAATGTATTGGTTTCCGTTCAGGTCGAACTTAAGCTGAGGAAATAGGAAGAAGTCCGTCATGAGGCAACGTGGCAACCCTGTGCTTGGAAGGAACAAACTTGGCGCACACCTTTCGCATGGCCAAATCTTCTGTAATAATTTAATAGTTACAAAAAAAGTTAAAATTTTATAATAAAATATAAATAAAATAAAATAAAAATTTATCTTTTCTTCGGATTGTTCTTTCCAAAAAATAATATTTTTGGCTCGTACTTTTCATTTTGGAGGCCCCATAACTCTTAGGCCACACGAACGGTCTTGAGGCAACAAAACTGTTAACTGGTCTAATACAAACAGGCAGCGGAAACTAATCAAAAATCTAAAAATAGGTACGCACACACACATTTATTTGCAAATACAGTTATATGGATACCTGAGCGACTTTCCACACAAAGGAAATGAAAAAAATTAACATGTATGTGTTGCCAAAACGGAGACGTAAGGTATGGGAATGTTTGCCAAGAAACATCATCAGAAAAAGAAGCCAACAAAATAGAAGGACAGACAAACATTAAAAGCAGCAAGGATTCCAATAAAAATCAACACGATTAAACATGCATACGTGACGCAATGCGGCCCACACTAGCTCCGCCTCTCTCTCTTTTTGTCTCTCTCGTGGCCCGGGGCTCGGCCAGATTAAACTAACAGAAACACTGTCGTTCTCCTCCCAGCCTTCACCATGGCCAATCTGTAAATTTTTTTTCCGTATGGGAGTCTGTGTGTTTATGTTGCCGTCCCTGGTGAGCTTCAGCCTTGCGTTTCCTACGGCCTTGAATTCAACAAGTAGGCAGCTAAGAATCCCCTTAGAGTTTCACTCCTCTCGAAACAATTCCAGTTGGTTCGCAGTCGCATTTAAAAATTGATTTTCCACTTTCAATTTGCGGAAATGGTTCGTTTTTTTGCCTATTCAAATGTGAAACATGTGCAAGCCGCCATTTTATGTATATCTAATAGATTTCGTTTCCGCTTTTTCTTGTATTTGACAAAAAGCTATTTTTGACAAATGTTGAAAATATTAAAGTTGCTGACGCTTGAATAAATACCTTGGGAAGTACTGAGGTAGTCCTATATGGCTGCTGTGAAAATAAAGAAACTTTATAGATCTGAAATAAAGGAAGGATTCACTCTGTAAGCGATGGTAACTTTTTGCATTTCCACTGACATATTCCAGTTGGAGAATTAATTTTATTTTGGTATGGCTTAGGTTATGGCGGTAGCTGGCTTATCAAGCCAGCACACTCAGGCCTAGACTGGCCCGTCGTGATACCGCGCGTATCTCTAATTAAACGCGTCTCTAGAAAGTAGTCTTAAAGGGCCCGCCCCACAGTATATAGTCGTCCATTCATTTCTTAGTCAAAGAACATTTACTGTATCCATTAGGGATGATTCTTCGGAAATAAGAATGGTCAGAGCAGGTGTTCCCCAAGGAAGCGTGCTTGGGCCGATTTTGTACACATTATTTACGCATGACATGCCACTACCCAACACCGAATTGAATATCAACCCGAGAAACTTTCTAGTTGCAACTTACGCTGACGATACAGCAATTCTCTCATCATCCATGTGCAACAATGATGTGTCTGTACAACTACAAATTTACCTCCACGCGTTAGAAAATTGGGCAAAAAAGTGGAATATAACCATTAATGAAAGTAAATCAGTCAATGTAGACTTTACTTTAAGACGCCAAACTACGCCAGGTCTAACTTTTAATGGACAAAATATCCCACGTAAGAGAAGTCACTGCTACCTCGGAGTCCACTTTGATAGAAAATTAACATGGGGACCTCATGTCAAAGCAACTGTCGCTAAATGCCAACAAAAACTGAAAAAGCTCCACTGGCTTATTAACCCTAAAAGTAAACTTCCCCTACGCAGCAAAGTTCTGCTCTACAAGACCATAATAACACCCGTTTGGACGTACGCCATCCAAATCTGGGGATGTACGGCTAAGACTCACCTAAACAAAATAAGAATTCTGCAAGCGAAGACCTTAAGGACAATCACTGGTGCCCCATGGTTTGATCTCAATATACCAAAAATCGGTGATCAAATAAATTACCACAGTAGCCGTTATAACGACAGGCTGAAGAAACATCCGAATGAAGCAGCGAGAAGCGTAATGATCCCAGAAATTCCAAGACGCCTTAAGCGACTACACCCTTCTAATATTAAAAATCGAAAAATTGTTTAAAAACACAAAATATGAAATATTATTATTAGTATATTAATACCAAATACATAAAATAAGCCACTGAAATTGTTACTAATATTAGATTAAAGTTAAACAACTATAACTGATTTCTAATAAAAAAAAAAAAAAAAAAAAAAAAAAAGTCTTAAAGGGAGTCCCAGCCTGTTGCTGCAATAAAGCTTGCAATCATTCTCGGATAGGACCTAGCTCCTCTAGGTTGTGGAGGAAATAATTTCCCAGATATTTTTTGCTGCGTCTACATAGAGCTTCACAGGAACATAAGAAATGCTCTACTGATTCAACTTCTTCCTCGTCTCTGCAACTTCTGCAGAAGTCATTGCTCGGGGCATTCATTCTGGTCGCATGTACTCCGACAATCCAGTGACCAGTGATCGCCCTAACAACAGCCGAACACTGTGAGCGAATGGTATGGCTTAAAAACATGGTAAATAGTTAAATGAAATGTTTTCTTGTACTCGAAAGGAGTGTTTGCTTTGCAACACTGAAACAATTTTTTTTTATTCATTTAGTGTATAGTCGCCTTTTGTCCAGTCCGTCTTAAATAAATGGAGTTCACCAATCATGTGTTCTTGTGGAGAAAGCATTTTAGATAAAAATTTTATTATAATGTGCACACACATGATTTTCTTCTAAACTAGCCATAATAATAGAGCATCCCTCCAGGCGCCTCTGACTCGTCCATGTTACTACATACATAGGTCCGACAATAAATGCTAGAGCTACCTTATGCTATGTGTAATAACCCAGTATTTTAGACCAATGGTCTAACATCTACTAATTGTCGCTCACGCGATCGTCAAGTTGCAATTTCGGGTTATACAAAGATATTAGCAAGCCTAATATCACATGTATAACCCGAAATTTCAAAAGAAGTGTCTAATTCTCAAGAGCGCATTGCATCAAGCGATTCGGAAAGTAATTCTCCCCATTGGAGATAGTCCAGCATAGAAAATGGTATCAACTCGAAAAATTAAACGAATTACCAAAATTTTCGAGACACGTAGTATATTTAAATTTTATTTATTTATCCATAAAATGCGAACAACTAGGTTACTTTCAGTGCTCTGACTATCTTTAAAAGATAAAAAATATTCTCAATTTTTAAGCAACAAGCTTATCAAGTCATGATCAAGAACTACAAATATCGCAATTTAGACTCGTATGAACTGTACAAATGAATTTGCTTACAATTTTAATTCAGTTAATCTTTGTATAACGTTGACGTTGTGCAAAACTGGATAAGAGAGCATGGCAACAATGTGGAAGGATATACAATAGCGACTCCTGCTAGAAGAAAGCAACTTAATTACAGTGCACTATGTGGCGTATAAGCGATAACTTTTGGTTATACTTACGAGAAAAATGCGAAATTGGATAGGCACAGGTTTTTTTATGCAAAAAAAAAAAAAGCACAATAGACGAAAATTTGTTAAGTTTGTAAAAGCTATAAGTTGTAAATTTGAGGAATATCGAATTACGTTGCTATAGTATTAAAAGATATAGGTAAATTCATTTAAAGAAAATATTCTGTGGCGTGCATATGAAGTAGTTTCGAAAAACCCAGACATTTCTTAACAACTATTATCTTTAAAGAAGATCCAAAAAGTTTGTTCTATCAAAATTAAAAATATTCTGTCAATCAAGTTCGTACCTCGCTTGTATCGAAATACTAATAATAATAATAACCATAAAATATAAACGAAACATTTTTTACTTGACTTTTTCAAATAAGGTACTCTCATCTTGTGAGAGAGAATGACTCGATGTATTTGTATTTTTTCCGATTCCCACTAAAAAGTCTAAAGCATTTAATTGACTGTAAGTATCAATGGGTTAGAGGCTTACTCTTAGTTTACCATAAAAAACTGTACATTAATTTCAATATTCAAAGTGCAGCGTTATGCCCTCAGAACTCAGCAGTTTTAAAACACGTGCGGCTCGTTACATTCCAGTATCAATCATACGCCCTGTTAGTCAAGTAAGCAAAACGAAGTAAGCCCATAAATCAAGGTTAACAAAAGCGTTTACAATAAAAAAAACACAAAAATATTAAACGACCTGTTTTGCTTTAGGGCGTTTGAAAATAAAGTAAGCAAAAATTTTACATAAATTTAACCAAAATCTTATTAAGCTAAAAAAGCCAGATAATGAAAAAAAGCCAACAACAGCAGGCAATAAAAATTGTTACAAAATTTAATAAACTGTTATACATTTCTTGCAGTTATTTATAGTTAAGAACGCCAAAGAAGCTGCAGCAGTACATAACAAACGTAAATTAGGCAAATAACGCAAATTTGTATAATTGCAAATTAAATATAAATAAGTTAAATAAAATGATGCTATATATAATAGCCAAATTAAATTATAAAACGTTAAAAAACATTTTGTTTATCGGCAAAGTTAAATAACAAACAAAAATTAGTTTTACCGTCATTAAATATTTACAATACATTTTAGTTTTTGGACTTTTATTTTTGTTTCATATTAAAAACTGAAATATTTAGCAACAAAATAAATATTGCTTTAACATTACATAGGTAAGAAGGAATTCACACATTCTTAGGGAAAGCGACTTTAACATATTGTTTAAGTGTTAGCCATTCGAAATTACGCATACGTCCCATTTTACAGACAATTTTCAAAAGAGCTTGAAAACGACCACCAAAAAAAAAGGCTTGTAAGTTGGGACACCTGCAAAAATCGCTGAAAATTTGAGAAAACTGAAATAAAAACGCATGATTGCTAAAATTTATGAAAATTAAAAATTTAACTTTTCAGAGAAGTCAAAATTGTGGTTTTTTGTGATCGGTTTTTTTTGGTCGCCATACTAAAAATGAATTGTTATGGAAAATATTGAAAAAATATATCCGAAAATGGCAGAAAAATGCACTGAAATTCAAAATAGTTTCAATGACAATTCAACACAATAAAAAGTCATGTAAATAACATAGCAATGTGAAAAAATGAAAATAGATATGTGACAACTTACAAGCTAAAAAGTGTTCCAACTTACATTTTTGAAGCCATTTTGGAATGCATTGAAAAAAATTTGTCAATTCACTGTATGTCCGAAAACCTTTTTTGAATATGAAAGTTCATTGAATTTCAGTTCCAGCACATATATTTTTCTTGATTTTTTATTTTGAGCGCAATCAAAAATAATGTTTTTTATTTTCCGATTTCTTTAAAAGCAATTTTTATGTTTTGTCACACACACACTGCGTTTTTGAGAAAACACATTAAAATTGTTTACGGCGTATTTGCCATCGAAGACAGGTGGAATTTTGGTGTTTTCATCGCTGGAACATCAAAATCGACCATGTGTCCCAACTTACAAGCCGTTCCAAGTTACAAGCCTTTCTTCCCCTACAAACATTACATGAAAGTTCAAACGTTGATCCGCCTAAAAATAAGTTAGCACTGCAGTCGAAGTGGGCTATTCCTGACTTGCTTATATTTAAGTGACTTTGAAACTAGCCTTCGCCTAGAAGGGTCGACACTTGATACAAGTAAAAAGAGAAGGAAAGTGGAAAGGCAATCAGGTTGCAAATATTTTAAAAGGACACTGGGAAGGGAACAGCAAAAATATGAAATAAATTTTCAAAGGAATATGCTATGGACACCGAGCTAACAACGTTGCCTAAAAGTATGCTGCGGCTTCAACTTTTTCAATTTCAATTTGCACTTGTGAGATTTGAGCCACAGTGCTGCTTCCATCTTCTTTTTGTCAGCAGGAACAATGTGAGACTTCAGGCACTTAGAGATCCGTTTCCTACGAAATGCATAATAAAAGTCGGCCAAGAGCATGCTGCATTGAATGGAAAAGGGTGGATCCATTTGGGGATTCATTGCGCCATGCAATAGGCATGGCAAGGTCATTGCTATTGCAACAAAATTATGCGGTATTATTTATGTAGCAACTATATGAGTTTTACGACTAAATTTGAATACACTACTCACTCTGTAACGCAACGCCTTGTAATATAGCTTGTGCAATGAGACGTATACGTAATATGCATAGTGTTGGCGCCTAAGGCAGCCAATTTATAAAATATTCTTATAAATATTGAATTATAGTTAAAATGACAAGTTAAAAAAGATATTGCTTTGAATTGTACAAAGTAACGCAAAAATGCAAGCACAAATTAGCTGAATGCTACGAACATTGTAAACCGAATATTGTTACTAACTAGACTTTAGTATTAAATAATTTAGTATTGTTAAACTTAGTAATCGATGTGTAAGTTGTATGGAACTAAGCAATATCGTCATCGATACATATAATTGTAAATAATTGAATTTAGCCGACTTGCGGCAAAATAAAGAGAATTCGGCCTCTTTCCGATTCTGTAAGGCACAGCAACAGACGTGTTTTTTAGCTGAGATTCTTATTCCGGCCTGGCCTTAGGATTTGCGGAAACACATAGTATATACAAGATTCCTTCTCTTTTTGAACAGAAAAGTTTACTTAAAACTTTAATTTGCGTACTTGAAACTCTAAATATTTTTTAAAGGCTACACTAACGTTAATATTAATATTAGAAACACGGAGAAAACAATAATTAAACTCTTAGCCTAAGTTAGTTAGTTTATGGATATTATGACCAAACTTGACATTTTGATTTTATTTATTTTCTTTTGCGCAGGTTCCTTCCATACTAAAATAAATTTCATATTACTACATTTTCTACAGTTTAAAAGTTGCAGCTTTTGTTTCAACGGATAAAATACGTCAAATACAAGCCCGTTTCCATTAATACTAAACCTTATAATAGGATAACTGAAAAATAAAATATTAGATTCCAAAGTGTGTCGTGTCGACTCTCATTATTTTTCCATTTTTCCCCTTACATCTTATGCTTTGGATAATACCTAGGAAAAATCGAAATTAATGCTCCTTTGTCTGTTTGTCCGTCTCTCTGTCGAGTTTCCATCCTTCTGTCCTGATGAAGACAAAAGGAGATAGGATCGATTGGCGGTTCTAAACAAAGATAGTCAAATTGTACGATACGAGTCCCTTAGAGAAGCCACACTCGAAACAAGAAATAAGATAGTTTGTAAAGAATCTACCATCATGAAAATCGGTATGTAGACTTATGTAGATTAAAACATTTCTTTTACTTTTTAGAGATACCGCTTTGTAAGTCTCTTTAGGAGTTTTTCGCTGATTGTCCGAAACATTTTCTGCATAGAGAGAACCCCTTAGCTATTTTTAGCCACCCATGGAGCTAAATCTCAGCAGATTTAATAATAATTTATATACAAGATGTCTCAAAAGAAAGTTTATATTTTTGAGTCGATAAAAAAAAAGACAAATGCATAAAGTCAAAATTCCCGTTTTTTCAACTTTAATCATTTCTAGAGCTTACCAAATTTATTCAGGCCAACTCTATATTTTTTAAAAATATTTTAGATAGATATGAGACTTTTTGAACCATAATTTGTTTAATTGGAAATAAGTTTTTAAAGTTTATGTAGAACAATACAGGCAATAACGGAAAAAGTGAAAATTATGACGCGTCCATCAAATACTTTTTAGGCGGTGATGTTATTAAAATGGTGAGATGTTGGAAATGGCCACCCTAATATTCACCTGCCCGTCTGTCTTTCTGCCTGTCTGTCTCTCTGTCAGAAATGGTGAGAGCTAGAACAACCAAACTTTCAGATAAGATGCCTTATTATATCAGTGGAGACCAGTTTATTTTAGTTTTTTTGATATCGGGATTATATGATATAGCTCCCATAGGGGTGTTTCAGAGGACCTCGAAAAAAACCATAAGTCATAGATGAATAATTTATTTGTTTTTGAAGATATCGTAACCAAATTTGGCATTCGAAAGTTTTTTGGAGTTACCAAGCACCAAATTTGATCAAAAACGGTTGACTATATCATATAGTAGCTTCCATAGGACTGATCGGTCAAAAAACCTTTTTTGTACAAAATGAAGATGTCGCGACCAAATTTGCCGTTCTGAAGTATAGTAGAGCTCCCAAGCACTGTACTAAGTTTTATTAAAATTAGTTGACCATATTATATAGCCCGTCTGTTTTTTGTTTGTTTTTTGAGAAATCGTAACCAAATTTCGCAATTAAGTATCTTTGCCTTGAAGCAAAACTTTATTTTAAAAATCTGCTCGATCGCGAGAATTTGATTGATTCTCAACTTATAGCTCCTGAAATTATAGCAAAAAATTTAAATTTTTACTTTATTTTAATTTTTTTACGAACTTTAATAAATTTAATAAAACAACGATAATGCTACATAAACAGAAGGTTCCACACGAAAAATAAAAAAATACAAAATCCTCAGAAACACGAAAACAAAAAATAAATAAATTTATATTGTTATATTGTTATAATTTGATTGAAAGGCAACTTTTATCATCATCAGAGAGTGATTCTATGACAAATCCATATAAATCTTAAGTTTTCATTTTCTCTTTCATTACAACAACAAAAAAGCAACAATTAAGAAGTAACAAAACCAAAACAAACTTTTAAATCCATCCTAAACAAGCAAAAATTTTTGCAATTCATTTTAGTAAAGCCAAGTCATGTTAAAAGTTGTTTTTTTATTTATTTTGATAACATTTGCTGTTTCTTTTGTTATTTTTGCGTTAGTGTGTCTTTCATTGAAAATAATCAAGTAAAAAAAGAAAACACAAAATTGTTAAAAATAAATATTGTCTTCGCTATGTATACAATCAAAAGTAAAAGTAAAAAAATATGAAGTAGATCTTCCCTAAAACCTCAGCGATTGGGGCGTTACGTTGACTGTAACTATTTTCAGTAGCTTATATGCCTATATGGTCAACTGACCTGTAAACTACTTAGCCTTAAGTAGCACACAACTAGCTTGTGATAATATGGACAGTACTTTGTGTCATCTTCGACAATGTTGTAATTGCAATTAGCAAATTATTGGCAATAGCTTCTGTTATGACTTTGTCGATGTTGAGGCTTTGCCATCTCCATTTATAATGCCACTCTACGTAAGCATCTCTTCGTGGGTTGAGCCCTGCCCTATAACGCCCTTTACACTGGGTTGACATTATACTCTGCTTTGCGTGGGACAACCAAGTACTCAAACCAACTAGCATGTACTCAAATGTACTAGATAGAGGTGTTCCCATTTTCAACGCTTTGTCGTTTTTTTTTTGTCATTTTTTAAGGTTGCCGTTTTGCATACATTATGGTACTGGATCATTGAATCGTGAACACATAATATTGTACACATGCTCTATAAAACCATAAAGTGAAGCCTTTTTCTTTCGACAAATAAAGTATAAAGGCTAAAATACAAAATAAAAGATTATTTATATTCAAAAAAGTTCTTATCCATATTAATCGGCTGTAAAAGTAGATGACACATTAAAAGCAGAAAGTGTAACGATTTCAATTTAAAAAATAAAAATCATGAAACAATTTTTTTTGATTTCTTTTGTTAAAATAGAATAAAAAATAACTCTAAAATCCTGAAATAATAGTTCAAAATCAATTTTTATTAAAGAATCGCTAAATAACTAATGTTTTTTAATTTTTATAATAGAAATCAAAAAAAGGAATTACACAAGCCTAAAGCCTAACATAATTTTCAAAAATGTTTTTTCGTTAATAAAAAGCACAACAAAAATTGGTAATTTTGAAAAATGTTCAAAAATTACACTTTTTTCGACTTTGGTTGCCTGTAACTTCGATAATTTTTACTTAATCAGTATATATTATATATCACTGGAAAGAGCACATCAATACTTTCGATGTAATCGCCTTTCATACCATACAAAATTTTGCTCACGAGTAATTGAGGAATGACTGAAAAAAGTGCACAACTTTTCAATTGGAATATACTTTTTTTGGTACAGAACGATATTTATAACCTATAAGTTCCGTAAATTTTTACTCATTTTACTGAAAATCGAAAGTTACGTCAAAAAAAAAGTTATTCTAAGTAGATATATGGGGTAAGTTACAAGTTCATATGTGGAGGGGTGTGGGAGAAAACATGATAAATCGATTGCGTGGTGCGAGGGGTCCGCATCGATAAAATTTGGATGTGGGTTGTTTCATTAGGGCCACATGAATAATCTTACCAAAATTGGTGAATCTGGGTAATTTTTTACCATAATTTCGTAGAGTCATAGACTGATACACTTTTTTGGCAAAGGGCGGTGAAATTAGTACATTTTTGACTATAACTTCTGTTGTATTTGTCCGATTTTGATGACGCATAGCTCTGTTAAGTAAAAATAAATTGGTTAAGATATCGATATGATTCAAAAAACTTCATGTTTTATGTCTCTAGCTCTTATAGTCTCCGAAATCTAGGTGTTCATACAGACGGACTCACAAACAGACATAGCCTAATCGCTACGCGAGGTTATGATAAGCATTTTGGTATAAAGGACTTGGCGTCTGCCACGCCTCCTTGTCCGTTACATACATTGCACAAATCTTGTATACCCTTTGTGCCTATAGGTACAGGGAATGAAAAAAAACAAAAATTATAAAATATCAACTTATTTTTTAACAATATTTCAAACTTATGAATTATTCAAATAACTCCAAATTCTCAATTTTTATAAAACAAATTAATAATAAATAATAATAATTTAAAATTAAGGTTTTTCCCATTTTTTCTTACTAATTTCATATTAATCAACGCAAACATCAATACGCACATGTATGTAAGGTCAAAAATGACGTAATCATAAATATTTCAGTTGAAAGCATCTCTGAAAAACTCTGTAAAATTATAATAATAAACCATTAGCTTTAATGAAAATGTAAATACTTAAAGGGAATAAAGCACAAATAAATAAATAAATAATTTAAAAATTATAAATAAAAATGTAGGTATACATTGTTTATTCACCATCATATTTATACATTAGTTTATTTATACAATTTATAGAGATTAGCTTAAAAAGAAGCTTTACAACTAAGATGTGAAAAATTGTGTTGTGTAAATTTTTGTTTATGTAAAATTGATTTTTAAAGGAAAAAATGTGAAAGTAAAAAAAAAAAAGGAGAAAAGAAACTAAAACTAAAAACTAAGACAATAGATTATAAATAAAAATGAAATCTTACTTTTTTCTTTTTTTTATTCAAAATAAAGATTGATTTAAGAAGTCTTTTGATCTATGATTTAAATTTCAATAACTTTCCTTAGAATTTTAATGTTAAAGACCATTTCAAATATTTTTTGGACCAGATAGTTGCATTAAAATTATCTAAATTTGAATATCTTCGTGACACTTCACATAGCCTTGAAGTATCAATATTTTTCAAAAAAAAAAAAGATTAATTTTAAATATCTTTTGAACTAAGGTACTAAAGTTAATACATTCATTTGATTTTTATATCTAAATTTTTCCATTTCCATGTCCTATGTCCTTAAAGGATCAATATTAAGTGTCGCACAATACAACATTATTTCACAGGGAATTTTTTCATAGCTATACTTTCCGAAAAAAAAAAAAAAACTACAGAAGCATGCTGGCATCCAGTATTCCTTTAGCATCTGTAAATTTAAATATTTTTACAAAGATTATCAAAAATTTGTTTCATTGCACTGTGGCATAAATTATAGAGAAATTGATTAAAGGTGTGGATCGTTCTTAAGTTGTTTCGTTAGTTTAAGGTGTCAAAAAATTAAGAGTAAAATCTTAGACTAATATTTAGTTATTTTTCGCAAGAAAACAAAATTTTGAAACGTAGCATACCCAGATTTTCTTGCGCCATCTCGCGGACAAATTTGGTATTTTTACCACCACTTTTAAAAAAGCAGTTTTTCTCTTGTCTACAAACTTTTTCGCTGCCGATTAAGGTCCTTGCACTGGTTCATGTTTTTCAGTCTTATTTATAGTCTTATATTTCCGACCGGCGTAGTCTCAACTGTCAAAATGAAATGTTTTTCTAAAGAACCCATCAAATTTCTTCCACAGCTTTGCAGCTGTCTTAATCTAGTGCATTTCGTTGAGAATTGCATTGAACACAAATGTCTTTAAAATCTTGATGAACAAGCAGTGCGAAAAGGCATGATTTTTGCGGTGGAAGTTGACAGAGGGAAAAGGGCACAACGGCCGGAAACGTGCCAACGAGGGATTAAGGGCGCCGTTTGGTAATGGGCGTTTAAGCGTGAAATTCATATTAATTATGCAAATAGTACATGAAAAAAGGGTCATGTGATATAATTAAAATTCTGCAGCGATTTTAAAATGTAAGTACAATAAAAAATTTTTTAGTAATAATTAAATAATAGTTTATTATTATTACATATTTATTTATTTAGCGCTTGCTCCTTAGTAGTCTCCTATGGTTATAAGTTGTTTTCGGCTTTCCGATTTAATGCTACTTTGAGAAACTTTTTATCTTGGCTACTGACAATATTGATTTTTACATAAATAATGATTCTATATTTTATTCATATAATGATTACAATGTTTAATATGGTTATATATAATAAATAGTATATACTTATATCTAGCCTTATAGGCTATTACTGGCGTAAGAAAAACATAGTGTGACCTTGTTTGTATTCTTCTTATTATTAGAAATACCCGCGAGCTATATCATTTACGTATACGCACTGTGGCACAGTCTCTACGGCTTAGATAAATGCGTCCGGTTGCGTTTCACGCTCATATTTTGCCTTCTCTAAATTGATGTTGTATAGCGACATAATCTAAAAGTCCACACCCAATGCCATTGTTACTCCTAATTTCAGTCCCGCAGCAACAAGAGAAATGGCCAACAATAATACTGCAGGGTCTTATGGTTGAGAGGAGACTGAGAAAAGTATGGGATCACCATATTACTGCAACGTGACGTGACAGCAATTAGCATAATAATCTACTTCGTGGTTGGCAGCAGTGAAAGAAAATGAGAAACAATCTGTTGCATTCTCTTCAGTTTGTTCGTGGCTTGATTTCGGTTTGGGAATTGTGTTCTCTAGATGAATCTGAGCTAACTAGCTGGGCGTTAACGGGTTAGGCAAAATCACGACTCTTGATAGGCAAATCAAGTAAATTTTCTGCAATATGTTATTTAAAATTGCATACACTTTCTTTTACCCAGGCCATTTTTACTGCCTCCTTCTACCTCACATTTGGGCCATAGCACAATGGGCCCGCGTGGCTAGATTTTGGCCAAAAGCCCTCCAGACGAAATTCAAAATTTGGAAAATATGACAATGCAATATGATTTAACACATATTAAGGTATCCAGAGCAAACAAAAAATATTAAATTTTAATTAGTGGTTTTTAACTTATTAGACATCAAATATGACATTTTGTATTTTTTTAACTTTTGCGATAATTTACAGAAAAAAAAACATGCATTTTATTTATGATACATGTAGCTAAGAAATCTTCATTCACTTTATTATTTATAAATGTTACTTCAGAGAAAAAATAAAATTAGCTTAAAAACTTTTTGATTTTAAATATATTTAGAGTAGTTATAAAGATTTTGTTGGTTTTTCATCATTTGGCTACTATGCTTTAAAGGTGCCTCCGACTACCACTCGATATTTGATCGAAAAAATTTTTATAAATTTCTTCACATGTTTTACAACAAAATGTAATTCCTCCTGATTTTCGGAAATTGAATTTTGTATCTAAAAGTTGAATATTAAAGATGGCGTACGTTAAAGTCGGGCGCGGACGACTTTGGGATACCCTGTACCACCAAATTGCAATCAAGTCCGATATATTGCTTACAAACTCCAAAAGATATTTCTTTGCCAAATAAACGAAACACAACGAATTTTGTGCAAAAAACGTTTTTTTGACCGATTGGCCCTATGGGAGCTATATGATAGAGTCAACCGATTTTGATCAAATTTGGTACAGTGCTTGGGAACTCTAAAAAACTTCCTAATGCCAAATGTGGTTACGGTATGTTCACAAATAAACGAAACACAACGAATTTTGTACAAAACACGGTTTTTTGACCGATTGGTCCTATGGGAGCTATATGATATAGTCAACCGATTTTGATCAAATTTGGTATAGTGCTTGGGAACTCCAAAAAACTTCTTAATGCCAAATTTGGTTACAATATCTTCACAAACAAACGAAACACAACGAATTTTGTACAAAAAACTAATTTTCGACCGATCGATCCTATGGGACCTATATGATATAGTCAACCGATTTTGATAAAATTTGGTACAGTGCTGGGGGTTTCTAAAAAACTTCCGATTGCCAAATTTGGTTATGATATCTTCATAAGCAAACGAATTATCCATCTAAAACTTTTGTTTTTTTACGAGGTCCTCTGAAACACCTCTATGGGAGCTATATAATGTAGTCCCGATATCAAAAAAATAAAATAAACTTGTCTCCTATGGATTAATAAGGGATCTTATCTGAAAGTTTGGTTACTCTAGCTCTTACCATCTCTGAGATCTAGGCGTTCATACGGACAGACGGACAGACGGACATGGGTATATCGACTTCTCTAGTCACTCTGATCATACTTTAGGTAACTTTGGGGGGTCTCCGACTTCTCCTTCTGTACGTTACATACATTTTCGGCTTGCACAAACACAATATACCCTTTGTACCATACGGTACAGGGTATAAAAATCGACCACCAGGAAGTTGTAATATGTTTTGAATTTCTTAGCTGCCTAAAAGTATGCTTTAATTTTTTTCATTTCAAACTATTTGGGGCTATAACTTCAAAAGCATTCAATATTTTGGGTATAGGCTATTTTTTCAATGTATGAGGAGCTCATATCTACCTTTGTGTGAAATATGGTCCAATTCCAATAAACCGCTTTTTTTTTAATTAGGTTAAACATTTTTTGGAAATTTTTTCCAATTTTGGTTTAGATTATATATATCTTAAAAAAATCTGAGGAGGCGCAAACTTAAACAATGAAACATAGCTCAATCCTTGAGGAACACGTGTGTACAATTTCATCACTCTAAAAATATTATTATGGAAATGCCAGGGTTTTGGCCAAAATAAGAGAATCTGGGCCCATAGTGCATAGCAAACAAATTCATATAGGGTGGGCCATCTGTTGGATTGTTTGTTGATTGCATTTTAACAAAAAAAAAAACAAATTTATATACCAAATGCAAGTTTGGAGCTTTTATTTTATGTATGGCCCAAATGGCTGCCATGGCAGGCTCTACAGACCCGTAATTTAAGCTTAATATCTTTTCACAGCCATTAAAAACCGTTTATAAAGCTTGTATATGTTTTTAGATATAAATATTGCCTGAAAAGCTACAGCTTCATCGACTTGTCTTAGTCTTAAGTTTATTTAGGGATTATACTTTTGGTAAATAAATTTAAGTATTATACTTGAAACTTCATTCATTCAATAAATATGTATTTTAATAGCTTTTCGTTTATGTTATATAACATTATTATATTATTATGTATTACCAGGTGTAAAAGCTTAAATTCACTGTTTTTTAGTCAAAGATACACACGTTTCTTTTATAGAAAGCAAAAACAAATTTATTCAAAGTACTGGCTCTCGCTCGGTCTCGGGCAATTTGTGGAGACCACGCCAAAAAAATTGCCTCTCTTTCAAGGCAAACCACTCATCACTGAGTGCTGCTCAGCGAGGGCGTGGCCCATCGCCGGAAAAAGGAGGTAGTCGGAAGGAGCTAGGTCTGCTGAAGAAGCGGGAAGGAGTAGCACCTCCCAGTTGAGTGTCTCAAAGTAGTTGCCGACCATTTTTGAAGAGTGCGATGGTGCGTTGTCGTGGAGGAAAATCAGCTAGTCATGTCTTTGTTGATAACACTAGTCGACGATGAAAAATCTCCAGAGATGACACTTATATTTTATGTTAGGGTAATGTTTCAGCGTTAAAAAACCGGTTTTTTTTTAACCTCCCATAGCTTGTTTTTTTTTATGGCTATTTTAATGAAAAATGCCATTTTTCAAAATACGGTTGCACATATGAGGTCATAAAAACTGTACTAATTCGAATTTTTTCATTATTATTTTTTTTTTCAAAAGAAGAGAGTACTACCTTTCCAAAATGCCCCAAAACATAAAAATTGGAAACCTTAAGAAAAAACTACAGCCGAAAGAGTGTGCACAAAACCCCAAAAAACACAACATTTTGGTGACTTTTTTTGCAAATATCGCTATTTCTTTCAGAAAAACTCCTTGACACTTAAAAAGTTAGCTATTTAATGTTACTGGTCATGATATGTAGATGCGATTTCTATATAATTTCGTCTTTTTATGTCAAAAAATGACTAACTTATTGAATTTTTAGTAAAAATGAAAAAAATGTCCTTTTTTCGAAGTAATTTTTTTTTGTCACTTTTAACTGCATTTAATCTTTGAAAAGTGATTCACTCTTCTATATTTGAATTTTTTTTTACAAAGTAGGATTCAGTACCTTTCAAACAAGCCCTTTTTCGACAAATTCGAACTGCCCATTGAACGCCAGTTGCTGAATATATCACTATAAGTATATGAAAAATCATGATTTCACCAAAAAAATATGACTAAAAACTAAAAATGCATATTCGTTTTCATTCTTTTGAGTTTTTATCAGCTAATGCCATCTATTGACAAACAGCAAGAAGTTAGTTGCGCACCTAATATATATACCTATATATATATATGTATATACAATTGATGGCGAGGAATTTTGAACATGCCCATATATGGTCAACATAAATAGGCTTTATTGCTATCTCGCTATATGGACAAGGAGTAAAATTACTTTTACAGGAGTAACGGTGACATCAGTTCGAAATAGAAGCAACTATTTAGCAGAATGTTTTTCTAAACATGGTGAAATATGTTATTGCAATGACACTAAGAAACTGTTCGCTAATATGAAACAACCATTTGATGAATCGAAATGGAGATTATTTATCGACGGCTCTAAAACGAGTATAAAAGCAGTGCTTTTAAGCAACGGAAATGAAAAACCATCCATTCCAGTTGCTTTTGTAACACAAATGAAAGAAGAATTTGAAACGATAAAAGCTTTACTGAAATTAATAGAATACAACAAGTTCAAATTCAAAATTATTGCGGACTTTAAAGTTATTGCAATCCTAATGGGATTGCAGAGCGGTTACACAAAATACAACTGTTTTCTTTGTTTATACAACAGTAGAGCATATAAAGATCAAAAAAGATCTATGACCTGAAAGAATAAAATACACTCCTGGTATATATAACGTTGTATCCGAACCACTCGTCACAAAAGAAAACATTATTATACCTCCACTGCACATCGAATTGGGTCTAATGAAAAATTTTGTTAAGGCAATTGGGAAAAATGGAAATGATTTGGCAATCGCTTACCTAGAAAACGAGCTCCCTAAATTAAGCAAGCTAAAAGTCAAGGAAGGAATATTTGTTGGTCCTCAAATTCGTAAAACAATGAAAAGCAACGAATTTAGAAAAACTTTGGCACCTGATCAAATGCAAGCGTGGAACTCTTTTCAGAAAGTGGTAGAAAAATTTCTTGGGAATCAAAAAAGCCCAAATGCTAAATTTATTGTTGATGAAATGCTTCATTGGTACGAAAAAATTGGCTCAACATTAGTAAGTCTGAAAATGCATTTTTTGAAATCGCATTTTCAACATTTTCCAGAAAATTTGGGTGCAATGAGCGACCAACACGGTGAAAGATTTCATCAGGACATTAAAAATATGGAAGATCGATTCAGTAGTCGTTTCACGGAAAAAATGTTGGGTGAATATTGCTGGTTTTTGATTCGAGAATCAGATAAAAAACTCAAAAGAATGAAAACGAATATGCATTTTTAGTTAATTTTTTTATTTTTTGAATTTTTTAATTTTTTTTAAGATTGTTGTTGATAAACTTGTTACCGTTATATGCAATAAAAAATTATACTGTAAATCCTCAATTAATGTTTTATTAAAGCACCATTATAAACAAAAATTGTCATTTTTTTTTGGTGAAATCATGATTTTTCGTATACTTATAGTGATATATTCAGCAACTGGCGTTCAATGGGCAGTTCGAATTTGTCGAAAAAGGGCTTGTTTGAAAGGTACTGAATCCTACTTTGTAAAAAAAAATTCAAATATAGAAGAGTGAATCACTTTTCAAAGGTTAAATGCAGTTAAAAGTGACAAAAAAAAATTACTTCGAAAAAAGGACATTTTTTTCATTTTTACTAAAAATTCAATAAGTTAGTCATTTTTTGACATAAAAAGACGAAATTATATAGAAATCGCATCTACGTATCATGACCAGTAACATTAAATCGCTAACTTTTTAGGTGTCAAGGAGTTTTTCTGAAAGAAATAGCGATATTTGCAAAAAAAGTCACCAAAATGTTGTGTTTTTTGGGGTTTTGTGCACACTCTTTCGGCTGTAGTTTTTTCTTAAGGTTTCCAATTTTTATGATTTGGGGCATTTTGGAAAGGTAGTACTTTCTTCTTTTGAAAAAAAAAATAATAATGAAAAAATTCGAATTAGTACAGTTTTTATGACCTCATATGTGCAACCGTATTTTGAAAAATGGCATATTTCATTAAAATAGCCATAAAAAAAAAACAAGCTATGGGAGGTTAAAAAAAAAAACGGTTTTTTAACGCTGAAACATTACCCTAACATAAAATATAAGTCTCATCTCTGGAGAAAAAAAAAGTGTTAAATTTGTCGACTAGTGTTATCGAAATCCTCCAACAGTACCAATCGACTACAATTAGAAGCATAGTCAGGGCTCTCTGGATCGTCAGTAATTATGAAATACACAAAGACCTCAATATTCTACTAGTTAACTGCCATGAAAACACATTAGCGTTAAACCTATTAGACAATAGCAGAGATACTAGGCGTCTAAAAAGATTTCATGTACTCGATCTGCCTTATAGAGTAGTTTCAAACAATGTAATACATAATGTAATGTAATATATACCATTTAGTTAATATGAATTGGTGTTACTCACTTTAGCATAACCAATCCTGTTACATTTATAATATTAATAAATATTATTATTATATTATAATTAGCAAATAAAAAAAAAATATGATAAAAAAAAAATACAAAAATTCTTATATACAATATTTTGAATGGAACTGCATTTTTGATGATATCTCGAAAACGGTAGAACAATTTTTGATGAATTTTATTTAGTGACATCGTGTTTTCAGTATTCAGTAAATTCCAATTATACTCTTATTCAATTTTATACAGAAAAAGTAAATATTTCTTCATTTAGTATTAATTATAATTCTTAGTTTGGCGATTTTTGGATCGTTTGATCATGTTTTTGGGAGATTCTGTTTGCGGAGATAAGATCTCACAGAAATTCGCTCTGTTTATTGACTATTTTGATAAAGTTTTTCTTTTCACTGACATAACGAAGCATTGAATGTTTATTTATTTATTTCACAATCAATGTACAATCAATTATTTCAAATCAATGTCAATTATATATTGAAACTTCGAATACGCTAAGCTCGGTCTCGATAACTTACTACAAGAATACATATAAGGCAATTTAAAAAAATGTTTAAAATTTAATAAAAAATGCTTATGAAATATCGGGAAAAATAAAAATATCCATGAGAGCTTAAAAAATATAGACGAAAATAAAAAACAGAGAGAGAAGCGAGCGGCGAGCGAAGCGTGAGACTGAGACTTCTCATGTCGGAATAGACTTTTAATTTAATAGAAATATTAATGCAAAAAAAAGTCTCTATTTTTTATTTTTATTTATTTTGTAAATTAAGGGATAGTGTGCAGGATGTCTGTAACTACCGATTTAGATTGGCTAAAATCTGTGACTTTTAGAGCTACAAAGTTAAGTCTGACACGAAACAGTGACCTTTAATTTTTTTAGTTAGTTAACAGTGCGGTCCCTGAAAGCCACAACAAATCGTTAACTCAAATGAAGGTCAGCGTCCCTGGTTTATAAAGTTGGGAATTATTTATTGGCACGAAACGGTATGCATTTAGTACGTGTCCTCTTTAGGTTTAACTTTTGCATAATTTAACAAGGGCTTTTAAACCACTGTCAGTTGCAATGGCTCTGTCAACGTGTCATCAATTGTTGGACTGGCTAAAGTTGTGGCCAACATTTTGACCTTTTTTTTACTTTTTTGTCAATGTGCTAAGTGCGCAAGTATTGATTTTGTATTTCAGCTTTAAAAATGAATATGATATATTTTGCACCAATAATTGAAAGCCCAGGGCTCTTTTTAAATCGTGTTTAAAAGCTTATCCCCATTAAATTTATTCAATAGGCAGTGTACCTGTTAATAGATCTTTAAGGTAAAAAAAAAGTGGTAACAACTGAGACCCACATTAATTATACACTGTTTGAAGTACAAATATTTGTAGAAGCTGTAAAAGCTGAACAAATTTTGCATCATGTGTAAACAAATATCTCAAGTGTAAACTCGTCGTATACGCAACGCATTAAGCGTATACGTAGAGTGGGACGTTATGTAGGTAACGAATTTGATGCCGTTGCAATACAAGAGAGAATTTATAGCATGGAATTTGTAGCACTTTCTTTTCGAAAAGTCGATTTGACGCATGATGAAATCAAAGCTGAATCAGAGCTTTCAGGCAGATTTAAGCAACAGTCTTTTATTAAAGCCGTTTGTTTAACAAACAAAGTCTTAGGTTATGCAACGTTTCAACAGCTTTGTGGCAAAGACGTCAGTGTTCAAGGCTGCCAGTCAGTCAGTAAGGAAGCAATCCGTAAGCTGTTGCCACTTATTCAATGTGGTTAGCAGCCGCAGAAACGCTTTAACTTTAATTATTTTCTCAGTTTATTTTCAACTCTATTCTAAATAAGCATAATAATAAGGACTTTATTTATTTTTTGTAGCTCGGAGTGCACAAACAGTCAGTGCATTTTGAGGTAATCATCTACTTTAAGGAAATTTTCTTAATGTTTCTTTTTTTTAAATTTCAGTCTAAAAATCAGTAGAGTATTTCACAATTTGTGTAAGCTAAAACTAATGAGTTTCTCAATTGGCAGGCAAGTTCTCGTCCTTTTTTATCTACAAATAATCAAGATTTTTGGTTCAAAGTTTTATATAGACTACCTATAATTAATAATTTCATTTAGAACTCAAAGGCTAGGTAAAATACCTTTCATTCTTCACCTACCACAATCACCAAGGATTTGAATCATCCCACCGCCTGATTGCCTGTGGCACAATTTTATCTACATCCGTACAAATGCATATGGTAACATTTGATTAGGAGTGTTTATGCAACACCAAACAGAGAGAATGGCCGCAAACCACAAACCAAATCCGAAACCAGATACCTAATGCTCATTAAAGATAGAAAAAAGAGCACCATATGTGTAGACATCTGGGACTGTGTCTGTGTTTGTTATAATAATGTAACAAATCCATCGAGGACATCAATGCTGCTCTTTCCTTGCCAGTCATGTGTGTGTTAGATGTAGAAGGATTTATTACATTTTAGGTGGCAGCTGGTGCTTGGACGCCGCTCTGGCGCCTCTGGTGGCATTACTTAGCTGTTCCAAGCCTACTTGTGTTTTAAGTAGCAGCAGGAATAATAAGCTGCTAACAACTTTATGGAACTTGTTATAAACTAAGATTAATAAGAGACCCTAGGGTCTGAGCAAGTAAATTATGTAGACATACGCTGGCCGAATGGCTTATATAGAATTTTGTTAAACTTACATCTCACTACGGCAGTTATAATGAGAGTTTTAATAAGATGGAGGAAAATGAGAAAATAAACAACTTAGTTTCTATTTTATACCTTATTGGACTTATATCGAAAATAAAATACCACTATAAACCTCCTTGGAAAAGGATTATTATCAATGCATACATATTCGAATGGTGCTAAAACAATATTTTAAGCTTATGTAGGAGTCCCTTCCTACTATTTAGGTTTGGAATGACATAATTATAAATCACACAAATTTCTTAGTGCACTTTTTTAAGGACTTTTGGCCCATTGACTTTACATCATTGCCAAACAGACGTTTAAGCCGATGGTTCGCTTTGATATTTTCAGGTTATTCACTTAATTCGCGCTTGAAATAGGTTAATTGAAAAATGTGTCTTCCGATAAAGTCCCCAAGTCCTTTATACCAAAATGCTTATCATAACATCGGTTAGCGATTGAGCCATTTCCGTCCGTCTGTGTGAGCACCCAGAATTCGGAGACTATAAGAACTAGAGAGACGAAACATTTCCAGATGGTGCACATAGTTCCTAAGCAGATGAAGTTTATTGAATTATGTTAATATACCCCTTACCCCTTTCCCCCTACTAAAATATTGCGCTTTTTAGCCACGCCGATTAATAGTTTTACCTATGACTTAGCAGAGCTATATGTATCTTTGTGTCAAAAATGGACAAATCGGACAAATAGTTACAACAAAAAATTTGGTCAGAAACGTACTTTCTAATTTCAAACCCCTTTGCATCAATACTTGACGCTACGTAATTATGGTATTATCAAAAATTACCTAGGATCACCAATTTTGTTATGATTATTTTCGTGGATAAAATGATCAAATCCACATCCAAATTTTATCGATTCAACTATGTAACTATTTCTGGAATTCAATTGTTCTTAAATATAGCACTCAAAAAAAAACCCCTATATCTTAAATTAAATGATTAAAATAGAAACATTTTTGTAAAAGCTTAAAGTGGAAAATAAACTATACGTTTATTGCCTCTTTAAATAATTTTTATTTCTAGTATTCAAACAGCACTTAAAAATATATATATATCTCTATTTAAATAGTTTCAATGTAAAGTTTAAGGTTTAGTTATTATTCAGTTGCTTGACTGCAAAGTTTAAAAACTCAGTTAATATGAAGATCGCTGTGGCTTTTATTCTTAGCTGCATTCTTCCTGCATATAAGGCAGGAAGCCTTGTACTAAAGGCTAAGGAGGTCCGAAACAGTTCATCCCATACCGATGACGTATGTGTCACTGAGGAATGCATACACACTGCTTCTCGTGTGCTCAGCAAAGTGAAACTGGAAGTTAATCCTTGCGACGACTTTTATGAGTTTGCTTGCGGTAAATTCATCGACAATGCTATCATCCCTGGCAATCAAGGAAGTGTGAAAACAATGTCTGTCACTATGGACAAAATGAAAGAGCAACTAAAACAGTTAATAAAAGCTGAGCCTTCAGCAACTGATCCGAAACATTATCGCTTAGCCAACATATTATATAAGGCGTGTATGAATACGTCACAGATTGAAAGTCTGGGTACCACACCTGTTGTTAAGATGGTCGAAGCTCTTGGAGGTTGGCCCTTGCTGCTGGAGGAGAGCTGGGACTCAAATAATACCTGGTCTTGGGAGAACCAAACAGCCAAATCGAGTCGTATGGGCATGAGGGTCAATGCCATATTAGCATTTGGAATTCAAATAGACCTTAACAACAAATCTAGAAACATTATAACCATAAAGCCGCCTTCATTAGGACTCGAACGAAAGCATTTGATAAAAGGCCTTCCTGAAAAGCGAGTCACTGCTTACTATGATTATATTGTAGACATTGCGGTGCTTTTTGGAGCTAACAAAACTCGAGCTCAAGAGGAACTACTTGAAGCACTGGAGTTTGGGATCGCTTTAGCCAAGATTAGCTTTCCAGCTGAAGATCATAGAAAGCTGCATAACAAATATTTGCATACCATTAGACAACTGCAACAAAAGTATCCCTACGTTCAATGGCTCACCTTTATAAACAGTTTACTTCCTCAGGGTATGGTAATAACAAAAGACGAATTACTTTATTTATCAATGCCCAGCTTTTTCGATAAGCTTGGTGCACTTTTATTAAAGACACCAAAACGTGTTATAGCCAACTATATGATGTGGCACATACATCTCGATTCAGTTACATATCTGACCAACAACTACAGAAACCGTGAGTTACAATACAAAATATTGCAGAATGGAGTTCAGGAGCCAAAGCCTCGTTGGGAGGAATGCGCAGACACTGTGATTGAAAAACTATCTAAATCTGTAAACTCACTTTACGTGCAAAAATATTTCAGTAAAGAGTCTAAGGCAATTGCTTCGCAAATGGTTAGGGATATTAAAATGGCTTTTGAGGATCTTTTTAATAATGTTACCTGGCTGGATAAGACGACAAAGGGAGCAGCAAAACAAAAACTCCATAAAATGTACGCACATGTTGCTTATCCGGATGAGTTGCGGGATAATAAAGAGCTAGCTAATTATTACGCTAAGCTTGACATTAATGAGAACGAATATTTTGCATCTATTCTTAAGATCAATGGACTTGAAATCGACAATGAATATATCAAGTTGCATCAACCCGTTAATAAAACAGACTGGAAGGACCAAGCAAATGTAGCTGAAGTAGAAGCCTTTCATGTAAAAGACGCAAATAGTATTGTAATTCCAGCTGGTATAATTCAGGGGAACTTCTTTAATGCCTATAGACCATTTAACATGAATTATGGCGCTTTGGGATATGCTATTGGACATGAGTTGGCACATGGATTCGATAATAACTGCAGAAAATATGATCATAATGGAAAACTACATGATTGGTGGGATAAGAAAAGCGATAAGGAATTTTTAAAAAGAGCTCAATGCATTATTGATCAGTATGGAAGATTTAAAGACTCTCTTACAGGACTTAACCTTAACGGAACTCAAACTCTAGGAGAGAACATTGCCGACAATGGAGGTGTGAAAATAGCATATGCAGCTTATAATGGTTGGATGACGAGGAATGGAAAGGAGCCGTCGTTGCCCGGTCTGAACTACACAGATCAACAGATGTTTTGGATTGCGTTCGCTCAAACATGCTGTGAAAAAAATACCAAGAAACCACTTGAAACGTTTATTAAAACTGACCTTCATGCTCCAGGACAATTTCGTGCTTTGGGTACATTAAGAAATATGAAAGATTTCGCTAAGGACTTTCAATGTCCTCCAGGGTCACCAATGAACCCTGTTCACAAATGTGAAGTTTGGTAAAAAAAATTGAACTCTGATTGATTTTCTAAAGTGAGTTCGTATTTTCGATAAGAATTTAATTAGGAGCAACACTTTTTGCACTGAGCCACGTCAGCAGTTTAGAAAATCGAAAGTTCCTCGTTCGACCAAAAGAACGACTAAAAACTTTGCCAGAACGAATTTTTGTTCATTTCATGAACCACAAATAAGAATTATAGGGAAAAAAAAATGAGCAGAAATTGACCAAAAGCCACAGGTCTGTTTAATTGCACCATCTCCATTTTAAGATTATAAAAAACATATTGGATTGAAAGTGTTTTATCATTTTCTTACGTTTATAGCGGATTCCCATACTATTCCGTAAATAGTTCTTAGCATTTTTACTTAAAAATTTATTTAAAATAATTTTATTTTTTTTTTTTTTTTTTATCATATTTTTTTATTTGCAAGCAAAATAATTTAATCAAAATATTATTATAATTACAAGTATTAAAAGTTAACGAGCAAATTTAAAAATATGAGAAGCAAAAAAAATTCGGGACGAATGGAATATAAATGCGAAAATAATTTACATTGTTTTTGTCCGTTTTTGCCTAATGTAATTTTAGCAATTTTCACCAAGTCCAAACGGGCGTATGCGTAATTTTGTATTGCTAACATTTAAGCACTGATTTTAGTGCCCTATGAGTGTCTGGCCCTACGTTCCAACCGGAGTTAAAGAAAATAATATATATTAGTGTATAATAGTTTTCCCAATTTTAAGGTTTGTGCTATATCTTCAGCCATATAACCTTAAACCCGATAGTCTATTTTCCCATCTCTGAAAAAAGTAAAGAAGATTTGTCTGCTTACAGATAACATTATGAGTGCGTCACTTTTGTAAAATTTCCTCCTTACCCTAGGCTCAACGAATCCTAGTTGCGTCACTTCTCTTTGGACCATGGGCAGTATAGGTTCTTGCAGTTTATGTAACTGGCGAAGCAATTAGCAAAGTAAGGTGAAATCAGAACACTCCACAAAGCTTAAATCTGTCAAGTTTCAGAGCAAAGTATTGAACTGCAAGACTAAAAAGCTTAAGCTTGGGAACTCTGAAGCTAGTCGCCAAATTCAACGAAAAGATGCCAAATTAGGGATCTAGTCGATATTTGCTTCCTTATACTTCAACTGAATTAATTACATACTAATATTCTGTTACAATTTTTGAACTGAAACTTGACTAAGCGTCTTAGTTAAAGCTAAAAAAAATACACGCTTCTTCCCTTTTATAAACTACTTTAAATTCATATTAAGCCTGATGTACGCCTAATAAACAAATCCAAGTTTTCCTTTTAGCGAAACAAGCCCCCATGATTTAAACCTATTTAATCTCATCAACTTATACGTAATTCTCAACTTATATGTATGTAAACCTAAAACTCAACAAATTAAGAATGTGTTTTTTTTTTGTTTCATACATTCAGTAATCGGAAATAAAAATAAATAAATAAAGCCTTGACGATTTTATATCTGGATCACCCACAAAGCTCTAAAAATTGATGGATGTTATGATTATAAATAGGGGAAGTGGTCCGGTTGTGGGCACTACCCGGTTGTGGGTTGTGTAACTTGTGCTTAGGAGCTGGAGTCGATCACATTTTTTCATGTGTAAAAATCAAAAGCGATTAAATTTTTTTTATGATAAAAATTGCAAAATAACTATTATTTAAACTATTTATTATTATTTAAAATTTTTAAAATAAAAATAATGTCATATTATCTCGACTACCAATATTATTACAATAATGTTTATATTTAAGTAGAAAAAGTAGAAAAAATTAAGACAATTCGTCTTAATTATTCTTGCTACAAAATATTCGGTTTCAAATCACATAAAAAATTCGTTTTGGTGAAATTGGGTTCACCAAAAATTCGGTTTCAAAACGAATCCGAATAAAATATTTACTTTTAGCCACTTAAAAAAAAAAAATGGGTCCAAAGGAAAAACAATGTCTAAAATAAAATAAAAAAAAAGCTAGGTAAGGTTTAAATGGGAAAAAAGAGTCTGAGCAACAGCGATGTTTGACCTGGATCAGAAATATGATATGTGGGCATAATGCAGATTCGTTAAGAGTTCAAAGAGCAGAGTATGTAGCCAAGAGACTTGAGGTTTTATTTTAATAAACGGAACAAAATAAGAAAATGAGAGTTTAAAATATAATTATACACAAAAAAGGCTGAAAACTCGACTTAAAATTAAAAACCATAATAATCTTATTAATTATAAAATTTTAACTTTCTTCATGAATTATGAAGGAAGTATAGAGGAGCAGCCGACTATGCTAGTTCTTCTTACAATGCATACAGCGCTACTCAAATGAATAACATTAAAAAATTTAAAAAACGCCTTTTGGATACTAAAAAGTATTAAGGCGTGCAGCGCCGAAAGTAAATCAGAATAAAAAAAACAGCAGCTGATGCCCCAGAACTGGGACAGAGCCGTCAAAGAGTGAACCAGTGATATACACTTTATGCAAATGGCTAGAGGACAAGTGGAAGCAAGGCGAACATAAATAAATCCACGGTCACGACTGGCCCCTTAGACTCCGCAACATTCTGGCTCGCAACCATACCACACCATGCCACCAGTGGCAGTTGCCATATACCATATATGAATTCTTAAACTATTATGGACCCAGGGGTCCATTGCATATATTGCATTTTGAGGGGAAAACTGCTTACAGCAATGAAAATGCTCAAGTGGTGGTATTTGTATGTCTGCGGCTGTGTTGATAGTGCGATTTTGTTGTAGGGTATCTGAAATTGATTTTAATATTTAATGCAAAGGCACTCTGTGGGAAGTACTGTGAAATATGGAAATGTTTTGATTCCAGCTGGAAATGGCGAACCGAGGTTTCTCGATGAAGTTATTTCATTGAAGTTGTTTTACTTGGAAAAGTTAAACTTTTTTAATTAAACATCAAAGTACAATGAGGTTATATTTATCCATTGAAATCGTCATTAAAGATTTCTGAGAATTTAACGGCCAAAAATAAAGTATTTCGGCTTGGGATTCATCTTAAATACCATATTTAAGTTGTGTGCACTTTATGAAAAATATTATTTTAAACTTACGTAGACTTTTCATTGACAACACAGTTGTAAAATTTTCGCCATCCCTTCTACTTTTTCATATAGAGAAATTTTAATTTTAAAATGCACAATTTAATCTCTGATTTTAATCTTACTACAAAGCACATCAAATCATTATTGCAACCCTTGTTATGTGCTATTCATATACTTTTAACGTAGCTGATTATAAATATCTTATGAGTTTTTTAAAATGGCGAATAAAAGATGGCCGCCGAAAAGCAGAAAAACAATTTCGGGTTTGCTGATCACGATTTGTGTTTTTTTTTTTCAAATTTCCAAAATTTAATGCACGTGAATTTACTATGGGAAATAAAAATCGGCAAATATTATAGTTGAGGAAGTTTTGTTTACTTTAGTAATGGCAAATAAGCTTAACTCCTTGAAATAGAAAGATAACTTTAAAAATGATATGAAATTGAATTTTACATTAAATGACAGATTTTGAAAAAAAACACAAAAATTTTCTAGAATTTTCAAAAAAAAATTGTATGTAGTTCGTAAAATTCTCTCTCTGTCAAAAAAGTCTTAAGCAAGGCATACACTACACAACGTGTCGTACAGCGTGGCTGTTTATCGAGCGGGTCGTATTTCGATTGCATTGTGTGTGGCGCCGTCGTATTAAGTCTCATGATCGTCGTACTAAAAATCAAAAAGTTTTGATTTTTTTTCCGAATCGTACAGACGGTCGTATCGTATATGGGCCTATTTTATGATCTAATTATTGTTTGAGTATAGCGGTTTCACAAAGCAGAAATTGCCAACGCAAACGTCTGTGCAACAAATTTAAAGCTACTTTAAAACTAGGTTTCACATTTTGCCGCATCGTTTGGGTGCAAAACGTACAGCTCGATAAACAGACGTGTTGTACGACATGCCGTATCGTGAATGCCTTGCTTTAACTAAATATTAAGTTGTCGATAACTCGAACAAAATTTTTTTTTAAAAAAAAAACTATCGTTATTAATATTGGTATCACATATGTAAGGATCATCAAAATCGATCAATATCTGTTGTCTTCCTGACCTTATTAGAGGTATCTTTTTCTATGTAGCAGACATTTGCATATACCCAATAAGCCCCTTACCTTAAGGTACAGGGTATAAAAATTTAATTTAGCTTAGTGACATATTATCCGTTTTACACAAAAAAGCCAAACTCAGTTTTTGTTCTATAGTTTATTGTTCGGAGCAGCAGCCAATTCCTAATCAATTATTTAATAACATAAATATACAATACATTTATTGTAAATGATGTGCCCTGCGTGGCCAGCCCGTAATTTGTACATTCATCTTTCACTCAATGTAAATCCTCTCTTTGCACTATTTTTTAAATCTACTCTTCGCCGCAAGGCATAAGCATATGTTTCTGTCGTCACTTAAGTTAGTTGTAAAAAGTCAATAGCTGAGTAAAGCCGCGAAACACCAAGTTCTTAAATCTAAATTACATTTATACACACACGTTACATCCAACATTAAATTACAATACATACAATCACCTAAAAACATATAAACAAATTAAAACTAAGGTCACGGGCATAATAATAAATAAAACTAAGCACAATTAAACTAAATAAAACGCGTACGTTAAATCAAAAATTCTGTAGTGCGTTTAAGTTGCTGAAAAAGCTCAGCAGCTCCCAACAGTTTATCTTCATATTTATGTTCGACGTAATCTCACTCCTTTGGTTGCTCTTAACTGGTTGTCACTGCTTCTGTTGCTGATATAATGGCATTCATGGAGTACATCAATTACCAAGCTAAAAGTAACTACAAAAGTTTAAATTCAGACAGCAACAGGAACAAAAATAAGAGATATATGCGAAAAAAATACACAAAAGTCAATATTTTGCTGCTCGAAACTCATGCATAAATAATACTAAAATGTATCTTACAGATGCATGTAAATAAATTTAGAGAGCGAAAGCAAACAGAAACCGTTTATATTTGTATCGTAATGTATTTTTTTTGTAGTTTACTTATGCAAATCGGTAACAAATTTACAACTGACTCCACTCTTATATGTATTTATGCACAACTATCAGTGAGGTATCTTTTAGTTCAATGGACAGGTATGGAAACGTGAGCAGTACTTTTGTGAGTGCAATGCACATTAAGTTAGTCAAGCAGTCAATCAAACCCGTCAGTACCAGATAGAACGACAACCTCGAACGTCATCATCAATAACAGCAGCTTCCAGATACATTCGCACTCTTGATTCTACTTAATACTCGATTGGACATGGATGGCATTTACTAGCACGGGCTTCACGTCCAACCGCAAAGCAGAGCAAAGCCATGGGGAGGCCAAGTAGTTCACGATTCAGAGAATAGAAGCGAAAGGCTGCGGGAAGCCTTAAAAATCAATTTAATTGTTTGATTTTTACGCAACTCACAATGTATCTTTATCTTTAGCGGTGACTCGGAGGTGTCTCTAACTGTCGATGATGTAGAAGCTCATTGCGGGGTTTATGAAGAGCTCATTAAACGAATCGTTGACGGACAGGTAGACTGAGCGCCAGTCCCAAATATATTCGAGCTGATTTGCCAAATGTTATGTAACGTAATCATAAGTTACCAATTATGCTAATAAAGATACAATTAGCATTACATGTGTCATACGTAAAACGTATCTACAAGATACAACAATGTACCCTAAGAAAGTGGCTCAAGCGCGTTCCACCTTCTCTACCCCACCTAATTATTCACTCTGTCAGTCAGTTTGTCATTTTATTTTCGAAAAGGTGCTTAAATTTTCATGGGTGGGCTGCATACAGACTCATATCCAGAGTTCCAGACAGGCCACGAGTACTTACGACGGCGACAACTAAAATGATTAACCCCAATAAGCTGGCCGACCTTCACAAAAAAGTTGCACGAATTTATTTCATATTGCGTTCCACCTACTCTTAAATCGAAAATTTATAAATTACACTAGTTTACAAATTTTATGATTCTTTTTTCAGTTGTTCGTCAGTATCTTGTGAATCGAGATGAGAGACGAAAAGATCGAAATAAAAATTATTGAAGGTACAAGCTACCAAAGTTGAAAAAAGTGTAATTTTCGGTTTGCTTTTTATTAACAAGAAGAATTTTTTAAGCCTTGAGCTTTTCTTTTTAACGAACATTTTGAGCCTATGATCTTCAAAATCTGGTAAGAAATGTAAATTTATGGAACCATGTACAAAAAATGCGAAAGTTTCAATTTTCACTCCACTTTTGGTCGAAAACAAAAATTGTTCACTCAAAGTTAGCCGTTTGCGTTCAGTTACGTCCTCACGAAGTTGTATGTAGGATAATCACCTGTCATGAAAAAAGTTTTTCACATGTTTTTCGAATAAATCTCGAAAACGATCCCCCAAGAAAACCAATGACTTTAAAGTATGTTTCATAATAATTTTTTTTTATCATTTTTGTGCGATTTATAATTTTTTTTTTTTTCAAAATGCACAATTTGGTCGCTGTTTGTTTATAACTTTAAGATTACAATGACAAAATTAAATAATTTCTTGCATTAAATGATGAAAATTATGGATTGAGGAGAGGATGTACAAGGCAATGCAATTAAGCTGAAAAAAATTAACAGAAACAAAATGTTTTTTCGTAAGCATTCAGATGAAATCAAGAAAAATAAGAAAGGTCTGACCTAAGTTTGTTATTTTTTTAAATCAAAATAGGACTACTTTCCAAAGTTGACAAATAGTCGGTTTTCATTGATTTTTTTTATAATATAAAAATAACTTTTAAAATAAAATGTTCTGGTCTCCATTTGAAATTATCCAGAGAACCCCCCACAGGCTGTTTTTGTTAGCCACTCAAAGGAGCCCAAAGGGATAAAACAATTGGAGAGGTGTTTCAACCAGATGCTCATTACAATAACTTTTGAAATTTCTGTCAAAATTAAAAAATTAAAAATTCTTGTAATATAATTTAACACCACGGTATTCTCTGCCTGGCGTAAGAGGCCCCTAAAAGAGAACTAGTCAGATGCAGGCATACTTACCATCACATTGAGCCTGAGGCACATTTTTAACATCTTAAAGATCTTCCAAAGATCAGTGCATGCGATTGGTTACCGGGTCTGGAGACAACCGCCGGTGTAAAAGGAAAGTCCATAACTAACAAATATCCATACACAAGTGCCAAAAACCTCACCTTTTTAACATCAACAACGAATGGGTCTCAGCGACGACATGATCCAGGATCGGAATGCCTGCAGACGAAGGCTGAGATCGCATACCCACACCTCAGGAGGAGCATAAGCGAGTCCGAAAAGAGGTAAGCAAGGGTTTGGGAGAAGAAGAACTTTTAAAATAAAAAGTATAAGTTATAACTTTTGTAATAAGGTATCTGTTCGCGTAATTTATAGTAAAATAATAAGCCGTGTTTTTAGACTTTATTAACTTTATTAAACTATAAATATTTAGGTTCGCGGTGATTATAATAGTGCAAGTATTGCACACGACAACTTGATCGTGGAGCGGACAAAGTCTTGGCTTAGTAAGAGTAGAATTGAGAGTGATTAAAGTACAAGTAAATTATCATAAAGCGCCTGCATAGGCCTAGCATAACATAACATGAGCGCCGCATGCAAGCAGGCGTAAGAGAATCAACATACATAAGTACAAAAGAGTTTAACATATTTAGTAGAATTAACATGGTATGATGTAGTAAGCAGTAAGGGCTCATGAAATGACCAAACAGTATCAAATATATGTATAATATAAACTGTGATTATATACCGACATCTGTAGAACAGAACTTCGGTGATAAGTTGCTTTTATTAAAGTTTTTGTTCACGAAAACCGGAACTTTTTTTATTAAGCTGAACTTGCTTAATGGCTAATTTGGAGCTCATAGAGTTAGTTACTTTTGCCAGTTTACGTGCTTTAATCAACTAATGTTCCCAATTAGCATCTCATGTACTAAACATTTCCTCTTCGAGCGGATGTTGATTATCTCAGCAGATTTTGACAACATAACAAAAGTAAACTTTTTTAACATACAAGGCGAAAGATTATATTACAGGTGTCTTAAACAACAAGAGTGCTCGTATAAAACTCATAGATACTGTACATAATCACACAAACAAAGTATACCAGAAAGCACTCATTATACCAAAAAAACTTAATGTGGGTATTCATTATACTCTGTACTTTGGGTAGAGGGTTACACTGAGTTAAAGCAAAATAGACACATGTGTAAGACGTGAAAGGAAATTTTTAAGATCTCAAAACCTTGAAACCAAAATGATTTGAATGACAAAAAAAGAAAGCTTTATCCCTTTGTCCTTACTGCTTGTCTCTTGAAAATCAGAAGGTAGCGAAGCACAAAGTGACTCTATTTCAAGGATTATATTTATTTGTCAATATTCCAAGGCTCTGTCTATATAGCAACTATTGGAGGTGCCATAAAAAGTAGATGAGTTACCGGTTTTTTTTTTATTATTTCGTAGTAAATTCACTCGTAAAAAAGATGATGAGTCTTATTTTAAGCAAAGTTGATATCACTTCTGAATTTAAAATTAAAAAAAAGTTTTCAAAAATGTTGAAGAAATTTTAGTATATTTTTTTGAATTCGAAGATTAATCTTGCAAAAAAAATTTAATACTGAAAGAAATTTTACTCAAGTATATTTATTTGCTCACGAGATATGGCTTGTCATAAAAAGTCTACCTAAATATTCAGTTATCGATAAATCGTCGGAATTTTGCAAAAAAAAAGTGCTTGGTTAATATTGGCTGGTGCCTCAAACAAAAAGGTATGTATGTTAAAATTTTAAAAGTTTAAGGCATTACCAAGAAAATGGCCCGCTTCACTTATTTCGAAAACCCAACATTTTGTTCTGGCAACTAGTCGAACAAAATTTTAAATTATATTGAATATTTGAAAATTTAATATTGCACAGGTAAAAAATTGTCTTGGCAAAAAACCGATATGTATGTATGTTGAAATCATGCATGTGAAAACTCATACGAAACATATATAATATATATAATAGTCTGGAAGATCTGAATTAAATAAAGAAGACCGGGGGTTGGCAAGCGAAGCAAGCAGGTGGCGGAGCCACGAATCGACAAAACCTGCCGCTCCTTGAGGGGACCTGTAACATTTAATACTATATCATTTGTTGCATTTCACCAATATTGAACGCCTAGCAGGAACATATTACACTAAAAAAAATTTAAAAATATTACTTAGAAATACAATACAGTTTATTGTCTTTTTTAATAATAAGAAACTTAAACTTAAATTTTTGGATTTTTCTATGCAAATATCTCACCCAGGCTATAAAAAATATAATTAGTGTATTCAGTTCCATGCATTGAATTACTGTATTGCCTTTCATCTAGAATTGGCTAGTAAGACTTTATACACCTTGGTAAGCTGCTCTAAGTAATAACCATCGGGTGTTAAGATTTTAATCTGATTCTGTCTATCGAAATATTAGAAAAAGACTGGCGCCATTTTCTTCCTTACCATTTTACGATTCCCTTTTTTAATGTTATTTTAATTCTTAGTCAAATTGGTTTTTTTTTTATAATCACCATATCATAAATGTTATTATTATTTTAAATCAACCTAGAGAATTCAAATGAATTCGACTTTTTGCGCATTATAATTATAAAACTTCAATTTTTGGCCATACTTGTCTTTGAAAGAGAACTTATCCCGCCACCATTCAGTTGCTTTAAACATATTTCATGTCGTCTAACATATTTCTGCATAAATAGTAATTCAATGATACAAACACATTAAATAAATCATACTTAGCAAAAACGAAACTTATTTGTTGTAAGTAATTGTACAGTGCTAACAAAACGCAATGAACAGAAGGAATTAAGTAGTGCTTCAAATGATGAAAGGGCCTTCTCACCTAAGATATTCAGCCATACCAGCAGATTGTGCCATAAGTCGCATCATCATGGTAGGCTGATTCCTAACATAAGGCAATCAATGCCTTCTAAGTTGTGGCATATGGCCAACTGTTGCTTCAGCTGGCAAGTCCTTAACAATAATTCAAAGCTTGTCAATAGGGACGTGCAAAAAAAGGGTTCGAGTCGAGACGGAGCAAGGCCTATGGGCGTGTCTGTCTAAAAGGCCAAAGACCTGTAGATTTATATTAAATTGTGTGCTAATGAGGGAAGGTTAACTCAGGTGAAAATTGCGCATACGCAACGTGTGCTAATTAAATTAAATTTTTTTATTGTTTATGCTAAGCTTAACAAACTGTGCACCTCCCATTTACTCATGTAATAGCTTTTAAATGTATTTCGTTGTTGCCCGTGGGCCCGACAAAGGGCAAACAAAATATAAATTTAATTACGTGGGCTCCATTACACATTTGGTTTTTGCTTAAATAATTTTGTTACCTTTGATTTAGAAGCCAATTTTGAACTCTCAGCGTGTTTCTTGTTTAATTTTGTTGTTATGGATGCTGTTTTCCTCATATTTTCGTCTCTAAGGCAGTGCAAAAATCGAATTGATTGGATAGGGAAAAACTGTGAAGGGCTCAGCAAAATATGGGAAATTTTTATTGATAACTATTTTAAATCATTTTTTTTTGATTTTACCCTAAAAATAGCATGCACAACTCAAAAAAGAGTTGTTGGTATCGATAACTAACAGCTTTGATAATAAAAGATAAATCGTGGTTTGCTCATTTGAGAATTTATCAAATGTATGGGAAATATAAGAATTTAAAGTGAAATTTACGAAAAAAAGAAAGCGAATAAAATTTATTCAGTTTCGTTTAGCGAAATTCGAAGTATAAATTTAATAATTTGAGATTGTAGCAAATTCAGTGTTTCGAAATTGTTAGATGTTGTTAGATTGTGAGATGGAGCTTGGCAAAAAAAAACAACAACAAATATCTGCCTGCGTATAGAATAAGTCTCAAACTTTATTTTACTCTTATAATCTCAAAGACCTTTTCGTTCATATATATCTATATATATATCTCTTAATAATATTAAAAGTAACTTTGTGGAGTCTCTGGCAACTTTTTTCCTATATTATATACATTCTCACAAACCCTAAGCACAGGGTATAAAAAAGTTTTGGAACGTCGTCTTACCAATTTTTGAATACATTTTCACTTATTCTTGTTAATCATGATTTTGGTGAAGGAATGAATGAGTTACTAAAAGAATCATGTGTGTCTTATTGCCACATAAAATCTTCAGTCCAATCCAGTCCCTATCTCACTTTTAAGCTTTATGCGCCTTTAGCAAAAACTTATTAAAAGCAATTTGAGACCCAATGAAAAGCAATACGTGAGGATGACAGACTAAAGTGCATGCGAAAGCAAAAATCAATGATTGGGCTGTCGCTGCGTATACTTAATATTGAGTTCGCAACTTGCTGGCTGCAATTTAATATTTATAATGTATCAATTAACAATGTGATTTGATTTTTGTGGGATTCCGGCTAAAGTTGAGTGTATTCGCCAGCTAAACTTCTCCTTTTCTTGAAACATTTTTGCGTGTTCCGGCCATTTAGGGCTTAGCTTAAGTAAACCAGAAACGTTTGTCTGTCTGAGTGTCACGTCGCCAACAGCTCTGTATGCATACGCGTTAACAACAAAACCAACTTTAAGCTGGATCTTAGATTTTGGCTACCTTTTTAACAGCTTTTTGTCCCCTTTGGCTTCTCCGCACATCTGTGCCTTTGTTGATATCATGTTGTGGGCTTAAGTCCTTTACCAATATTGCCAATATTGTCATAAGCTTTGGAACAAACGCGAATGGAAGGCTTAGCTAGAAGCTCAACAACTTTAAGTGAAGCTACTTTTTAATAAGCTTTTAAAATTCTACCACAGAACGTTTCAAAATGTCCACAAAAAATTTAGATTTGGCTTATTAAGTGTACCCAAAGTGGCGCCGTAAGGTCTCCATGGTAATAAATATAAAATATTTTTAATATGACATAATAATTCTAATAATATATCGATATTAAAATAAAACTTTAAAGAACAATACTTAATACGTTAAGAATTGTAAGACTATAATAATAAATTAAAATTAAATCTAAAATGCGTGTTCCAAAAAAAAAATGGATGTTGAAAAATTTCTGACTAAATTCCTTTCGCTAGATTTTTTATTGATTGTGTGAGATTTTGCAAAAATGGTAAAATTGTACAGCAGCTTTTAGTAGAGGGTAATTGAGAGGTCGTAAAATGAGCATTTGATAATAAATTTCTTAATATTTCCAACTGAAACTAAGTGATGTAAAATCATTTTCTATAAAATTGCACCATATAAGTAAGTATTTATCTGCTCTTATTTCAAAAATACACAACTTTAGTGCCGGAAACCATATAACCATATAATTAGAACTATACTATACTTAACTGGAAAAAAATTCAGTTAGCATCAATAACTTGGAAGACAGAATCATAAAATAGACCGTTGAGTTTTATTAAACAGTTTGTTTTTTATCTCGTTAAAAGAAATTTATATGATAACAGCTAGTTTTTCTAATGGCTTTACGAGCCAGAGATCTTGAAATAATGAGTTTTTATTTTGTAATTGCAGCGAACTATTTAAAAACTTAATCGTTTTTTAGAGCTTAAAATGTCAAGTGTAGAAAAGCAGCAGTTCATACAAATTGAACACCTGCCAAATGAACTGGAAACTGACAGATAATAAGCTTATTTCAAATCGACAACTCATTATTTTAATCTATGAGTTGTTGGTTACTTTTAAAGTTCAGCTTTTAAGCCCAGAGAAATAGCTTTTGATGTCTTAAGCCGTCATATAACCATACTCACAATATTATTATTAATTTTCTGCTTCATTAGCTTAAGAATAAATGCATCTTCGTTGAATCATGCAGGAAACAGCAATTAAGTTCTTATTTATATCACTTTGCAACTTCCATTGACACACTGCAGCATAAACTTGCCATTTTACAACTTGTAGTAAAACATTTATGATATTGATAATTTTTTTTTTTTTTGAAACACGTCGAACTATTAAGATTTGCATAAAAAATAAATATAAATTTTAGTGATACTGAATTGCATTGAAAAGAGCTATTTATTTAGCCTAGATTCAAACCGATGCGATAATATTTGGTTTTAACTAATGAATGCTAAGCAATGATTGGGCATGCACGTGTTACACAAATACACACAATAAAAAGCACAAAAGATTGTTCTTATCATCAATATTTAAAAGCCAACAAATTATTTAATTTGTTGTAACTTTCAAAATATTTGCTCAAATTTTGCCATGCGCTGGTCATAAACCGCACGCGACAAGATTCGCATTCATTTTGACTAGGCCAACCAGAGTGTAGTTGACTAAAGTCAAAGCTCAACTTGCAGCAAGCCAACATGTTTGAAACGAACATGTTGCAGATGTCACCTTTGCTCATATTAAAATCTGTTTGCGTGTGGGAGTTTGTAGGCAATGCCAAGCTGTTGCATATGTTTCATGCAATGTTCCCACGTGCCACCCACGCTACAAATAAAACCAACTAACTTTATCAGAGTCGTGCTGGAAATCTCTTTCTCGCGAATTGGAACCCAGCTGTTTTACGTCTATAAGCCGGAATTTTCTTTTATCCAAAGTAACCAAAAATCAAGATTGTACCAAATGTGCTTAAAACGTTTTGTTATTCTAGTATAGGGTGGGCCATCAGTTGGTTTGGTTGTTAACCCTCATTTCCTCCTCAAAAAAACTTACGTTTCTTACCCTCATGTGTGGTTTTCCACACATATGGGACTTATATGCATTTTTATGTAAAAAACTCAATTTTTTTTAATAAGAATTATAAAAAGTATTCCTTTTCTCATTGCCATATATGGCTTTGCGAGACTCAATCCAAGCTCACGCAAAAAGACTCGTCGCATGGTTTGTTTGTTTGGTTGCCATTTTGGAAACAAATTTTTGAAAATTATAGAAGCATTGAGAGCGGATATGTCGACCATATTTGAAAATACAGCATTTTGTCAACTGTGTCCATGCCACCTAATAAAAAAGTTATGAATTGCTATTTATCAAAGATTCCACGGATTGGAGCAAATTTGTCTGTAGAGCTTTGCTGACATCGACTCATAACATCATCAAATCGAACGGCTTTGTTCATGTATTCAAATGTTTTCTTTGACATTATCGCTCTAAAAATTGGACGCCCATATTCACCATCAAATAAATCCAACATTGTTTCATTTTTGGATCTAAATAAAATTGATTGGAAAACACTAGATTCATTACAAGCACGAACGTAAACTAAAAAAAGACACACCTGTACACTCCAGCCAAAATGAGAACAGCGACATATGCTTTCAACATATTTGAATCAATTTCTATATATTGGTCACTACAGTTCGCATTTGCATATGCGTTTGACCACTTCAGAATAATATTCATGATTGGTGGTGGAAAGAACAAGAGGAAAGCATCTTTGATGTCATCGACACGTGCTTTTGCATATCTTGTTGTACCTGGATGCAAATTGATATCATTTTCCTTCCGTAATCTTCCGGTTTGATCTTGCACTGGTTGTGATTTCCACACCATACCGTCTTTTGAATGGGTCGATCGTGTTATTTGGTGCAATTGCTATTTCTGGTTCACTGGAATCACTTTCACTTCCTTCATCTGTTTCTCCCGACGAAACATCGTCATCGTCATCGGGATCCTCATCATCAGATGCATTCATAATTTCTTCTAACTCCTCGTCTGTGATATATTTTGGTCTAGCCATGATGTAATTTCAGGCTGATTCAATATATGTTTGTATTATTTGGGTTTGTGTTAATTTGGGCCCCCTGAAAAAATCATGCGTACGCCACTGGATTCTCTTTCCTTCTTCTTTGTGCTGCAACAGAAACAATCTGCACATGTTTACATATTGTATATACATAAAAAAAATCCATGTACATATAAAAAAATTGTTTATAGTGAAAAACACATAGAAATAAGAAACGTAAGTTTTTGAATATCTCGATATCAAAAAATATTATTTTATTAAATTATACGTTTTTTGTGTTATATTGGTTTTTCAGGAATTGTCAAGAAGTTTTATGAAGATCGCTGAAAAAAAAACTTGAAAAAATTGCATTTCAAAACTGATTTGTGTGGTTTTCCACACAAGGAGGAGATGAGGGTTAAACACTCATGATTCGGAACATACCCATCCAAAGTGGTTGCTCTTCAACTTATGTCAAGTTCAAAACTACTCAATTATAGTCATGGATCGTCAATGGGAACAACCGAACAACGCGTATAAGTGGTACAGGCGTGCTATGAAAATGGTCGTGAAAAAACAAAGTTGCTGCCGGGAACTTTGTTGCCATACGGGCCTGTAGAGCGTAAATGCTTTCAAACTTCCATTTGGTATATAATTAGAATTGACCAATTTTGTTGAAAAATATACAAATAAAATGCAATTAACAAACAAACCATTAGATGGACCACCCTATATTTAATATGGATTAAAAGTCTTTGGAAACAACGATGCGAACAATAGTATCCTACCTAAGTTGCGCTTAAAAAAATTATAAAATTAAAATTATTGTCATCTCGTCTACTTGTTCAAGCCGTGATTTTTGATAGTTAAACACTATTTTGAATCTTATTCTCTGAAAAACTTTATTACCACCCCTGTTATATGCTATTCCGATTCGAAATTCGTATAATACATATAGTAATGCTGCTCAGGAGTACTCGAGACTCAACAGAAAACTATCGTGTGATGATAAGAAGAGAAAAAACAATACACAACAACAATACCCCAAAACGCACTACTGTAAAGATGAAGATGATAACAATCTTAGAAGTGATAGCTAAATTTCAGAAAGATGGAAGAGATATTTCCAATCATTACTGACAACCCAGAACCAGCCTTACAACCAATTACGCTACCGGCATCTCGACATGGGAGCTCTGAAAACGTCGAGCCACCCTCTCTTGAGGAACTTAAAGATTCCATAAAAAGGCTAAAAAACTACAAAGCGGCAGACAAGGATGGCATAACAGCCGAAATCTTTAAGAGTACAGATGATACGGGGCTAAGACAGATCCTTAGTGTAATAACAGAAGCTTGGTCAAATGAAGCTATGCCAGCACAGTGGGAGAGAGGCGTTATACACCCACTACATAAAAATGGCGATAAAATGTTATGTACCAACTACAGACCCATTACGCTGCTAAACACACCCTAAAAAAAATTATCGAGTCTAGTTTATCATAAATTAGCCCCTTATGCGCAGAATTGTATTGGCTGCATTCCAAGCGGGTAGGTCCAACACCGATCAAATTTTTATTCTTCGCCAGATTTTAGAAAAATCACGGGAACACAACAAAACCACATTTCATTTATTAATCCACTTTAAAGCAGCATACGACAACATAATAAGGGAATATCTATACGAAGCCCTCTCTTTTTGCGGGATACCAGTAATGTTGATACGAAAAAAACGAAAATCCTAATTTCAACAACATCAGAAGCAATAAGAGCTTTGGTGACTACAATTTTTAAGTAGCCGAAAACTTTAAATACCTCGTTGTCAACGTAAATATAGACAATAATATTACGCGCGAAATAGACCAAAGAATTACGTCCGCTTTTAAATGCTATTTTGGACTACAAAGACACTTGAAAATTAACCTCTTAGACAGAGGGATGAAAACCCACCTGTGTCGCATACTAATTGTACCAGTTCTTACCTACGCGAGCGAAACATGGGTGTTAAGCAGGGCAAATGAAAACAAACTTCAAATATTTCAAATTCAAGAAAACGGAATATGGCGACAACGATATAACCATGAGTTATATAGTCTGTACGGGCACCCCGACATAATAACTTTCATTAAAACAAACCGATTACGATGGGCTGGCCACCTAATTAGAGCAAACGATAGCTAAACTCCAAAACGAATAATGCTTGGACAGTGTGCAGGTAACCGAAGAAGAGGTCGACCGAAGTTGAGATGGTTGGATGGGGTCGATCAAGATGCAGAGGAGTTAGGACTGAGATGTTGGCGAACACAAGCCTGAGATCGCGACGAATGGAGGCGAAAACTACAACAACCAAAGACCCGACCAGGGTTGTCTCGCCAATGATGATGATGAATACAAGTTTTTAACAACAAAAACAAATTAAAAATGCTAAAAGTCTTTAAAATGTAGCCGGATTCAAAAAAAAAAATTCCTTATAATGTGATTGACAAAAACTTTAAAATAGCGGACTAGTAAAAGATTTCATTAAAAAATAATATATTTTTATAAAAGTTTAGAAAAAAAACCTTAAAGAGATTTCTGACACGCTCTGAAAAATCTAAGCATAACTTGCGTTGCGTCTCCTCTGCTCTTGTGCTGCACTGCGACCCACTTAGGATTACTACACCCACAAAATTCTTCAACGACCAACTACTAGAGTCCAGTTAGGAACCCACTCAGCCAGTTAGTCAAGAAATAGCTGCCATTTCCTTACCTCCTCCATTTCCTGCTGCCCACCAAAGATTACCATTTTATTTACATTTCAGCTGCTCAAAATAAAGTAAACAAAAAAGTAGGAAAGACCAACTAAAGCTTCATGATTAAGCAATAAATTCGCATTACTTGACCAGGCTGAAATGCACCACTTCCAGGTAGCTGCCTTACTGGCGTCCTAAAGCTGGATGGAAGCAATTGGAGTTGCCGTTAAGATTGCGTTATGATGCTTTATTTATTTATTGTAATTATTTATCTTTCATTGATTTGCATTTAAAAATTTAAAGATGTTTTTCTTTTGCCATTGGCAATGGAAATCGTGAAAAATATTAGGCTAAAAACCACTTCTAGTCTGAAATGGATTGCAGCTAGTTAAAATGAGGAAAATAGCTATCTAGTTATGTTAGTAATGCAAGATAGATGGGTTTTACAGTTTTCATTTGTTTTTTAATGAATATAGTATATAACTAGTAACGTGCAGTCACGAATCCTTGAAGAAGAAGTTAGTGCTTTTTAAGAAACTTGATCAGCCAAAATATTTTAGCTTTGAAATAAATTTAGTTTCGATGATTTTGCACCTGCCCGTGAAACACCACATAATTTTTTGGAACCACTGTATTATTATTTTTGAAGTGCACTTAAAGACAATTTTAAATTCCACTCATTTTTGACAAGGGTTTTGAGCCAGAAGTTGTTGAAGGATGTTGACAACACGCCACATAATGCATATATGAAATATTACATGTTCATAAAAAGTTGATATTTTAACACGGTGGTCCCCACGTTGGTGCCCACGTTGGAACCTATAGTTATACCAGTATGGCTGCAACAACATCTATGTTGTACGTAGCGCAAAAGGTGGCGCCGCAGAAGTCAAGTGCGGCATAAATAAATTGTTGGCACTTGTACGCCATTGCAGCGTTAAACGATGGGAAACTGGCGCACAGATGCGGCTGCTGCTTGCCCCAATGATATATCACCATCCAAGGAAGCGAAGCAGACAAGTTGGCAGCCCCTTATCTTCTGCCTGCAAGTACCACCCACAAGGCCAAGGACATCTGACTACGACTTTGCAACGGCCAAGGAAGTGGCAAACCGTGCGAGAGCGACAGCACAAGCGCACGGAAATGAATCTTTTCTCCGTCTGTGAACTTGCTAAGCGAACAATTTTTTTTTGCTATCCTATGCTCATAGGGTCAAGGGTGTTGTAGGGGTTCTGTTTAAATGTACATTTTCTAAGAATTTTGTTTTTTATTGTTAAGGATTTAAGCAAGGGAAGTTTTTGAACAGGTTAAAAATACATTTCATTATAGAGATTGTAGAGGCGTAATCCTCTAAGTGTCGTGCACCTTTTTTGAGTTTAGTTAGGTTATGCAGTTTTGTATGTTAATTGTATTTGTGATATTTATTTATTTATTTATTTCGGAAGTTAATTAGTAGGTATGTATTTATGTAATTTTATGTACAAATGAGAAAAAAGAAGATAAAGTAAGAAAACTAAAAAACTTGTGCAAACACGCGCCTATCCACAGCAGCAGCCATTCCTTTATATCTATTTCGCTTAACACGAGGCAAAGTCGCTGTTGTCATCGATGTCGATTCTTGCGCTGTATCGATATTCTTACTATCGATGTGTCGTGTAGTAAATTGGTTGCCACTTAACTGGTGGTTGCCACTGCGGCGGATTGCATGTCAATTTGCGCGCTAACAGAGATATTACTTCTCTCTTCACCTGAAAATGTTTTTTCAAACGCTCGGTCCTGGGGGGGTAATATTGTAAATAAATCCAATTGTCTTCTGACCATAATGGAGCTAACTTGAGGGGTTTCCGTGTTTCCTCTTTGTTAAATACATTTTTACAAACCTAGTACACCCCTTACACTAAAGTACAGGGTACATATCTATATATACAAAAAAGAAGTTACATTTCCTTGGTAATCTTATAACTCAAGAACCGCCGAACCGATTGACACAAAAAAAAGAGTTCGTTCCCATCTATGAGGAGGTAGTTTGTCTAAAGTTTGTTTGGAATCGGTGCAGCCGTTCCTGAGCTATGACATTTTATGTGAGTAATGGTTTCCTCTCATACGAAATGCCTGTATGGGAAAAACAACAACAAATACACAGCCGCTTATGAGCGTTTCTGTTGTACTGTATAACTGTATATGTGTACACAGTTGTCAAATGTGGTTGAAAGTGAATTATGTTAATATTAATTTGCTGTCATTGGAATTCAGTTGACAGTTATCTTATGTGCTTTAAGTTCGTTTTTATCGTGCTTTCGTTGTGAACAGACATACTTTTGGTGAGTGTTAACCATGTGTTTTTTTTCTTACACTGTACCAAAATCCAGTCGATAAATCGTATAGAAAAGTACTGGATTTTGGTAGAGTGTAGTATTTATCGATTGAAATATTTTAATTGTTTCATTACCAAGGAAAGGTAACTTCTTTTTATATATATAGATTATTGCAATGGATAAATAACACATACATACACATTTTATTTTTGTTTAAATATGATTTTTAAATCATTTTCATTCGCTAATTAATTTTTGCATTGACCAACAAATATCAATGTCAATGAAATCAATTTCCACATCAAGGAAAAATTGCCAGGTGATTCGGTAAGGTATAAATCCATTGATAGTGCTATGAATGATGAAGACGCAGTCAATTATCCGGTCGAATTTTAAAATTCTTTGGAACCACCAGGCATGCCACCGCATAATTTGAATTTGAAAGGTAGTTCATAGATTATACGTCTCCGAAATCTTAATGCACCGAAACTTTGTAATGGGACGAGACTTTCAGTGAAGAAATTGATGCCAAATTTAATTCAAGCAACAATTCTCACTGGCAAAGCAAAAGGTGAAATTGTACTAATACCGCGCATCCCATTAATACCAACGGACATGCCATTCAAATTTAAACGTCTTCAATTTCCTGTTCGGCTATCTTTTGCTATGACCGTCAACAAAGCCCAAGGGCAAACGCTCCAGGTGTGTGGCGTTAATTTAGAGGAAGCTTGCTTTTCTCATGGTCAACTGTACGTTGCATCTTCGAGAGTTGGATCGCCGAAAAATTTGTTTATTTATGCACCACAAAATAAAACAAAAAATGTTGTGTATACAATTGTATTAAATTGAACGTTGCTTTTCTTTTTCCGAAATAAAAATAAAAATTATTTCATTTTATTTTGTACATTATTGTGTTTAGAAATCAAATCTTTTTAGCAATCAATTTTTTGCGTAGCGAAGCGCCCCGGGTAACGCTAGTTTTTTTATAAATTAAATAAATTTTTCAATAATTTTAAGGCGTTACCCAAAAAAAAATTTAAACATAGTAGGCCTGCAAAAAATATTGGACTATGTCAAATTCGACTTTTAATTGTAATTATAAATTGAATTTCCACAGAGCTCAGTCAACATAAACCTTTTGGATGAGGCACATCTAAAATATAAAAACAAAATTTAAATTTTTTTTTAAAAAAAAAAGTAAGTAAAAAATATTATTTTTAAAAACTTTAAATCTATATTGTAATTATTGTTTCTTATTTTCAGTTGTAAAATATTTCCACCAATTTGGGACAATGATGTTCAATAAAGTGTTGCGGCTTTCATGTCACATATAATGTCTGGAGCAATGATATTTTTAATACCCTGAAGGCCTGGTTTAAGGAAATCAAACCTTTTGTTGCAGTTCTTGAAAAGGGGATGCTCTTCCACAGATGTAAAGCCCAACAGCAAGAAAATTTACAACTTTTTTCAACGACTTCTTCGTCATACTTTTGGTTTCAACCTGAAAAAAGAGATCCGAGGTATAACTTTGGAGTGGTATCAAATGGGCACAAAGAAGTTATAATTGTAGAAACTGTCGAAATAAAATCATCATGATTTACTGCCAGTAAAAACTATATAAGTAAGACATATTGTATGAGTAAGAACATTTTTCTTTTATATAGATTATTACCTAATAACACGGAAAAGTGATTTGCTTATAGGTTATACGTAATATGAAGTGGACGGTTTTAATTCGTAGTTTTTCTTCAAAAAAAAACAAATGAAAACTAGGAGGCTCCACCCCTTGCGTTTTAAATGACAGTTCCGGCGGACTGGGGGGAGTTATCCCCGAAAAGCGAAAGTAAGATTTTTCATATACACGACGAATTTGATTATTTTTTCGACGTTTGTTTTTTAATATTTCCAATCTTTATTTGCAGTTTGATATCAAAGAAGAAATGAAGTAGGCTGCGGATGGATCACTAGCAATTGCCTGGTTACAGTATGACATAGAGCGTTCCATCTGGAGGTATGTAGCAACGCCTTAACTTTTAAAAGAAAAATATATAGTTACTTAGCCTCACAATATTTCTTCCAGCTACTTTATAAAGCTTCTATTGGCAGTGTATTTATATTGCGGGGATTCTATTTTGACAGTTTCCGCAATTATAATACTTCTTTTTGTTCAAATGATACCCAACCAAATATGTAAAGTTTTTGCCTTGGCAGTGAAACCAAAGGTATAACGAAATGGGCATAGGATTTAATTTTAAATTCTTCTGACGTAGAGCATTTCATATAAAGACGGGCATCTCCTTATCTGAAACAGTATCAAAAAATATGGAAGAGTGTTGCAAATAGTATTACTCAAAGATTATATACGACTTGAACTGAGTAACTTTTTTGGCGATGATTGGCTCGACTAGATGAAACGGATCTATTTTAAACCCTACACAATACGAATTCGGCCAATTATTTCATCGGGAGCAACATTGACTTCCAACTAAATTATAAATACAAATCAACTTTTATGGTGCATTTATTAATATTTGTGCATTATGTTCATTAATAAATAAAACAATAAAAAATAAAAAAAAAGTTTGTTTGGTCCCAATGCATTCGCAATCGAGAGATTATCTCAGAAAACTGACGTGCTGAAGTTTTTTTTTTTGACTCTAAATTTGGATTTAGCGATCTAAAAATAAAGACATTAAAGGTAGGTCGGTCTTCATCATAGGTGGAAAATGAAAAATTTAATGTTTTTGTCGTATTTCAATATTGTTACCCGAAAATTATGCGACCAATTTCAACGGAACTTAGGCATATGATGAAATAGACCATAGAATACATAATGTGGCAGAAACTTAAGCTCCTAACTCTCTTGTATTTTTTGTCGTCCTAATCATTTTTGACTAACTCTTTTCCTTAAAATGTCATTGCAGAAAAATATCGTTATCATGTAAAGGGTCATCAATCATAAGTTTTTTTTTTTTTAAATAAAAAAAAAACACAAAAATCTTAAATAATTCGGAAAATCTTTATTATCAAGAGAAAGAACCGTTCTTGCTATTCACTTTTTAAAAATAGTCCCTTTCAAATGTTGGCCGCAACTGCGCCGTAGCTCGTCCAAGCGTAGGTTCCAATAACATGGGTAATGTTGGCCTCTTCAGCCAGCTGCAATCGTAGAAAAAGAGTCGTTTGCTGATATCACACGATCTTGGTGGCCAATTCACCGGTCCGGAGCGTGAAATTAATTGTTCATCGAATTGGTTCCTCAATATTCCCATTGTTTCACGAGCTGTGTGGCAAGTGGCGCTTGTTGGAACCGAATATCAATTCCAGGTAGCAAATAATTCTTTATCATGGTGAGATGAAGAAAGAGCGAGTGCATTTGCTGCCCACCTAAAACAAGATTTCCAGCCAAACCCTGTCTCCAATTCTTTTGTGCTCCCATCACTGTCACGTATTCAGGCCGAGCAAAATTTACGGTTTTACACATTTGTCGTATTTTTAATGCAATAACAAGACTTGGGTATTACCTGACAAATGGAAGAAGTCGATCATAGTAATGACGGTTACGGTCTGACCAGCGTAATTTTTGAAGGAATATGGACCGATGATTCCACCGGCCCATAAACTACGTGCTGTACGAGGTCTATTCGGTCGAGTTTCATCCAATAATCAATATTGGGTCTCAAATTTGTGGATGGTATGTCGAATAGTGGTCTCAGTAGGTCGATTATGGTGACCATAAAATGTCCTAAGCGCGCGAAAAACATTATTTAGAGAATGCGAATTTTCGTAATATAATTGTACGAATTGAAAACGTTGTTCGGGTGTCAGTTTTTCCATGATGAAATGGCAATGAAAACCAAATAAATAACACATGGCATTTTGACAGTACTCCTGCGTGGTTTATCAAAAAACCTTAATGAAAAAAAACCTCAAGATTTATGACCCTTATAAGCCCTCTCTTGTATATTACAAGTTAATCACTAATATACTGAATTTTAAATTCTGACTATCGCGCCATTTTCTGCATCTATATGAATTTTTTGTATTGCATGTGGCATGCTAAAAAAGGTTGGTAATCAACTGACCAGACCTCGGTGATTTCTTGGCATTTTGATTTCCAGAGGTAGAGTAGTAGTAGCAGTAAATTAAGACGTTGAATGTCGAGTTTTTGATAGTCAAGGCCTCTCTGAAAGTTCAGAAACTTTTCAACTCATTTATTATGTAGATGCAGTTGACATAAAATTAATTTTGAAACACATTGGATCCATTTTAGCATTTGAGTTTTAAGAAGAATAAAATACAAGCAGAAAAAATTTAATTACATTTTGAATAAAATAAAATGTGAAAAATTCAAGACAATTTCTAAAAAATGTTTGCTTTCGAAACAAATATATATTAGAATACAATTCAAATCAGGATATGAATGGAACCAAATATTTAGTATTGTGTTGGTAAGGTGAAAAGGTACTTTATGTTCATGCAAGCCGAAAATTGAGGGATCGAGATCGGTAAAAAAAAATACATTTTAGCGCATAATTCGTTTATTTTTTGTTTGGAATTTAGAGACTGGAAATTTTTAGGCACAATTCGATGAGGTTATTCTGGTTATTATCAGACTCGGATTCGGGTTCTGCTACTATAAAAAAAGAGGGAAAACATGGGATGACCTCGTGATTGATACTTAATTTATATGGAAATTCATTTTTGTCTTGGCATTCTTAAAATGGGATTTTTGCGGATAACTTAAACATTCTCCAAGAAACGATATTTATGACAGGTGTTATTCATTGCAAAAACCATCTGTATGTAAATCAGTTAGTTAAAAAGCTACGGGCACTAAATTCGGTAGATAAAAAATGTGAACATAAAAAGAAAAATATGTTATATTTTTCGAACATATTCTTTTTTTTACTATTTTAAATTTAAAAAAAATGTTAAAAGTATTGTGATTTAACTAAAGGATTTTATTTAAGTATTTTAAGGTGGCGTCAGACCTGCAAGGCGTTTTATTCAATAAATTTATCTTAACAAAATTTTAAGTCAGTAAGTCCGCTTAAATCGGTTACGAAAATTCGAATACGGCAACAACTCATTTTTATTGTGTAATACAAAACTGTTCTGACAGTCTTATGAAAATCAATGAATCGTCGATGGTAAATTCTTCGACTATCGATTTTGCACTAGATCATCACTTTTTTTTTTTTTAAACCAAGAGTTTTGCGATTCAAAAACCTTCAAAGCCTTCAAAAACCGCATAAAATTTATTTTCGATTTATGGTTTCATATAGTCTTTCGAAAACGTATTCTATTATTTGCAAATAAAAGGTGTTTTTGTAGCAACTTTCAACGGTCAACATTTACATGAAAACATCTTTAAACATTAAATTACTAGATCGTTTTATCGACTCAAATAAAGATTTCATACATTTTACTGAATTTTATGTCTTTCTTTTTCAAATAAAATCCGAAAACTCTTAAAAAATCATGCTTTATAATAATAATAATTTCTCTGAGTGAGTGTTTTGCGATGCCACTGCTAGGCAAATGCATCAGTGCCTCTGCAGGGAAACGAACCACCGACTATCGGGGTTGCAAAGCGAGTACGCTACCAATGGCCACAAATATAAATGTGCAAAAACAATGAAATAAATGTTTCCAGATCAAATCATTAAGTCTATAGAAAAATATCAATATTTTTACCCATTATGTTAATACTTCTGAGCGTATGGGGTGGGACTTCCAAGATTCATTAAAAATTTTCAAGCTAACCAAAAGTAAGTTTTGAGAATGGTGCAAAATCTTCCATATTATTATTATTATATTCATATTAACAAACTCATCTCCCGTGCAACAAAGATATTTAATACATTTTTTTTTGGGCCTAGGTTTGTGAATCCGTTTTTCCATCGGATGGGAGCTTTAATATTTATATTTTTATAGCAAACTAATGGTAATCAGATTCGAATGTTTGGAGTTAAACGAAAACAATGTTGACTTTTTACGGTTAACATTCCATACCAAGTAAGCTTGAGTCACTTTTTCGAACATTTCAGCACAAAAAAGCGTTAAGGAAGCACTCATTTATCGTATCTAATATAGAAATCCACACCTTTTCGCAGTTTTTTTAATTTTTTTTCAGTCAAGTACAGTCATAAAAAAAAGAGTAGTGAGCGAGACTGTACCGGAAATTAGCCAATTCATTTGTTGTTGACATAATGTCGGCCATTTCGAAACAAGGCAGAACTAAACTTAAACTTTAATTAAACATTTTAAAGATTTTGTATCTATTTTTATTTATGGTTCTGCTCCTTAAGTTGTAGTCGGGATTAAAATGTAAATTAAGTTAAATTGCAACAAAATCTAATTTATTTTTTTATGTGAATCCCCAATGAAAAAAATACCCTATATAATTTATGAGCCAATGTTAAATGTCGATGTTAAGAAAAATATTTTTAATAGGCATTAAAGTTAGGTGTGTACGAAAAGTTTCAGCACTTCGTTTGTTCAGGTATTTATTGTTTTAAAATGACTTTTTATGAGTGGTCTCCTGCGTGGAGAACGTTGTTCTTTAATTTTTCTGCTGTTTTAGAAATTTGTTTCATTTATTTCATTTAAACTGTTAGGTATAGGATCGATCAAAAGTTGGAAAGTTACTAGACCTAGTGATTATAAAGACGCAAATCAACTATAATTCGCCTAGGGGAAATTTAGAAGAGTGAATAGGTTTAAAATAATATCAAAAAAGCAAGCTTTGTATTACGTAGAGCTCCATAGAATATACTTATATTTGGAGTGGTAAGTGAGAAACTCTAGTTGGCTTCGCACGCCAACCCCCGGTCTTCTTTATTTAATTAAGATCATCCAGACTATTATATGCCCTGTACAAATCCTTATTTCAATAATGTTCATCCTATTGCCATGCAACTGTCGGTCCTGCCTGACTTTACAATACTCTGGAACAGCAGCGACCTGCATGCAATGGCTCCTTTGATATTGTTCTGGTTCACTTTATTTTTTGTTTTATTCACTCTCGAAAATTCTTTTCACTATTGCAATGCTTACCTTAAATTCGCCCTGCACAAATGCCTTAATTTAAACAATAGATAACTGCAATTTATGCAAAATTTCAAACAACTGTTGCAACAAAAAATTAATGCCATCAAACATTGAAACAAATGTGAACTACAAAATTGAAATAATGGCAAATGAATTGTTATTCAAGGGTTGCTATTGCTGCCGTTGCTATTCCCCCATTTTAATGTTTCGTATAAGTTTTCACCTGCATAATTTTAACATCTCCAGGTGAAACTTACATTGTGCACAACGTATGAGGTGTGGCTATCACATCGTATAAGTTTCACCTCGATACGTTCAGACATACGAGCCCAATCGGTACCACACATTTTTTTTTTTTTGACGTATTTAGATATTAGATAAAAGCTCTTTTGCAGAACGTCAATGACCTGCTGTAACACACTTTCAATTTTTTCCGGTACGTTGATTTCGGGAAAAACTTTGATACATTTACTTCAGTAAAAACGCTCAAGGAGCAATCTTTCTTATACTTTAATAAAAATGCAACTAGCATGTTTGGCCGATATGAACTCATAATGGCATATTACGCTTGAGAATCATGGCAATCATGTCACCTTTTCACACCTAGGACTTAAATATAATACCTGAACACCAGTTTGGGTTTAGAAGGGGACATGGGACTCCTGAGCAATGCCATCGAATAATCAATACTATAACGAGCTCGTTTGAAAGCAAGAAGTATTGTGCAGCAGTCTTTCTAGATGTAAAACAAGCATTTGACAAGGTTTGGCACCCCGGCGTACTCTACGAAGTTAAAAAGTGGTTCCCAGCGCCCTACTTTTTACTCATAAAATCTTACCTAACAGATATAAAGTTTTATGTACATGAAGCAGGTGCAACGTCAGAGTTGTACTCTATTAATGCTGGAGTTCCTCAAGGGAGCGTACTAGGTCCCGTCTTGTACACAATATTTACAGCTGATCTTCCGACTGCCTATGTAACTATGGTTGCAACATATGCTGATGATACAGTATTCATTGCCACAAACGAATATAGAAATGACGCTTCACTGCGCTTACAGGAACAGCTTACTATGATTGAAAAATGGCTAAAGAAATGGAGAATAGAAGTAAATAGGCAGAAATCTGCTAAATGACTTTCTCATTGAGACGCGGCAAATGTCCCTCCGTATCGTTAAATGGCTCCATCATACCCGAAAGTGAAACCGTAAAATACCTCGGGGTACATCTAGACAGATGACTGACCTGGAAAGCCCACATAAAAAAGAAACAAAAGCAGCTAAAATTAAAAACTAAAAAGATGGTCCGGCAGCTCAGCCTAGAAAACAAAGTTCGGCTATACAAGGCAGTCCTTGAGCCAGTCTGGACATATGCCATGCAGCTCTGGGGACGGCGAGCACCTCAAACATCGAAATCCTGCAATCGCTAACTCTTAGAAACATTGCACGCACTCCTTGGTACATATGTAAGCAACCAAGATATACACAAAGACTTAAATGTTCCTTACGACAAAATTGAAATAAGCAAAACATCGCGAAAATATTTAGAGAGACCATGGAAACTCGCTGGCAATTAACCTACTAGACAATAGTATGGATGTTAGACGTCTGAAAAGATTTCATATTCTGGACCTTCCAGATTGATTTTTATAATAATTGTATTAACCTTTAGCAAATAGTATTGTTGAATGTGGATTGGACTCACTGGAGCACAATCTCTTCTTTTAGTTTTAATAATAAAATTTGCTGATTGTCTCTTATGACAGATTGCAAATAGAAATACATTAATAAAAAAAAAAAAAACTTTTCACATCTGAAGAATAGAAAGTTTCACTACTTAAATCATAAGAAAATTCTTTAATATAGACTATAATAAGTGAGAATTGCTTGCATGAACTTAATTTCAAATTAAATCAAATCTACGGGAGACGCATATATTAGTGTCATAGTTGGACTCCTAGTTGGAGCAAAGTGACTCAGCAGACTCATTGGTTATTGAAAAATTTTGAGATTATTTTATACAGGGAGAGATAGTGAGTGACTCATTCCATGAGTTTTAAGATTCGTGAGAAATTTCATTTGTAGATCAGACAGTAAGTTTACTCATTCATTAAAGGACTTGTTTAGGTTTGACTGATTTATGGCTAGTATATTCTATTCTGAAATTATCTGTCTCGTTGTGCAACTAATTAGGATACGGCGGCAATTTCAAATCACCCAAGTGATGAGCAATAAACTAACAACATAGGATTGGCCAGTTCAAGGCCAACTGCAATTGTTGCAAGTCCACTTTCGAATCAATCATCAAAAGTGGACACAAATGAAGGCTTGGCACTGCATCATGTGCAACCTCATCCTCAGCTTCATTGTCAGAGATCGAAGAGGCTTGTTCTCGAACAATGCATAATTGCTTAAAATGATTTGTGCATTGTTATCTTGGTTGGATGTTTATTGTTCTGCCAGCTGTTGCTGCATCTTGTGGCAAGGTTATACACTACATTAAGCCAACAAGTACATGTGGTATTATGATTCTTCATTTTAAAGTTTCCTTTAGAAACTTTCTGCCAAGCAGGCGGCGAAAAAATAATAAAAATGGATTTGTGATCATGGTTCACCGATAAAACTTAACAACGTGATGCATCAAGCGAAATTAGTATTCCTATCTTCAACTTCCCTATATCTCCTTTGGTTGCAACATGAACATCAATACAAATTGTTGTACCTGTTGATGGCGATGTTGCACGCGTCGCATATCAAAAGTAACGACCAGCGGCTTAGGAACTAAACACAGAGGGTGGTCGAAAGATGGGAAAGATTACGAAAAGTAATGGAACCAGATTGCTTTATGTTTTGAATTGAAGATTTTGTTCTTTAACACCTTTTGCGACTTATTCTTGTGTTTGTTGGTCCATCTTATTTAGTAGTGAATGTTTATATAGAAGATGGAACCATTGGATAAGGTTAAGCTGAATGGAAAAGCATATTGAGGCTATAAGCTACTTCATATGAAATTAACATTTCTAAAACCAAGCAAAAGTGAAAAAACTTAAGAAAAAATAAATGTTTCCAAAGTTCAAAAGAACTACTTAATATACTTAATCTTCTAATTAAAAGCTGTAGTGGCCAGTCGTCCATATATTAAGACTTGCAAAATTCGTATAATAAATTGCCGCAATAGTAGACCAAATTTCCAACAGGGTCATATCATTCAAATTGGTCTAACTATCTATGACGTCAGCTACTTACGCTACGCACTCGCTTGCTCAGCTTACTCTTTATATATATTAAATTAGTTGAATTGTGCGTGGTAATAAATCGTTCGTGTTTAACATTATTAAAAATTATAGCTATTAACACGAAAACAATTACAACTATTACTGGCGTTGGATTATTTTCCTATTATTTTTGGTTTATACCAACAAAATTCAGGGTATATATATATATATATAATACATATACATCAGTGCTTTTGATTAAAAATGAAACATATTGTAACTTTTTGGTTATAGTGCACTTGGCCCAAAATTACTTTTGCGACACTTTCCTGCCACTTTTCTTGACGTTTCTTTGATTTTTTTTTGGGAAACAAGTCATAACCTAACCGCACACACTTTGGATAGGAAGGCAGTTTAAGAAGACAACTTAATCTATTTGGGAAAGCCTCGGACTTGCCAGGCCCCGACCTAAAAGCCCTCATCCCGGACTAACCAGCGCTCATAGCAGCTCATCACCAATCAGCGAATATAATTTGATAATATATATATATATATAGTTCGCTTAATATTATAGTTTAGTTTTTGTTTTGCGAACTTTAATTTTTTTTTTTGAAGTGCCGACGCATTTAGTTTAAAAAAAAAAAATCCATATTATAAAGATATAAATGTGTCGTGCACAACTTTGGATTTGGTTATAGTAACTGATATCTTGAACTATATTTTGATAATATTTTATAAAAGGGCTTTGCCAAGAAGTATATATGAATTTTGATAATATCTTGAAGTTAATAATGGCATGCCTTATTATTATGCAGTTCAATTTGAATGGATGAAATTATTTTTACTAAAGCAGTTTCTTTGAATTATTATTATTAATTTAAATTTAAATTTCTTGCTTAAATATTTCACTTATTTGTAAAACAACAACAGTAGAACATGGCGGTATCACGACTAGCATGAAAACATTTTGACATGGTTTAAGGGTCAATTCTGATTTTAGGATTGCACAGGATGGGAGGGTAAAGAAAGAGAGACCATTAACATGCGAGTGTCTCCATATGAACAGGAATAATCACCAGCTAATTTCCTCAACCATGTTGATTATTGTGTAGCGTGAGCATAGTATTCTCCTCTGTCGGGAGTGTAATATCCGATTTATATAGATTTATTAATTGATTTCATTTTATTTTGGTACTGTTTGCTGAGTGCACCTAAAATATTGCACGTATGTGTCTACCTTTTGGGAGATTAGAAAGGACCCCGACAATCCGGCGAGCTAGTTAGAGCATAGCTAGAGGTGCACGCCTCGAAATCCCTGGTAGAAGAGTAGGATTATGAGTTTAAGGCTGTATGTATTTTGTATGCTAGGCACGTTTGTCCGATTTCTGTCGTTAGTAGACTTTAGAGCCCCCTCATTCTACATCTAAGAGGAACAAAGATACTTTTACAGCCAAATAATACCAAACCAGATTTCACCCATACTCATATAGATATAAATTTGTATTTGTGTATATCATTTCGCTACTAAACCGCACGAATACCACAAACTTTTTCCCAAAAAAATAATTGTAATAAAATAAGGAAGAATGATATTTTAAGTAACGTCTTCTTCTTTTAACAAATATATACTTTTCTATATATAAAAAACTATTTCCTTTTCGAATATATTTTTTTGTTAGATAACGTTATGTTTGTAGACTGTTTTAGAATTTTCGCCGATTTTAGTGCATTTTAAACCAAAAATCGAAAACTTTTTTCAAAATCGTTGTGATCTATAAAATGAGAGGTGTTTGTTTGAATACTGCAAGCCAGTTACGAGGGGTGAGGGCTTGTTTTTTTAAAAGATAGACGCTGATTTGGTTATTTGGCTTACATTAACAATTGGTCAATCGGGATCTTATGTTACAATATTTTCATTTATTTGAATTACCTTAAAAGAGCATAAAGGTCTATTATTGACCGAAGCTCTATGAAATTTTTAACATTGCAAATTTTTCTTTCAATAGTGAGGCTACTGTAAAGAAGCGTTCTGCTAGATCCTCTCCAGACGTCTGGCTAAATTGGAATTACTTGTCTCGATAATGATAAGATAGATAGTGATAGCTTGAGGAGAGTTCGGTGTTCCTTTTATTGCTAAAAGGTGCTTTGAAATTAATGCTATTTTTTTTGGCATCTATCTTATATTAATTCGGAAAAGCTCGCTAATAAAACCGGAGGAGATTCACTCCTAATCTTGACATGCGATGTTCCCACTTGGTCGATAAATTGGATGAAAGATGTATATTAATTAGCTAGTGAGCAGGTCTATAGGGTAGTCATGAAAGGGCTTTACCACACTTGATCAAATAGCAAAAGATTTGGACCGAGAATGGATATTATCTTTTTGGACTTACTTCGCAGTTTGGTTGTTCAGGGCAGAATTTTTAATGCCGGAATTCTCAATCTATTTTGGCCATAATTAGGTCAACTGCTTCTTCGGCGTAACTCCATCTCTAGTTGTACTTAGTCTTCCACTGATCTCCAAAAAGATTCCCGATTGGTCTTCTGGCTAATAAGCCATTGTATACATTGGAAGACAGCAGCTGCCGTATTTAGAGTGAAGAATCTAATAAATGCTTCCTCCATCGATTGCTTTTGCTCCAAACACTGAAAAAAAAAAAACTGTAACTCTTTGCAGGTTCGTTTACACTGCAGAAAGTGGGAGCGCGTGCTGCTCATTTTCACAGCACACCCCTCCTCCTGGATGACATTTTTTTGTCATAGAGGAAAAGTTTGTTCAAATCCAGAACTCTTTAAATTCTTATGTGTTGAAAGTTTTGTCTACATGAGGAAGATTACGTGGCGGCTTTAGCGATCGACTATAATTTCCAACGGCTGGAATGTTATTGCAGCCAAAGCTTAATATTATTTAATAAAATGAAATGAAAAAAGAAAGCTTTATAAAGTTTCAAACACTTCTACAGCGCTTTACTTAGTATAGCAAAAATTACAGTTTTAATAATTTTTCTAAAAATATTTTTTGATCACAGAATATCAGTTATACCAGATTCGGTCCTAAAGTTTAAATAAAAATATTATTGATAAAAAAAACTTTTGAAAAATATTTTATGTGAATAGTACTTATTCCAGTGTATTTATTATCAAGCCCTTCATAGATGATTTGATATTTATTATTCAAGTAACTCAGACCTGACTCATAGCTGATTGTTACGGCTAAGTTTTTTATTTTATCCTTACCACTGAAAGTTCAGCTACGATTTCATGCCTGATCTAAACTGGAGTGTTATTACTTCTGCCAGAAAAGTATTTATAAAAGTGGAAAAAGTCAAAACATAATATAAGATGTGGCATTTTCAAAGAATGAATGTTGAAGATGATGTTTTACCTCCTTTACTATTATCCAACAAAATATTGACACACGATCAATGAACTTATATCTCGAGCATCAAGAAAATTTAATCTAAAATTAAACTAGTTTTCAGTAAATTTATTTCACTCTTTGTTTTATATTATTTTTTATTTTTGTGTCCATATTAACTGGATTTTAAAAACAACTTTGCTGACGACCAACCAAATAAAGACTGCACCTTGAAGCTTTGTGATGAACTTTTTGCATAGAAATTATCTCTATTCGGATTTATTACTTTGTTTATTAATTAAGAGCTATATTTACTTCTAGTAAATGTATGTTACTTGGGGAAGGAAAACCCGGAGTCTCACTACAATAAGATCAGAATTACCAAAGAAATCGATAAATCGAGTAGTAGCAGCTTTAGTCTGCAAAGGTTAAAATCTGTTTCATTCGATTATTGCCAAACATCTTTATAATTCGATCATAATATCGGATATAATCGCATAGTTCGAATCGCCTATGTGAAAGGTATAAGTGTAGCTAAGGTAAAAGAGTGTTGGTCTCAAAATTAAAAGTCATCTCGAGTTTCAGCTTTCAGTGCCACACGAGACATTTTTTTTTTAGATTTTCATTTTATTTTACATATTATAGGGTATCACAAAGTCATTCACGCACGATTTAAAAGTTGGCAAAGATTTAAAACATAAAATGTTTATAAAAATGATTCTATCTATTGAAACTAAAAGTGTTCTTTATTATAAGTGTCGAAAAAACTCTACAGTTTATGGTCAAAAAAAAAAAATTATTAAATATGCTGCAAGTAGTTTTCAAGGCATTTTTATATATTTTTGTTATTTAATTTTCCATTTAAAAAGAGAAAATTAATAACTGTAGTTAAAAATCAATAATAATAATTGTTAACATAGTTGTACAATTTACCACAAAAAAACTGAGTCTTTACTATAATTAAATATAATAGTAGGTATTTTATATTTGAAACAATGACAATTTATTAAAGCGGCTTCTATTCTTTAAAAAGTAATTAACAGTGGAACTGGATAAATAGTTGTATTATATTTTTTTTGGTTTTTCCCAAGATTAACAACTTCTTTATCGAGATATATTGAAAGAGATTCGTTTTCTTATATACTCTGTATAAAAAGATGGCGTACGTTAAAGTCGGGCGGGACGACTTTGGGATACCCTGCACCTCCACTTTGCAATCAAGTCCGATATATTGCTTACGAACTTCAAAAAATATTTCTTTGCCAAATTTGGTTACGATATTTTTATAAAAAATTGCGAAAATAATTAAAAATAAAAAAAAATGTATTCCCAGTTTTCCCATAATAACCAAGTTTATACTACTAGGGAACAAAAAGTGCATATAATGAGCGAGATATTTGAGCAAAAACATCAGCTTACAGATTCGCTCTCTGATGCAGCTACTATTGATTTAGTCAATAACTGCAATTTTAAATTAAACGAGCCTTTCAAGGATCAATTAATAACAACCTCAGATGTGAGAAATATAGTTCGTAGTCTTAAAAGCAACAAGTCGCCAGGACCTGATTGTATACCTAATATCTGTTTAAAACACCTGCCAAAACGTGCTCTAGTTATGCTGACCCAAATTTGTAACAATTGCATTCAATCCGGCTACTTTCCACGCAAATGGAAACTGGCCAAAATTGTGGCAATTCCTAAGCCAGGTAAGCCACTAGACTCTCCAGAAAGCTATCGTCCTATTAGCCTTTTGTGCGGGTTTTCTAAAATTTTCGAGCGTATTTTAAAATCAAGACTAAACGCCTATATTAAGAGAGCCATGTTCTTCCGTCTGCACAATATGGCTTTAGGACTAGTCGTAGCTGTATTCACCCGCTCAAAAAACTTAAGGAAGACATTAAGAATCAACTACAAAGTAAAAATTCAGCAGGTATGATTACTTTAGATATACAATCCGCTTTTGACACCGTTTGGCACAAAGGACTTGTGTATAAGCTACAACATATAGGCACGCCCTCGTATCTTTTACGTACTATAAACAGCTTCTTGTCGGAAAGATATTTTTGGGTAGATATGAATGGTGTCAAGTCAAATAAAAAACTAATAACCGTAGGCGTCCCACAGGGTTCTGTTTTAGGACCCATACTTTACAATATTTATACTCATGACATTCCAATGCATGAACAATGTAAGACACTAATCTTTGCTGACGACACAGCTTTATACTGCTCCGGTAATAGCTACAGTATTATAGAAAGAAACCTAACTGAAGCTCTGCACTGCCTTGTTAGATATTTTCACAAGTGGAAAATCAAATTAAACATAAATAAAACAAGCACAATTTATTTCACCCGTAAGCGAAAACCTTGCCATTTTCCAAATAGTAATATTCAGGTAAACAATGAAGCCATTCAATGGGAGACTAACATTAAATATCTTGGTATAAATTTTCACAGCAAAATGCTATTTAGCAGGACAATAGATAAAGTCAATAAAAGAATAAAATATTATATACTTTTATAAACAGAAAATCAAAATTGTCTATAAAAAACAAATTAGTAATATTTAAAACAATATTTATCCAATGTATATCGTATGGTTCGGAGGTTTGGGGTGATTGTGCTGCGTGCCATCGGCTGAAGTTACAAAGAGCACAAAATGAATTGCTCAAAATGATATTTGATTTACCATTTTATTTTTCCACTTCTTGTCTCCACGAAAAAGCAGATATATGCATGATTAATGAAAAAATCAGTCAGGCTAAAACCAAATTCGATATAAAAAATATGGACATCTCACCATCTTAGGTTCACAACTAGTTTTAGTTTTTAGTTTTAGTTTCTTTTTTATTTTAATTTTTTTTTTTAAGGTTTTTATTTAAATTTTTCCTTCTAAATTCAATTTTACATAAACACAAATTTAAACAACACAATTTTTCACACCTTAGTTGTAAAGCTTTTCTTTAAGATAATCTCTATAAATTGTAGAAATAAACTAATCTATAAATATGATGATGAATAAAATTAAATTAAAAAACATATTTTTATAAACAAATGAAACACAAAGAATTTTGTTCAAAAAACGTTTTTTTGCCCGATCGGTCCGATTGGAGCTATATGATATAGTCAACCGATTTTGATCAAATTTGATACTGTGCTTAGGTACTCTAAAAAACTTCCAAGTGCCAAATTTGGTTACGATATCTTAGTAAACAAAGAAAACAGAACGAAGTTTGCCGTAAAATTGATTTTTTGACCGATCGGTCCAATGGGAGCTATAAGATATAGTCATCCGATTTTGATCAAAATACTAATTCTAACTTCTGAAAGTTTGCTTGCTCTAGCTCTTACCATCTCTGAGATCTAGGCGTTCAGACAGACGGACGGACGGACAGACGGACATCGGAATATCGACTTCTCTAGTCACCCTGATCATACTTTAGGTAACTTTGGGGGTTTCCGACGTTTTCTTCTGTATGTTACATACATTTTCGGCTTGCATAAACTTAATACACCCTTTGTACCATACAGGGTATAAAAATATTCGCAAAAAAAGCCGCGAATAAAATCAATCATTTCATCAAAAAGTGATCATCATTAATTTGTATATTTTTTATTTTCAAAAATATGTTGAAGAAATCTCTTTTTAAAAATTGCAAGAAATAAAACTTATTAATATTAAAAAAAAAATTTGAAATCAACCTAAACAAAAAAGAGATTCCATTTCGACGATTATTTTGAGAAACGGACCTAAATTTTAACTTTCGAATTTCATGTCCTACCTTCATACTATGTCTACAGGACATAAAAATGGAATAAGTTTTGGGTAGCATAATATTCGATTATTCCACTACTCTTCAATCTGGCTTTGCACAAATGAGGTCCCAATCCGTCGCACAGAACTCCGAGAATTGTCCCAAAACAACATCAGATAGGACACTGCAAAACAAACTGCGCAAAGAGAGTCAGATGGAATGCTTTTGTAAGAGGCCCTAAGATCACAAGAGGAGTAACAAAGGGAAAAAAAATGTTCGATTATTGACTTTTTCTGGATGCACTTATCCCCAAGCTCCGCTTAGAAATTCCCTTAAGTACGTTTTTTTCAATTTTTGCAAAGTTTGAACGTGTATTTGGAGTAGTTACTTGTTGGAAAACAAATCCCATAAAGCCGATCAAGATGGATCATGCTTTGAAGAAAGCGATGATGATCTTCTTTTTCATTATTTTTTTCAAGTGGTCTTCAACTTTTGCTGGCTAGTGTAGTATTGTAATTCATAAAATGGTTATTATATTTTCCGTGGGTAACCAAATCGAGACCACATCAGTCATTGCAACCGCAGTTTGTTTTGCTATTTGCACCCCGAAATGTTGCATAATCATAATGTTTAAAGTTTTAAGTTGCACGAATGTAACTCGGCTCGAGAAGCAAATATTTCAACTGTGCCAAGTTGGGTCTCACCTAGAGCCCTCACGTAGCAATTGTAAAACTTAACCCAGTGACCTCACTTTTTGGATTATGGGCGTGTTAACGACCCACTGGTTGAAGATGCCGAATGACTACACCCTCCTCTTTGCTTCATATTTTGATAGCGGCAACAATTATGCCATTGTGGTCGCAGCAGATTTACATTATGTTGCATATAACTTGGTTTTCAACAAAAAACTGGTTTTCTTTGCCGCAGCATGCTGCACGATTGGAGGGTTCGATCAAGTTTAAGGTTTTCAAGTAACAGTATCTTAGTTGCAGCTACCATTTCATTGGGATCTTGGAGCTAGGTTCAACCAGTATTTATTTTATTTGCATTTTCAACGCTTCAGTTATCGATAATACGATAGTAATCGGAATTTTGTGAAGAAAAAATATGAGCTTAATATTGATTAGTACCTCTATCACATGTTTAAAAATCATCAAAATAGAGATCGATCTAAATAGTGGCCTGCTTCACTTATTTTTGCCGATAGGTAAAAAAAATGAATTGGTTTAGCCCGACATAATTAGAAGAAACTAGATATTAGATATAACGATGACTAACCTGTTGAACCAAGGAGTATCAAACTAATAGAGGCGAACACTCGCACAAAAAGTACTCGGTGGCGCAGAAAATCATGACGGTTTCAGCGTTTACATTTGAGTTGCTTTTGTGTGCGTTTGTGAAACGAATAGAATGAAAGAAAATGTAGGCAGTCAGCTGTTGCCTGCCGTTTTTGTTTTGATCTCGTCTGCTTATTCAAATTCGCAAATGTGTGCTGTTGTGAGCGCGCAATTATGAAAACAAAGCAGCAGCCACGCAGGTAAAATATGTATACATTTGTAGGTTGTTAATGCAAAGGCTTGTACATGTGTGCAAGAAGTTGTTCATGAAACTGTTGAAGATTTATTGACGAAAATGTTGCCGTCAAAATGTATGATTTTTATTGAATAAAACCAAATACTTTTTAAATCATGTACTAAAAAGCTTGCATTTATTTAGCTGACATTGTTATAGAAATATAAAGTAAATTTAGTTGCATTATCATACAACTATTCATAATTTTCTATTGCTTCTGCTGCATACCAAAGAATATAGAATTACTATTTGTATGTATATATTCTTTGCCCATATATTCATTAAATATATATGTAATACATACATATACATATATATATATGTATGTACCTAGCGGAAGCAAATGACCAATGTTGCCGAATTTCTTATAATGCCTTTGTTAAACAATGCGTATCAGACGAGCAAGGTTGCCGAGTTTCTGCTGCATATGCATGTGGGGAACAGGTACATATACATATGTATGTGCATTCACAGTTTCTGTGCAAGTGTGTATGTGCAAGAAATCGTTGCCAAGAAGCTTGTGAAGCCTTATTTATGAAGATGTGCCGTCGAAGTGTATGATTTTTTTTGATGCTTAAAAAAACTGAAATTGAATAAAACACACGAATTTGTATTTTCATAATTTTAACTAAAATGTTTACTAATACCTCTTATTTTTTAGTATTAACTAATTTTTGTCTCTTGCTGAAAAGTATATGTTTGTATTATATGTAATTCCTTTTTTGCTATTATTTTTTGTCACTATTTTGTTTTTGCAGTTGGCTGTGAGTTGAGCAATGACACACGCACACATTGTTGTTGTTGTTGTCCTCCAAACCTTCGGTCGAGAATCTGCAACTGAGCTATCGCAGGCTTGATTGATTTGCTTGCAAAACTTCACATGGAAGCAATAGCGACACTTGGGTATCAACACAGTGATACCCTACCATAGAGTCAAAATATTTTTTCAGACGAAATAACCACCTGACAACAGAAACAATAAAAATATAACTATTTACTTTTTATTATGTTTAAAAGAATACCAATTAACTAAGGATGAAACAAAAATTATTTCATATATTCAATGTGCGCAAAATGTTTAGAGCTCTATGGTACAGGCGGGCAGAGTAAAAGCGTGAATCTAAAAATAGAGCAAGGATTTCCCGTGAGCTGGAAATTGAAGTCGGCTTTAAGCTTCGTTGTTTAGTTAAATTTATAGATCGTTAGTTTCTCACAATTCAATACTTTCGGAGTATGTGACTGTTTTAACACTTGTAGAACAGATTCACGTATACAATGCAAAAAAGGGTATTTAACTATCGACTCTCATTCTGTTGAACGAAAAATATCTATGCACATTGTACATATATGTATGTATGTAGTTGTATGTGTGGGAAAAAAGGGATTCGCGTGACCGCCGATCCGAGAATAGAGCGCCATGCTGCACAGTGGGTGGAATACCAATCAACTGAAGATTCACTTTTACCCTTAACGGTCGAAAGTCCCGCTACGGGGACTTGTATTTAATGCTATAAAAATCGTTCGATCGTTAAGGGTTAAAATCTAAATTGGCCCAAAATTTATTGAATTCGATTTATAATATACCAGGATGGTAAACGGCAACTGCTCTTTTTGCTTGCCCTGCTTATTAGTGCAGTTGTAAAACTTTGTTTTTAATTAAAGTTAAAGGTATGTCTAATTGTGTTTTTTCCGAAGATGTTATTTTATTTGGAACACTAGTAGGAAAAGTAACTTCTGAGATAACTCTAAAATTACTATAGTGTCTTGTGATGTTTGCTTGAACAAAACTTGTCGAAAATGTTGGTGAACAAAAAATATTTTAAATTTGATGGTAGTTGGTTGATTTTTTCAAAAGATGTTAATCGCCGCTAAATTATTAATTTCCCCCACTGTGCACTTGGATGACTATGCGCTGACTGAAGAGAAAAGGCAACAACAACGACCAATAAAACTGCACTAGCTACAACAAAAGCAGCACTAACAACAACAAGCCGCAACAAGAATAGAATAAGCCTGTGATCAATATTTAAATGAATGTTTTTTTTTTTTAATTTCTGTAGCAAAAATGTTTATTTTCCAGCAAAAAAAAACAAAAATTGTCAATAATAAACAAAAATAATTTTTATAAAATTTTTTTTTTTTTTTGCATTTTATTTACATTCTGTCTTTATTAGACATTAAGTAAATTTACTAAAATAATTAATACAATTTTAATATAATAGCAAGTTTCCATCGAAACTTACTATCGTGTTATATAAAAATTTGAAATAAATTTATGAAAATAAAAATGCATGTGTTTCATTTAATTTCAGTTTATAACAGCACCCAAAAAAAGTTATACATTTTAATACGGTCAACAGCTTCAAAGATAAAAGAAATCATATAGACCAAAAAAGACAAATATAACCGTTGACACTCCTCCAAACCCCTCTCATTTCATCAACTGCTTTACATTCATAATTCCATACGCACAAATATACACAGTAGCACATTTGCAAGTTGGAATGAGCAGACAAGAGAAACTACGACAAGAACAACAGCAGCAACTAACACCTGCAGCAGCATTAGCCGCACTAACAACAACAAGAAGCACAAAGCAAAACAATTACACAAATGTGTAGTTTTTTTATTTCATTGTTTGAAATTTAAACTTTTAATATTCATAGAGACACATATACATTGTCCCGCCAACGTCTATGAATTTAGATAGCATACATACAAAATATTAACAAGCGGAAAAGATCAAAACAAAAAAAGCAGCTAACAGCTATCACATTTTCTTTCATTCTCTTTAACTCGAAAGCAAAAGCTGAAAACATCATGATTTTTGCAAGCCAACAGCTGACCGCCTACATTTTCTTTCATTCTATTCGTTTCACAAACGCACACAAAAGCAACTCAAATGTAAACGCTGAAAACGTCATGATTTTTGCAAGCAAGTACTTTTCAGAAGTATCGAGTGTTCGTCTCTATTAGTTTGATACTCCTTGGGTAGAGCTACTAGCCAATAGTAACCAGGTCAAATTTTATTGCAAAATTCCGATTATTTATCGAGTCATCGATAACTGAAAATTGTGTTTTCAATTTTAGACTGTTCTTTGACAAGCCATATCTTCTAAAGGAATAAAGATATTGACGCGATTTTCCATGATACATAAAATATTAAATTAAAAAAAAAATAGATTTATTTTTAAAATATTTTTTTTTAATTGTTTATCATGTTTAGTTTTTAATTTTAACTATTAAAATTGAATAATTAAAAAAACATTCATGTATTAAAAATAAAATTAATACACTTGTAATAAAGTATTTGATAAATGTTACTTGTGCAAATTGATTATGAAGATTTATATAAAAAAGACTGGTGAAGGAAAGGGAAAATTTGTACACAAATTTTTTCTACAACAATTTAGATCATATGTTTTTCAATTGTTTCATATATCGATGTTAAAACTTATTCATTAATTATTGACTCATTTACATTTTTTTGTTGAAAAGTTGCTTTCCTTTTCTTTTAAACTTAAAAAAATTTATTTGTGAAAATTATTTAAGCTAAACCTAAATTATTTCTAGTTCAATGACTAAAAATGCCTTAAAATTTGAAATAATTTTTTTTAATACTGGAATTTACTGCGTTTCAATTATCGCTTGTATATAATATAATATTTTTGTTCTTTTTGTTAGTTCTATTTGCAATTTGTCTGATAACCATCAGCAAATTTTGTAAATATAACAAAATGGCAGAAATGATGGTGCCCAACATATACTAAAAATTATAAATATATTTTTTTTTATTGGTTTTAGCTGAAAACGATAAGAGCATACGAACTGTTGGACACACAAAACCTATACATTTGATTGCTTTCATCAGCAAACAAAATAAAGCATATTTCATTGGTACTAACTCGAATCCAAGTTCAATAAAAGTAAAAGTACAAAACTCTCAATAAGATTTTGTTGTTCTTAGGTTTTTATAATTTCATGGGCTGGCGCTAGGACCGAGACAATATCACTCAAACTATGTTTTTTAGTCAATATTTGTTTATTTAAGAGTATTCCGGAGTATGTTTTCCGCTAGTTAAAACAACAAACAATCAAGAAGAAACCAAACCAAAACAAACTTTTTAACACTTTTCTTAACTTTTCCATATACTCATTAGAGCAAAGTAAAATCTTAACAAAAGTTTAGTGTATTTATTTTGTTGGCCTTTGATGCTGTTTTTGTTATTGCTGCAATCAAGTGTTGCATGGTATTAAAATTTTTAAAGTACAAATGGCAACAAAAAGATAGTCGACACACATATTATACCTATATATTGAAAGTAAAAGTAAAAATTCTAATATAAAATACTTGTAATAAAACTATCTTATTTCGTTTATTGCTGCGTTGCCAACATTGTCTTAGGACTCTAAAGCTTCCTAACCAAAAAATAGAAACCAATGCGGCCAATATTATTGGCAATATTTTGTATTATCTCTTAAAAATGGTGCATTTCCAGTACACAAATTATTAACATTATTATCTATTATGAATTGCCAATATTGAAAGAATTTATAATTCCAAATATGTATGAATCCGTTCGTTATAGTAGCAGCCATGCCAATTGTCTTTACAGCCCGGTTTGTGTGGGTAAATACTTGAAAAATGTTTAAATTTGATGTGTAAGATCAAAAATTGCAAAATTAAACTGTTGGGTGAAATATGTATAAGTGAGTGTGGTTTAAAGTCTTAAACAAGAATTATATATGTACTTCGAAAAGAATATATAGGGCCACAAAAAGAATGGTTTCAACTTTACATTTGACATGGCTACTCATATGGATTTTGTGCCGCTGTAGTGTTCCAATCCGAGTAGTAAAAGCCCCAAATACTCAAGATTTCTACAAAACTGTTAAAAACCCTATAAAAGAGGTATTTTGGATGTATCCCAGAAACCTGACTTACTGGGGTTTTAAACCCCGGATTCCGATTCAGGGTTTTTGTAGCTTGTCTCAGAATTCTCGGGTATGTAGTTTTTTAGTCCTCGGACTTCTTTTATCAAAAACCCAAAATGTTATTTTGTTTACAAGTTTAAGACATTAATATCGCTTTTTTGTGTTAAATTGTTAAAAATGGCGAGTCCGTAACTAATTAAGTGAAATGTCAAATCTTAATCGATCCAACGAACTGTTTTTTTTTTATTTTGGTAAAGTTTTGATATCGAAAAAATTCGTTAAATATGAAAGATCCGCAGGAATCATTTACAACGAAAAATGTACGTATAAATTGTTCATTGGTTGGAATTATTTAATAAATTTTTGAGATTAATTAATTATAATTTGATATTATCTGACTGTTACGCCGTCGACAATTCGAAGTATGTTGGAGTAGCTGTACTAAAGGAATAAAATTCAAATAACAGAGGAAGCTGGAGAGTTTTTGTGGAAGCCCTTTGCGCCAACTATGAGCCTAACATACTTTTTCGATGCATACATTAATAGGAGTTTGTTTTCCGTGGGAGTCATAAAAAATCAGGGATCGCAAATAAGAGTTATGGGTTTAAAAAGGAAAAAAGTGCTTCGGATGAAAGTGCAAGCCACTATATATCATATTTTTGAAAGGACTATCCGAAATAAGGATACATTTTTATTCTTAATTTTTATCAAAAAAATCAAGCTTAACTCTTAATATTTGACTTAAAAAATAAAGATTATGAAATAATATATAAATGTCGATTTTTATTTTGGTCAATAATTTTTATTTTAGTCTTATTATAAAAATTGAAAAACAAGAGTTTTTTTGCAGACTAAAATAAAAATTATTAACCAAAATAACTCTTATTTTCAATTTTTAAATAAAAATCGACATTTAGATATTATTTCATAATTTTTATTTTTTATGTCAAAAAATAAGAATTATTATGCAATTTTTATGAAAAAATAATGATGATTTTTATTTTAAAAATTATAAGAGTTACGATCCCTGTAAAAAATATTATTAGAAAAAAATTATATTCTTCGCTTACAATATTTCTTTCTAAAATTTTTAAACGCAAAAGAATATTTTTACAAGTATTAAGACGGATAGCAGATTATACAATAAAACCATAAACCGACTATAGCAAAAATTCTTTAAGCGCTCTAAACATATTTTGACCCCTTAAATTAACCCATAGTTTTATTTATTTATTTATTGAACATTGTAACTTAGAATTAATTCTAGGAGACAAAGTAATTAAAAGCCAGAGCAACAAAGGCCTTCAGGCTACATAATACATAGTTTATACTATTGATTTATTGATTTAAATGGGGTACAACAAAGTGCAGTTGGCCTTAAATTATAAGAAAAGTTTAAAAGAAATATTTAAAATTAAACGAGGAAAATGGATAGATATAAACTAATCCGCGTCGCCAGCCCGGTGGGTGAACTTTTTAGCGATATGCACCGACTCACATCAGAAACTGGCCAGAGACTTGGATTTACAATAACCAAGTGGAAAAAGGAAGTTCAAATAAAATTTAAACATTAAATATATAAAAAAAAGCCAAAAGAGCATCAATGACGAAACAAGTGCCTCATAATACAGGATTGGTCATGGATGCTCGAAGAGGCAAGTCAAGATGACTTAGGATAGAACACGTGATAGAAGGAATAGACCGTTCAAAAGAGAGGAAATTAAAGAGGCTATTGTAATTAGAGCATAGAACTCGGAAAGGATCATGCAGAGCAAAATTTGATCTACAAAGTTGCAAGGCTAAGGGACGAAAATTACGAGTTACTCTAGCAGGTACAACAAAATTAACTTTATTAAGAAGTTCAGTAGAGTCAATAAGGCCGAGTAATAACTTATGCAAGAAGAGTACACCGTGGCATGTTCTACGGTTTTTTAAGGAGGGCAGCTTTATAAGGCGAAGTCTGTCGGAATATGGAGGCAGCCGGATAAGTGGATCCCAATTAAAGCCGCGAAGTGCGAAAAGGAGGAATTGCTTTTGAACAGACTCAATCCTGTCCTGATAAAGGTGGTATTGAGGGCTCCAAATGCAGGAACAATATTCCAAAATTGGACGGACGAGAGAAATGTAAAGAAGTTTGGTTGTGTAAGGATCGTTAAACTCTTTAGACCAACGCTTAATAAAAGCAAGAACACCTCTAGCTTTATTTACAATATTGCAAATATGATCGTTAAATTTGAGTTTATGGTCAAACAGTATGCCAAGGTCTAAAACACTCCGGATACGATCCAAGGTAGAGGAGTCAATAGAGTAAGCAGCCAAATGAGGAACAGAACGGTAAAATGTCATAATTTTACATTTCGTCTTGTTTAGAAAAAGTTGGTTGACATAACACCAATATTGCATGGTATCGAAATCGTGCTGAAGAAGTGAATACATATTATTATCATTGTGGGAGTAGGACAAACAAAGTTTTACATCATCCGCATACATAAGAATGCGAGAAGACCGGATAACTTGTGGAAGATCATTAATGAATAAGATAAAAAGTAGGGGACCTAGATGACTGCCTTGGGGTACCCCTGACGTGACATTAATTACTTTAGATTCGCAGCCTTTAAAAACTACCTTCTGCACACGATTAGTTAAATAGGATGAGATCCACTTTAAAAGACAAGGCGGAAATCCTAAGCGAGACAGTTTAACTAGAAGAAGGCTATGGTTTACTGAGTCAAATGCCTTACTGAAGTCAGTATAAATGACATCAGTTTGCATTTTGCTAATAAAACCATTGTTAATAAGAGAAGAAAGTTCTAAAAGGTTTGTAGTGGTGGACCGACGTTTTACAAACCCGTGTTGGGAGTCAGATATTAAAGAACGACAGTGGTGTTGCAATTGTGCAGTGACAATCCTTTCAAAAACTTTTGGAATTGATGAAAGCTTGGCAATACCACGGTAGTTCTCAATATTTGACTTGGAACCTTTTTTATGAAAAGGGATAATGAACGATTCATTCCAGATGGCTGGAAGATATGACAATTTTAAGGATGTGCGGAAAAGAACGGATAACGGCGTGGAAAGGGAGCCGGCACAATGCTTTAGAACACAACTAGGAATAGCATCAGGGCCAGGAGAAAAGGATAATTTTATGGACATAAGAGATTGTAAAACGTCGGATTCTAAGATTTGTGGAATAGCAATAAGGTTTGAGCTAGGAAGATTAAAAGGATAGTGGAGGCTAATGCTATTAGGATTGACAGAGTAGGTAGTTTGAAAGAAGTTCGCGAACAAGTCCGCGATTTCAGAGTTATTAGAAGAACATGCATTATTATAGTGTAGCGATGCAGGAAAAAGGGAAGACTTCCGTTTAGAATTAACAAATGAGAAAAATTTCTTAGGATCACTACGGAAATTGAGCCTACAACGGGCTAGATAATTATTGTAGCAAGTTCTATTAAGAAGAACAAACTTGCTGCGTAAGATAGAAAACTTATAGAAGTCGACTGTAGAACCACTTTTCTTAAATCTTTTATAAGACGAAGACTTACGATTTTTTAAATTAGATAGACTTGGCGTAAACCAAGGCGGTTTAGAAGAAGGACTCAGAACAGAGTAGGGAACAAAGAGATCAAAAGCGGCGTACAATATCCGATAGAAATTATTAATGGATAGCTCAAAGTTCTCAGCAGACAACAGAGAGGACCAGTTAACATCAGCCAAAAATTGGTTTAGACCGAAAAAATTAGCCTTGCGAAAGCACCGATACCGAGGAGCACGAGCATGGGGCAAACCACTATTGCAAACATTAAGTGTTAGTGTGATTTGCAAGGTCGGATGATACGGATCCTCAGGTAAGGATATCGGACAGACTCTTGAAATTTCGAATTCTGAAGAGTCACTCACGAATATAGTTAAAACAATAGCTTCTGTGTATTGCTTGCACGTGTCAATGGAAATAATTTGAATATATTATACGAAATGCCCGCGAGCTAAACACATTACGTATACGCGCTGTGAGGCACTTTGAATAGCTTGGCTGACTGCATCCAGCTGCCTTTTGCGCTTATATTTTGTATGCACTAATTTGCTGTTGACTAGAAGCCCCACAACCCAACGTCTTTGTCACTCCCTTCTCCTGACACGTCGTAACAAGGGAAAGGACACCAATGTCTTGTAGTTGTAGGGAGAAAGGGAATAGATAAGGAATTCAACCACGCTGGAACGTGACGTGACAGTAATTAACATAATAATCTTCTTTGCGGATGGAAGCAGTAAAAGGAGATGAACAAGAGTCTGTTGCATGGTCTTCGGCTTCTTGGTGGGTTGCTTTTGGTATGATTTGGGATTTGTGTTCTTTGGTTGCATTTGGGTTAATTAGCTGGCTATCAAAGCAAAATCACGACTCCTTGCGGAATGTTACCCAACATTTCAGTTAATGACACATTGGATGAAATTGTTACGTCAAGAATTATTTAATTAATTGTAATTGAGTGGTACAATCTCCAGTTCCAAATTGAATCCACTCTCTTGATTAGTGGTCAATGTTTTTAAATTTTTAGACATTCCAATCAGTTTTCCTCCATTAGTCGCGATCTTGTGCAAGGTCCTTCCAATTTCTTATACTTTTTGTTCTAATGTCATCAGTTATTCAATCGATCAGTTTTTTTCTCGGACGTTCCTTTTTTTCTGGTCTAAGTTGGTTTATATTCGAGAATAAATTTCTGGGTGCGTGCATTCCTCATTCTAAGAACGTGAGCTAACAATGTTAGCCTTTGAGATTTTATAAATTTGACAATTTACTCGCCTTGTGACAGCTCTAGGAATTCAGCATTGTATCTTAACCTATACTCGCGTCTTCCATTTCGCTTTGGAATATTTTTCTTAAGATCTTTCTTTCGAAAATTCTTAGCAGTTCTTGAACTAACGTTGTCATTGGCTATACTTCGGATCCGTAGGTGGCTATTGGTCTTATTACGGTTTCATATATTGCCAGTTTAATTGTTCTTGATAATGGTTTTGATTTAAAGAGGTTAATATGAGCGTAGTAGGCTTTATTCGATCCTATCAGGCGTTCTTGTATTTATATTTGGTCGTTTGCTATTAAGACACCTAGATATTTCTTTCAAAAGAATATTCATGAATCTTTATGTTACATGGTATTCGCCTAATTTGCTGTGTTGACAATATCATGTATTTTGTCTTTTATTTGCTGATGATAAGTCCGACTCGGCGTACTGCGGTTTCTATGTTGCTAAAGCGTTCTTCCAAATATCGTCTGTTTCGTCTAAAAATGGCTATGTCATCAACATATGCTATAGCTAGTTAAATAAACTTGAGGAAAGACTGTCACCCTGTCCAACCCCTGAGCTTATTATAAAATCTTACGTGCAGTCTTGTTGTATTGACATTTTTCCTCTCGCTTTTTTTAGCGTTGCATTTAATAACGTAATTCCACTATAGCTCTCACATAAGCCCATTGTTCCCATTAGCCAGGCCTCAGATGGTATCTCATCCCTCCATACTTTTAAAATAGGTTCAAGCAACATTTTCTGTCCTCTTATGTCTAGGTTTTTGAGGAGTTCTGAAGTAGTATTCTCCCGGTGATTTGTCATTTTTTCAATGGTCTTGATCAGTTCGTCAAATGTTGGCTCCGGTTCCGATGTATTTTCGCGATATGTTGTTTGCATGTTGGTGTCATGATTTATCTCGTCTGCTGGCGATCCTATTACCCTACCGTTTATGTTGTAAAGTTCCTCGAAATACTCTTTCCATCTATTAAGTATTTTTCCTCGTTCGGTTATAGTATCAGTTCTTAGCTGATATTGGTTTGTCTGCTTTTTGGTTTCTTGGTAGAACTCTTTGCTTCGTTTGTTGTGGAAATTTTCATTTATATTTTCTTTCTATGTTCATTTTGAAGGCCTCTTTTTTCTTTTTTCTAAACAGCTTCGTGGCTTCCTTTCTTTTTTCGTCATACGCTTCTTTATAGGTTTTAGTATTGCATAACAGCATTTTGATACCCTGAACCGTATGGTACAAAGGGTATATTACGTTTGTGCAAGCCGAAAATGTATGTAACATTAGTTTATTATAGTAGTTTATTTTATTTTTTCGATATCGGAGTAATATTACATAGCTTCGATAGGGGTGTTTCAGAGGACTTTGAGAAAAACAAAAAGTTTTAGATTAATAATTCGTTTGTTTATGTAGATATCGAAACCGAATTCGGCACTCGGAAGTTTTATATACGGCCCAAGCAGTGAACCAAATTTAACTAAAATCGGTTGACTATATCATATAGCTCCCATAGGACCAATCGGCCAAAAGAATGATTTTTGTATAAAATTCGTTGTGTTTCGTTTGATTATGAAGATATCATAACCAAATTTGGCATTTGGCTATTTTTTAGAGTATCCAAGCACTGTACCAAATTTTATCAAAATTGGTGGACTATATCATATAGCTCCAACAGGACGGTTCGGTCAAAAAATGTTTTTGGTGCAAAATTCCTCTGTTTTACTTTACTTTTGTACAGCGAATATTTCGACCCTTTGTTCTCGTACTTGCAGCGATAGTTTCTGCATAACATCAGCTTTAAGCATGGTTCTAACATTCCATTCCATACCACCGGAGTTCGGCTCATGGTTACAAGATGTTTTTAGAGTCGCTGCATCCGTATACAAAGACATAAAAACCAGCCAGGTTTCTGACGTTGTCTCAAAAATTAGGTATTTTGGAGGTTATCTCAGAACTCTGACGTGAAAGGGGTCTAGGATTCGGATTCAGCGACCCCAAAAACTTATGAAATCACCCCTTTGTAACAGTCAGCTGGGCGTTTTTGGAGCAAGTTGCTGGTATTTTAATTTTTTTTTGTTTCCACTCTAATTTATGTCTATTTACTTTAGGTTAGGTTAGGTTAGAGCAGTAGCTGAGACACGTCTCAGCTCACTTAGGCCAGCAATTTGGCCCGTTGTGATACCGCAGTGATGGACTTTCATCCACCCTTCCCCACTAGTAGGTCTTTTAGATGTCTCCATTTACAGCCATCCCGTGGCCTGAATGAACCTTGAGAGGCATTTTGGACTCTGTTCTGAGAGCTGGGAAAGGTCATGTAGAAAATAAGACTTGAGAAAGCGGAATCTTGTCCTACACAATCCCGGACAGTGACAGAAAAGGTGCTCTACCGTCTCTAGCTCTTCCTCATCGCCACAACTTCTGCAGAAATCGTGGTGAGGAGCGTTGAGCCTTGACGCGTGAGTCCCCACTAGCCAGTGTCCGGTGATCGCTCGGATAACTTTCGAGCAATGAGCTCTATTTAACCAGCAAAGTTCTTTAGTTCTTTTACTATTGTACACTGGCCATGTTTGACGTGAAATCCTGCACGTGTTGGTTATTTGGTTCCATGTTTGGTTTGTAATATGAGCGAATTGGGTCTTTATGCTTAATTTGCAGCTGGCCATAGGAATACCCAGACGCTCCTTATCCCGAAGGAGGATGCTGGTAGTTCCTTGTCTTGCCAGTTCATCCGCAATACAGTTTCCCTCAAAGTCCCTATGTCCCGGGATCCAGATGAGGTGTATCGAAAACTGTTCTGCCATCTCCCCCAGAGACGAACGACAGTTGTTCACTGACTTCATGCATGAAGTAAGAGAGGCGAGCGATTTTATAGCCGCCTGGCTATCTGAGTAAATACAGATGTTCCTATTACATACTGGTAAGGTTTTTATTATTGTAAGAGCCTCTTGGATTGCCGTAACTTCAGCTTGGAAAACGCTGCAGTAACCTGGGAGTCGAAACGATATTCTAACGTTGAATTCTTCAATGTAGACGCCTCCGCCCACGCGGTCGTCTAATTTGGAACCTTCCGTGAAAATCTTAGTTGAGCCAGGAGGGCCCGGTACACCGACATTCCACTCATCTCTGGTTGGAATGTGGGTTTTGAATTTTGTAGTGAAGTGCTCCTGTGGCGTACAGTAGTCCGTGTTAACAGGAATAAGGGAAGAGAAGTCATTTAGAATCTTTGAATGACCGAAGTCTAGTCTAGATTTAAAATGGCATCTAGTGCTTCAGTTGGTGTCGAGCATAGTGCTCCACTGATGGTAATCTCAGCGGTACGTTGAACCCTGGTCAACTTTTTTAGGGTGGATTTCTTGTTTGGTGATGGCCACCAAATTGAGACTCCATAAAGAAGGATTGGTCTGACAATGGCAGTGTATAGCCAATGGACAATATTTGGAGCCATACCCCATTTAAGCCCAATGGCTTTCCTGCATGTATATAGGGCGACCGTGGCCTTTTTCCTATGATCTTCAGCATTCAGATTCCAGTCCACTTTACTATCGAGGATTAACCCAAGATATCTGGCTGAGTCGCTGAAGGGTAAAGTAACACCATTGAGTTTGGGGTTTATTAACGGGGGAATTTTATACCTCCTAGTGAAAAGCATGAGCTTTGTCTTATCCGGATTAACTCCTAGCCCACTGGCCTTGGCCCAATTCGAAGCTTGTGTAGAGCGTCGGTCATGCGCTCGCAAAGTGTTTGTGGGTATTTACCGGAGAATGCAACTGCCACGTCGTCAGCATACGCAGTTATGTTGCAACCGCCACCCTCCAAGGAGCATAGAAGGCCGTTTATGGCGACATTCCAGAGGAAGGGGGAGAGAACACCGCCTTGGGGCGTACCTCTGTTTACGTATCTTTCGATACTAGAATTACCTAAAGAGGCTCGAACAACTCTGCATTTAAGCATTTGTTCAACGAGGCTGATTAGCCTTGGATTCACTCTAAGTTTATTCAGAGCATCCGTAATTGTCTTGGGTGTGACATTATTAAAAGCCCCTTCTATGTCAAGGAAGGCAACTAGTGAGAATTCTTTATATTGAAGTGATTTCTCAACTCCGGAAATCACCGAGTGCAAGGCTGTCTCCGTGGAGCTACCTTTTTTGTAGGCATGTTGTGAGCCTGACATTTGAGATTGGGGAATAGTGCTCCTAAGTTGTAGGCCAATTAGTCTTTCCATCGTTTTGAGGAGAAACGATGAGAGACTTATGGGCCTGAAGTCATTGGGAAGAGTATGAGTAGCCTTCCCTGCCTTGGGAATGTATACTACTTTAGATGTAAGCCACGCTTCTGGGATAATCCCTATGGCTACAATTCTGATGAAGATGTCTGACAACCATCGTGCGACAGAATCTCCCCCGTGTTGCAGTTGTGCTGGGACTATATTGTCTGGTCCGGGCGATTTGAAGGGCTTAAAAGAATTTATGGCCCATTTAACCTTATCTAAGGTGAAAAGATGTGCTGGAACGCTAGTCCCGTCAGGCACAGGGTTCATCTCCACTGACTTGGTGGTAGAGCAACCCGGAAAGTGAGTGTGAGTGAGTAATTTCAGCGACTCCTCACTCGAAATCGTCCATTTCCCATTGGGTTCTTGTAGGTATCCAAGAGTCGATGGACCTTTAGATAGCACCTTCCTAAGCCTTGCGGCATCCGTGGTGCTTTCAATTTCTGAGCAGAAGAGCTGCCATGAGGAGCGTTTGGCTTGTCTTATCGCCTTCTTGTAATTCGACAGGCTTGCTTTATATGCATTCCATGAATTTTCGTCATTTTTATACCCTGTACCGTATGGTACAAAGGGTATATTGTGTTTGTGCAAGCCGAAAATGTATGTAACGTACAGAAGGAGAAGTCGGAGACCCCTCAAAGTTACCTAAAGTATGATCAGGGTGACTAGAGAAGTCGATATACCCATGTCCGTCTGTCCGTCTGTCCGTCTGACCGTCTGTCCGTCTGTCCGTATGAACGCCTAGATCTCAGAGATGGTAAGAGCTAGAGCAACCAAACTTTCAGATAAGATCCCTTATTAATCCATAGGAGACAAGTTTATTTTATTTTTTTGATATCGGGACTACATTATATAGCTCCCATAGGGGTGTTTCAGGGGACCTCGAAAAAAAGCAAAAGTTTTAGATGGATAATTCGTTTGCTTATGAAGATATCATAATCAAATTTGGCAATCGGAAGTTTTTTAGAAACCCCCAGCACTGTACCAAATTTTATCAAAATCGGTTGACTATATCATATAGGTCCCATAGGATCGATCGGTCGAAAATTTGTTTTTTGTACAAAATTCGTTGTGTTTCGTTTGTTTGTGCAAATATTGTAACCAAATTTGGCATTAAGAAGTTTTTTAGAGTTTCCAAGCACTATACCAAATTTGATCAAAATCGGTTGACTATATCATATAGCTCCCATAGGACCAATCGGTCAAAAAATCGTGTTTTGTACAAAATTCGTTGTGTTTCGTTTATTTGTGAACATACCGTAACCACATTTGGCATTAAGAATTTTTTTATAGTTCCCAAGCACTATACAAAATTTGATCAAAATCGGTTGACTATATCATATAGCTCCCATAGGATCGATCGGTCGAAAATTTGTTTTTTGTACAAAATTCGTTGTGAATCGTTTGTTTGTGAAGATATTGTAACCAAATTTTGCATTCGGAAGGTTTTTAGTGATCTTCAACACTGTACCAAATTTTATCAAAATCGGTTGACTATATCATATAGCTCCCATAGGACCAATCGGTCAAAAAATCGTGTTTTGTACAAAATTCGTTGTGTTTCGTTTATTTGTGAACATACCGTAACCACATTTGGCATTAAGAAGTTTTTTAGAGTTCCCAAGCACTATACAAAATTTGATCAAAATCGGTTGACTATATCATATAGCTCCCATAGGATCGATCGGTCGAAAATTTGTTTTTTGTACAAAATTCGTTGTGTTTCGTTTGTTTGTGAAGATATTGTAACCAAATTTGGCATTAAGAAGTTTTTTAGAGTTCCCAAGCACTGCACCAAATTTGATCAAAATCGGTGGACTATATAATATAGATCCCATAGGACCGATCGGTCAAAAAAACGTTTTTTGAACAAAATTAGTTGGGTTTCGTTTGTTTATAAAAATACTGTAACTGAATTTGGCAAAGAATTTTTTTTTAGTGTTCGTAAGTAATATATCGGACTTGATTACAATGTGGTGGTACAGGGTATCCCAAAGTCGTCCGCGCCCGAATTTAACGTACGCCATCTTTACTTCTGGCAAGGTTAAAAAGCTTACGGGACTTGTGTCGGAGTTGCCCGATTTCCGATGACCACCAAGGGGGTTTGCTTTTCCCCCTTGATGTTCTTAGTTTGCAGGATTTGTTGAAGGCATAGTTGCAAGCTCCTGTTAGCGTTGCAATTAAGGAATCATTAAAGACTGCCGAATTGGGACCTCTTGGAGGGACCACAGGTAGTGTTCTGCCCATGATCTCTTCAAAAAGTTCCCAGTTCGCTGTGCGGGGGTTTCTAAATTTCCCTATGGTGGGTGGGGCTAAGGATATCGTCGTCTCAATATACCGATGATCCGAAAAGGAGTGGTCGCTAAGTACCCTCCAATTTTGGACCTTATGGTGCAGAGAGTTTGATACCAAGGTAAGATCTAGGACTTCTTTCCTATTTCTGATTATGAAGGTAGGGTCGTTACCTCTATTACATAAAAGCAAATTTGTGGACAAGATGTAATCTAGAAGTGACTCACCCCGTGTGTTGATGTCAGTGCTACCCCACTGAGTGTGGTGTGCGTTGGCATCGCACCCTATGATTAGGTCGATTTTCTCTTCCTCACTGTCCTTCACAAGGTGGCGTGTAACTTGCGGAGGTGGACCGCTCTGGTCATGCGCCATGTAGCACGAGCTAATTCTTATGTTGCTGGATTTTAATTCCAGGCTCACTGCGGTGTTGTCTTCATCGCTGTAATTGGGGAGCAAAAATACATGCAGATGCTTTTTTGCAAGAATGCAGGTGCGAGTTTTACCTGAGTTTTGAGCCGCTATGAGCTTATAGTCTTTAGTCCTCAATCCAGAAATCTGACCTTTGCTGAGCCAGGGTTCCTGGATGAGAACAATGTCGGCTTCGCCTTGGCTGAGGCGAAGCATAAGTGCAGCCGAAGCTGAAATGGAGTGATGGAGGTTAATTTGGAGGAGTCTTATCGACATCCCTCGAATTAACCTCCACCACTGTAATATTTGCTTCCTCCTCGTCCGTGTCCCCGAGGATGGAATCGCTTTCCCGTCGGCCAAGCTTGGAGAGCTCCGTGGCTAGCTCCGACGTCTCCGAGGCATACCCCTCCAGTATGTCCTCCTCCTCGCTCATCTCCTCTGGGATGATTGGCTCCGGGTCTTCCAGCTGTGGTTCGGGTGCGGTTTGCTTACCACCCGTAGTGTCAGTACGGTACACCCGAATCACAGCCTTCTTGTACCCGTACCTCACGGTACCGTTTACCTTAGCCAGAGCGTCCGCTGACTCCTTGTTAACGATCAGCATCACCTGCCGTGATGTGCCGACCACTTCTTCGACTTTGGCTATCCGCCAATCGTCTGTTTTAAGGTGTGGGTTGCACACCTGAAACAGTTTCAGGATTTTGTCCGGATCATCTGGCTTTGCAGAAACCCATGCTCGGGCTCTTGGCCTGACGGGGACATCCTCCCAATCCACTGCTATGAGCTTTGCACCCGGGTACACCTCTCCGAGGGCAGCAATCGCTCTTTTGTAAGCCTCTGCCGAGCGCTTATCTTCGCAGGCAATGGTCTTGACTGTGCCAAGGTGCCATCCGGCGTCGGTGCAGAGGGGTGGGGGTCCTCCCTCCCTCTCCATGTCCTCCAGGAAGCGATCCTGCAGCTCGTTCTCCACTCTAGCCCACAAGTTACGAGGGACAAGACCATCCTTGTTGCCCTTGTCTAGGACACCAAGGAGGATTTTGTCCTTCGTAACCTCTGCGAAGGAGCGGTTCAGAGGCTGAGGTCGCGTCCTTTTTGGCGGAGGAGCGGTCTCTTCAGCAGACCTTTGTCGCTTTGTCTTGGCTTTTGATTTGCCTAGGGCTGCTGGCTGGAAGCCCGGCAAGACTATTCTGGCCCACTCGACCAGTCTCTTACCCTCCGGTGATTCCTCCGGAGAAGTAAGGTTTCGTTGGAGAATCTCTCCTGCCCGTCGCCTGTCCTGGTAAGACGGTTTATTTGGTGGTGGCATCTCTGGAGTAGCCGACTCTGGGGAGCAGACAGCCAGCCCAGCCCTGGACGAAGAGGCGAAGTGTGTCTGCTTCATCTTTGCATCCAAGGATGGGCTGGACTGCCTACCTCCAGAATCTAGGGAAGACGGTGGGTTTGCCGTCTTACCCTTGCCGGCACAATCCGAGATGGAAAGGACACCCGAAGGTTCCTTTCTCACCGCGCATATAGCTTCTTTAGACGGGAGCTTCGTCCCTTCCGTACTTTGGCGAGTTACGATCTCATTTGTTTGTTTGTTTTGTTTTTTGTTTATTATATCAGAATTCATTTTTGGACCCACGAGTAAGCGGGAAGGGGTGAGTCACCCGCGGCATAGCCCGGGTACCGCGGGAAGCCATTTATTGAAACTGGAGGTCGGCAGGTATCCAGAGTTCGCAAAGTAACGACTGAGACCCCCTCAGCCATTCATCCCTCGGCCTTTGCTGTTCCGCCTTAGATTGGGGTAATTTTATCGAGTTGTCTACTCTCGCCCGAACTACCATTTGTCAGCACCCATGGCAGAGACATGACCTTACCATGGGCCTGCTGCCAGCCGCCCTCGCGTGGAGAGTGTAGTCGCACTTCCAGAAGTGCGTCATAATTACGGCGCGTACCACCGAGGTGGTTACACGTGAATCCCCTTATGACACCAACTGGCTGACGGCCAAGTTTTAGATTAATAATTCGTTTGTTTATGTAGATATCGAAACCGAATTCGGCACTCGGAAGTTTTATATACGGCCCAAGCACTGAACCAAATTTAACTAAAATCGGTTGACTATATCATATAGCTCCCATAGGACCAATCGGCCAAAAGAATGATTTTTGTACAAAATTCGTTGTGTTTCGTTTGATTATGAAGATATCATAACCAAATTTGGCATTTGGCTATTTTTTAGAGTATCCAAGCACTGTACCAAATTTTATCAAAATTGGTGGACTATATCATATAGCTCCAACAGGACGGTTCGGTCAAAAAAATGTTTTTGGTGCAAAATTCCTCTGTTTTACTTTACTTCTGTACAGCGAATATTTCGACCCTTTGTTCTCGTACTTGCAGCGATAGTTTCTGCATAACATCAGCTTTAAGCATGGTTCTAACATTCCATTCCATACCACCGGAGTTCGGCTCATGGTTACAAGATGTTTTTAGAGTCGCTGCATCCGTATACAAAGACATAAAAACCAGCCAGGTTTCTGACGTTGTCTCAAAAATTAGGTATTTTGGAGGTTATCTCAGAACTCTGACGTGAAAGGGGTCTAGGATTCGGATTCAGCGACCCCAAAAACTTATGAAATCACCCCTTTGTAACAGTCAGCTGGGCGTTTTTGGAGCAAGTTGCTGGTATTTTAACTTTTTTTGTTTCCACTCTAATTTATGTCTATTTACTTTACTTAAACTAAAAAGTACTTACAAAAGTTATGATATGAAATAAAAAAGTTTTTATTGTTACCATATAAAATTGTTAAGTTAAACAAAAAATAAAAAATGCTTTTATTTATTTATTTAATAAGTTAAAGTTTTCTCAGTAGTGTAGCTTTTTATAGCTTTGAATACCCTGTACTTTTGGGGTATAAGTAAGTGCTAAAAAACAGTATATGTAGAATTCGAAAGGCATCAAATAAGACTCCAGAGCCCCTATACCAAAATAATTTTGTTAAGAAATTAGCAACCTCATATTTTTTTTTTTTTAACCAATTAAGGGTGCACAAAATTAGGGGTTATAAAAAAGCGGCCAAAATTTCATCTCCAAATTATAGTTCCTATATTGCAATTGTTTATTTTTATTTCATTATTTGTCAAAAAAAAAAAAATGTAAAAACTATTTTGAATAATGGCTGAATTTCGATATTTATATAAGATATTGAATTTTTTTTTATATATTTTATATTACTATTATAGGTTTTTTGCTTCCTATTTTCACTTTAATATTTCGAACTGTTACCATTAAAATGTAATTAATAAATAAATTATTTAGTAAGCTTAAGCATTAACTCAATAGTTATAAAATTATGCTAGCTTTAAGCCAAAATGAAAAATCAGGAAAATAAAGCAAAATAAATAAATAATAAAATATTACGAAATTTTATAATTTTTTGACTTAATTTAATAAATAAAAAATTAGTTTTTGCAAAATAAATTTCTTTTTTTTTAACTTTGTTGCACAAAATATTTTCAATTCATATTCATACATATTTACAAATCAAGTTTTTTCTGAGTACTTAAACAATTATCAAAAAATGTATTTTTTTTAAGAAAAAAATATTGTAAAATTTAAAAAAAATTCAAAATTTACTTTGGGTTGTTTTTAAAAAATAAGAAAATTTTATACATAGTTTATGAAAATGTAACAAAACAGACAATATTTTCAATGAACCTTGTTGGTAACTTAAATATCGAAAACAAATTGTACAAAATAGTTAAATTAAATAAAAAGTAAAAAATATGTTTTCTTTAAAATAAGCCCCAACATAAGTTTAAAATTTTTTCAAAATAAATCACTTATAGAAATCGTTGGGTCACTTTTTTGCTAGGCTCTTTACTCCCTTAATTTATTTCAATTCAACTTAATTTTAAATATTTAGAGAAGAGTGATATTTTAAATCTGCCGCAGCGCAGTCGGCTCATGCACGTAGAAATCTCTCTCTTGTTTTTGCTTGATTGCGGTTCTTGCTCTCTCGTGCGCTTTTGCTTTGAGTTCTGACATAATTACCCTTTACTTAGTAATTAAATAAGAAAGATTATATAATAAGGCATAAGAGTCAAATGAGGCGGAGAAAATATTTACAAAAGCCCACGAAGACGAGAGACTTATATCAAGTCTTGAAAATTATTTAAAAAATACATTTTTTATAATTTTTTAAAATTTTTTTCCTTTTTTTTTAAATTAAGATTAAGTTCTTTTAACATTAATACTAAAAGTTCGAAAATTTATCAAATTATAGCTACATATGTAGCTATACACATGTCAAATGAGAAGTAAGCAATGTCATTATCGTTATTATATTAAACAAAACCAATAAATTAATAGATAAAACAATCAATCCCAGGGAACCTTATTGGTTATAGAGCTTTGAAAGTGTTACTAAGCGCACAAAGGGTAAAGGTGAAAATCACCTTTAATACCCTGTCTAATAGAAGTTTTTGTCCGTTTACAACGAAACCTTTCCTCATAGGATTTTGAAACTGAACACAAATAACGAAAACGTTTTTTTGAAAATGACTCTAAAAGTTGTCAAAAACGTGTAAGGGTATGTATATTATAGTCATAATATATAATATATGGTTTCTTTTCCCTTTCGCTTCATTAGATAATAAACGAAGCAGCTTATTTGCTATGCTCTTGTTGTTGCTTTTGCTTTCTGTCTGCAATTAATCAAAAAATTATTTACACCTTTGTAAAGACCACAAACAAAAACCGCAGAAGTTGTTGTTGTTGCCATTCGTGGTGTTGCATGTATGGTGTTAGGGACTTCCGTTTCCGCTTAGACAGACAGACTCTCGGTGTGACTTTTGTCTACTGTGTCAACACGCAAAGTTGTAAAAATTCTGCATTAGGCACATGTGGTTGTGAATGGTTGCGAATACGTGATTTACGAGGCGAAAAAGCGAAACCAAATTCTACAAGAACAACAACTAGATTACAAGCCACATGAAACACTGAAGCAGCAACACGTCAGTGACGTCAGAGTTACTCGCACACTTACACAAACTTTTACACTGACATATGAAGTAGACAATTTGTCGCGACATGTTTATTACCAAAGTCAAAAGCAGAAACGAGGGCTCAGAAAAAGTGAAAGTGTTTAAAATATGCCAAATTTTTAAATCAAATGGCAAATTTTGGAAATGTTGAAAGCGCTCTTGATGAGTTACGATAAAGCTAATTGTCACTTAAAAAATTGCATCTCCACACACCTAATCGCCTAATCCTAAAGATTTAAAAACATAGTTTTCAACATTGTCAAGTATTTGAAAATGTTGCCTCGAGCGTAAGCGAATGTTAAGTTTATTGCGTTGCGTATTCGCAGTGTGGTAAGTTTTGCAGTTGAAGAAGTTGACACTGAAGAGGATATGTAGCAGCTTCATCCATATTTCTTTTTGTTATTGGCAGCACTTCAGAAAACTTCTACAACAATTTTCAGCTCGCGTTAATATTCTTAAACTGAAAAATAGGCATTGAAGTTTGATAGGCTTTAGGCTCAAGAATAAAACAATATATTACTTTTATGAATCGTACGCATGTAATGCTTTAACTTAAACAATAAGTATGATTTGTATAGCAGTATTAAGCTTATAACAACTCAATCCCAGTAAAAAATTCGAGTAGATGCTGAAATTTAAATAAAACAGCTGAGAAAACTAAGCCCCAAATTAGAAATGCATTGTTTGAAGTGCAAATATTTGCATTAAATGTTGAAGCAGAAATGCTGCCTCAAGAGTAAACAAAGTTTAACGCGTTGCGTATTCGCAGAGTGGTAAGTAAGTGTTGAAGAAGTTGATGCCAATGAGACACTAAAGAGGATTTGAAGTAGCTACATACGCATTTCTACTTGAAATTTGTACCACTCACGTATTTCTTTTGAAAACTTGATTTATCGCATGTTGAGACCAAAACCGAATCATCTGCATCAGTAAAGTGCTTTTTGGTAAATATAAGCAGCAGTTTCTTCTTAAAGCTGCATTTGTACGTGCCTCAATAAAAAGTGCCTTAAGTTCAACAACTCTTTAAAGCCTTTAAGCAAGGACGTCAGTGTTCGAGGCTGTCAGTCAACCGCAGAAAGGCATTCCGAAAGCTGTCGCCACACGTTGAGTGTGTCTTGTAGCCGCAGAAACAATTTATCTTCAATCGATTTTTTAACTCTTTTATTACACTTTTCGCTCATAAGTATGTCCTTAAGGTCATTTTCTGTACACTGAAATGCACAAAAAAGTGAGTCCGGTTCATGGTGTACAAGTTTTTATTTTTAGGTATCTTAGCGCTATTGTCTATATTTTTAGTTCTAGAATTAGTATACTAGTATTTAAAAACATTCTTGAGCTAAAATTAATGAGTTCTTGGAACTTGTACACAGTATACTACAGAATACTTACTTATTACTGTGATTGAAATATCGATATATGACTACCATTTTGGACAGATGGAGGAAAACAACAAATAGAAAAAAATTAAAGATTTGTATTCAATCAAACAAATATTTAAACAAACAAAATGTAAGCCTAAATTGTAATTTAAATGTAAAACGAAATATGTACTTATACATTTTGAAACATTTTCAACATTAAATTGTATCGCAAGTTGCTAGCGCTAGCTTAAAATTCTGTTAACAGGCTTCTAAGCTGCTCTTCTTGTTTTGATTCAATTCGAGAAAAAGAATAAAACTTAATTATAAATCATTAAAAGCACGTGTACTCAATTTAACACTACCCTGCAGTACGGCGTACTAGTACGGAAATAGGGAATCGATGGTTCCACGCCAATACACGAGAAATATTTTCAACTGTATACTTTATATCATAGGAGGTATATACATATATATACGTGTACGAATTTTCATTATATATACATATATATATTTATATTCTTCGATTTTCCATAACTTGTAATGCATCCGTACTGGTATGTTACATTTTCTCCAATGATATATTTTCAGCATTATTCGAATCGCCTTAAAATGGTTTACTAAAAACTTAAAATTATTTATTATTACTTACATGTTGTAGAGATGGAGAGTCTTTGAATTTTGCGAAGAATTTCAATTTTTATTATAACAATTTAAAAAATATTCAACACAACTACATTAAGCTTTTATCATACGGAAAACGCGGCGGCTGCTACAAAAGAAAGAGTGAGAAAAAGATACTGAGAAGTAAGTAGAACAAACGATGTGTCGTCGTGTCAAAGCCGAACAAACAATTTGATTCGACTTTCGCTCGTATACCAAGTGTACCGTGCGTTTACAATCACCACTGTACGTGGCACGCAAGCAACACGAATGGGCTTCTTCGTTACAGTATACCAAGTGTATAGTGCTGAACTAGTACAAAATTAGCGATTGCTACCAGTCGTACTGCAGGGTAACTATCAATATAATATCACTAAGCCAAACACCAGCAAATCTTAGATTCTAGAATTAGACATATAAAAAATTGGCATAATACACATAAGGCTCATTAGCAGCTTACAAGGATTTTACTGTATTGACCTACCACTATCACCCTCAATTGGCACCATCCCTACATCTAATTAACGCGAATACAATTGAAATGCTGCAAAAAGCAATGTTTTTGGAAAGGCCGCAAACCACAAACCAAATCCGAATCCAGATAGCATTTGCCATTACAAATGCTGCTCATTTAAAAGGCAGAAAACGTTACAGCAAATGATTAGGCTTTTTGGATTGTGATGGCGTGTGCTAGGATATGGTTGCTGTTGCGAATGGTACAGTGAGGGATACACATTTTTTGAGTTAGCTGCTGAAAAAAAAAAAAACATACAATACACTCATTGCAAATTAAGATTGATAAAAAATGCTCTTTTGTCGCCTTCAAAATAAAATCGGTTTCACTTACATACCCCACAAAATTGCACCAAAAACTTCAACTATAATGGAAAAAGAGGGGAAAAAAATAGAACAAATATAAATAAGTAAATATTGATTCAATTGCAACGCTATTTATAAGTAAAAAACTTTCCTCGTTGACTTTTCATGGCTGCCAGACTGACAAATTCATTTTAACTGTTAAATTGCTATGTCATTTACAGTTAATTCCCACTCGAGAGCGAACAAATGAAAAAAGTTTCTTCACTAACAGTAGTAAATCGTGCTGCTGAAGTCTCAAGGGATCGTAAGCAATGGAATGTCTTGTTTTCTCCTTCTTCTTTAATTGACAAGCTTAGAAAAAGCGTGGGAGGGCCAGGTGATGGGTACCAAAAAAAAAAAAGGTCAATCAGGTAAGATAAAAAGCCGCAGTGCATGAAAACACCAAAGCAAAAGAAATAGGCCGAAAATGAAAAAAATTTTAATTGTCGAGTTTTGTATACTCTATTTATTGTAAGTTAAATGTGCCTCTGTTACTGCACTACGTGGACAATTTTGGGGATGGATTTGGGTGTAAAACCTTTTAAAATAAAGCTGGTGCAAGAATTGAAGCAACACGACCTACCACAGCGGCTTACTTTTATTGAATGGGCGCTGGCAAAGTTGGATGAAGATCTTTTTATCGGAAAATTGTGTTCAGCGACGAAGCTCATTTCTGGTTGAATGGATACGTGAACAAGCAAAAATTGCCGTATTTGGTGTGAAGAGCAGCCAGAAGCATTGCAAGAACTGCGAATGCATCCCCATAAAGTCACTGTTTGGTGTGGATTATTGGCCGGTGGCATCATTGGACCGTACTTTTTCAAAGACGACGAACGCAGGAACATTACTGTGAATGGCGAGCGCTACCGTTCGATGATTACAAACTTTTTTTTGCCCAAAATGGATGAGCTAGACTTGGCTGACATGTGGTTTCAACAAGACGGTGCCACATGCCACACAGCACGCGAAACAATGGCCCAATTGAGAAGCAAGTTCGGTGAACACTTTAGTTCACGTTTGGGGCCGGTCAATTGGCCGCCTAGATAGTGCGATTTAAAGCCTTTAGACTATTTTTTGTGGGGCTATGTTAAGGCTCATGTCTATAGCAACAAGTCCGCAACGGTTGAAGCACTGGAAGCCAATATTGAAGAATTTATTCGTGAGATACCAGCCGATATGTTGGAGAGAGTATGCCAAAATTGGACCCAGCGTTTAAACATTAAATTATATAGATCGTTCTATTGACTCAAATAAAGATTTCATACATTTTTCGGAATTTTGCGTGTTTTTTTTTTGCCTGTTGACCTTGGATTAAGATTTAATTTACATTTTTGGACCTTACAACTGCTTCAAGTTGATCCAACCCAATTTCTTTAAAAATGTAAGAGTTCTTGTGATCCTACACCATAAGATTACTTTTCATCTGGATATGTCAAATGTTTTGTTTGCGTCGAGAAGCTAATAGAGTGGTCGAAAATTGGACCAACAGAATAAACTATTTAAGAGTTCGCGTGGGAAATAATTATATTTAATAATGATTACATTGATTATTATGTGCCTTGTTTAAAAAAGTCAGGGTCGCAGCATCGCCAACTTACATACTTAACAGGCTAAGTTCTAAGCTTTTTTTTTTAATGAAAATGTAACTTTTTTTAAAAAAAAATGGTTATCAATGAATCATTAAATAAATTGCCCATCGATAGCTACAACTTCTTTCCATTTTTCTTGACGGTAGACGGTGTTCTTTTTTTGAGGCTATCCACGGATCAAGCCATTTCGTGATGTCTTCATATAAGTGGATCAGCCAGACCATGTGCCATCGAACGGAACAAGTAAAAACCGGACGGCTCAATATCTGGGGAATATGGCGGGTAGGGTAGGACTTCCCATTTGAGTCTTCCCAAGTTGGTTTTAACAGGCTTGGCAACGTGAGGCCGAGCGTTTTCATGCAGTAGACTCACTTTTTCGTGCCTCGGCTCGTATTGTGGCCGTTTTTCGCGCAGTGCTTGGCTCAATCGCATCAATTGAGTTTGATACCGTTCCCCAGTGATGGTTTCGGTCAGTTTCAACAGCTCATAATAAATAACACGGACCTGGTCCCACCAAATACACAGCATAACCTTCGCAGCGTCAATAATCGGCCGATGACTTAGAAGCATGACCGGGTTGCTCCCAAGATTTTTTCCTCTTTGGGTTGCTGTAATGAATCCATTTTTCATCACCCATCACGATGCCAAAAAGAAAACCCTTCCTTCCTTGCAGTTGTTCACATGCGAAAAAACGACTCTCAACGTCTCTTGACTTCAAATCATAAGGAGCTCAAATTCCTTGCTTTTGAATCATTCTCAACGCATGCAATCGCTTGGAAACGGCTTGGCAGGTAACTCCTAATGCTGAAGCAAACTGTTCTTGCGTTTCGCACAATTCCTCATCAAGCAATGCTCCCAGTTAAGTATGTTCGAAGGTTTGGGGCCTTCCTTCATGTGGACGGTCGTCAACATCGAAATAACCGACTTGGAAGCGACGGAACCAATCACGGCACATTGTTTTGCTTAGAGCAGCATCTCCGTACACTTTTTGGAGCTATCGATGGACTTGAGCTGCCGTTTTCTTCGAAAGGAAGAAGAAAATCAACACTTCCCGCAACTGACGATTGTTTGGCACAAAATTAAACATTTTCACACAACCAAAAGTATATAATGCAAAAAGCAATAAACTAATGTGTCAAAACGGTTTGCTTACCATATCTCTAAGCTTGGTTCATGACGTTTTGGGTATGTCAAAATCGACCAGCACTTATCGCTTAAGCCGTCTATTGACAAACAGCGAGAACTTGGTAGCACACCTAATATATAATTCATACGCAAAGTTTTCATTCTAAAGAAAACATTCTTGTAAAGTTTCAAATTAAATTTAATGAAGTGTATACATTTTTTTGAACTACCTATTTTGATATTTTTCAACCCTGGCTTCCGATTCTTTGTTATAATACCCAATTTTCAATTCTGAAACCAACATTTGTGAAACAAGATCAAGAACCTAAGGCTCACAGATTTACAATTTATACCTGAACAAATCAGAAAACAAATGTCCACTTTGTTAGAGTATTTCGAGAAATGTGCCATCTGCGTTGCATTGACTTAAAAAGGCTTGCGGCAGAGTCAGCAGCTGGCCCCAGAAGAGGGCATCGTGATTAAAGTTTTCACACTTCATTAAGCATTGTTTGTTGCTGTTCAAGAAAAGGTTCAAATTTTTAAGATCCAATTGCAAGTTTCAAGAATGATTTATTTGTTTTGCATTTCAACGTTTAGTAACTGTGCGAGTATCTTTTATACAAAGCCGATATTTTTAAAGCTTGAAACGAAATGTAGAAAGAAATGCAATAAATAGCGATACGATGCGGAGAAAAGTTTATGGCTTGCAGTTTCATGATTTCATATTTCTGATTTAAACGTAAGAGAGAACAGTTTGTGGCTGCCGGTTTCTTGTTTTTTGCGATTTTCATTCCATACGGATCAATGTTTTAACTGAGTGTTAGGATAAAGTCTCCACAATTAACACTAAAAAAAATTACACTAAAGAAAAGTAGAGCATTCTTGCCCAAAAGTGTAAAAAGCGGCAATATATACGCGGGAGATAAAATTTTAAGCATATTTAGTGCTTCTATAATAGTATATTGAAAAACTAAACAGTTGTCTGTAAACAACCGCCAAAAGTATATTTCATTTTTTAATATAATACAAGTTTCAATTTCTTCGCCATTAAAGATCAGTCTACTGGCAAAAAGTCAAACTTAATCTTTTATGCCGATGGCATTTTTCTCATAAAGACTAACAATATGAAAATTTTTAAGCAGAAAGTTAAACTCTCATGGATTTTTTTCCATACAATATATTTACGGGAGTTCCCGGTGTTACGGTTGATTAAAAAAATAAATTAAGTCAGCCGCTATTTATCTGGATCATTAAGGCCGCTCAAATACCAAGCTTAACCCTCCGATAAGTGAGAAGGTCCCTGGGGACCTTTTTCATTTTCAAACTGAAATTACTCTTTGATGGTCCATGGGAAGTATACCCGACCCCCACATGTATTCCAAGGAAATTTTATCGTTTAAAAAATAGTTCAAGGCGATCCGACCAATAGTTTAGTTTTTATTGAGATTTAAAGATTTAAAAGAGATAAGTTCGGGAACGAGTGAAAAGGTCCGTTTGGAGCTTGTACTGAAACTTCAAGAAATCATTAATAAATGCACTTTCTATTGGCTTTTTTTAAATTGTTTTATTGTTTGAACACTTCACAAACGTGTTCTTTGAACTATAGCTACGTTTTGGATTATTTTATTGTGCCTTTCCTTGAAAACATAATAAACATAATAAAAATCGAAAAGGCAGGGAAGTGACAGCTGCATGGAATTTAGCAAATCCAATGAACACAAAGGAATGGAAACCAATCATTTTAAAAGAGTTCGATGCCTTTTGGCATTTATTATTTATTTTGTATGCTGGACTCACTAAATCGAATAGTGAACCTCTTATAGAGTTATGGAGCCCAACGCGTTGTCCAATATACAAAGCTGCATTATCATATGATCGGATTGTGTGCATAAAACAATGCCTTAGATTCGACAATGTAAATTCGCTGAAACCAAAGTTTAAAAAGAAATAACTAATCACAGGAACACAAAAACAATTAACAATTAAACCAACACAAAAAGTTCTGACCAACATCTTCAGTCTTTATCTGGGTGCAATAACTGAGCCAAATGTGTGTATGATGCAGATTTGTGCTGAGTTCAAAGCGCAGAGAATTAAGCCAAGGAATTTGAGGTTTGTGTAATGGGCAGAACCAGAAAATGAGAGAAAGCAAAGTAAAAGAGACCGCCAAAAATGGTTAAAGTGAAAAACTTGATTTAATGGAACCGCAGCAGTTTCAAGCAGGGACGGCATATGCTAATGCCTTTCTGGTAGAAAAGTTTTAATTCGTATGCTTGGAAAAACTTCATTAAAAGCAAACTTTTACAAAAATAGGAGAAAGGTCCACATTTTTGCTACTCCTACTTACAATGCATACTGCGCAGTGCAAATGAATACCATTAAAAAATGTATATACAAAAAATGTAATACAGTCGAGGCGGTGCCCGACAGTGTAATACCCTATACCTTTTTTCTCGAATAAAATTTTATTCCTGCATACTCCATCTACGAACTTTCCAATTGGAACAAGTTTTTTTATGGTGCAAAACGATATTTAAATCCATAAGTTCCGTAAATTTTCACCGATTTTGATGAAAATCAAAAGTTACGTCAAAGAAGCTATTTGAAGTATATGGGCTAAGTTTCAAGTTGATATGTTAATGGTTGTGGGTGAAAACACGGTATATGGATTGCGCGGATCGATAAAATTTGGATGTGGATTTGTTCATTAGGGCCACACGAATCAGCTTACCAAAACTTTTTACCATAATTGCGTAGAGTCAAATATTGATGTAGTTTATTGGCAAGGGGAGGTAAAATTTGTCATTTTTGACTATAACTTTTGTTGTATTTGTCGGATTTGGTTCTTTTTTTACACGGTGTGGCTAAAAACCGCGAAAATCTACTGCGGGGGAACGGGGGAAGATATTGACATGATTCAACAAACTTCATCTTCTGAGGAAATATGTGCCTCAGCTGGTAAAGTTTCTTATCTCTATGTCTGATATTCTCCGAGATCTAGGTGTTCATACAGACGGACGGACGGACGGAGAGGCGGACGGACAGACGGACATGGCTCAATCGCTAAGCATTTTGGTATAAAGGCCTTTAAATAATTAAGTGGTGGTATTTGTATGTCTCGGAGTGTGTTGATAGTGCGGTTTTATTGTAGGGTATCTGAAATTGACTTTTATGTATAAATAAAATGAACAATATGTGGAAAGTAGGATGAAATAATAAAATGTATTGATTGCAGCTAAAATATTCGAGCTGAGGTTTGTTTAAGAGAGGTTATTTAGTTAGAGTGTTTTTTAAGCTGCCAATAGCAGTTCAAGTAACTCGTCTGATTCTATAATTTTGACGTTCAAGAAAATCTACGAATTGCCCGCGAATTCCCTTACGACAGTAGGTTACTTACTGGGCATTGAGGATTCTTGCTCTTGCAGATTCTGTGAGATTGAGAAGGAGTCCCCTGGGTGCATACTTACTGAATTTAACGCACTTGCTTAAAGAAGAGTGTCCCTCTTAGGCGGTCATAGAAACTCGATGCACCATGTCAATCAACTAAAAGAAGACTATCAAGGTAACACATTGGATCCTTAGAATCGCAACCACATTACTATTGCACGTTTTTCACCCATAAGGTGAATTCGGCTAATTTTTTTTGGTTTTATCTTTATATTCGTGTTCAAAATGAATTCAGAAAATGTTGCAGTATAGGACTCGGTCAGAGGGACATTGTTACTCGGTAGTCACTGTTCCTGTTGCTGATATAATCGCTTTCATGGAGTACATCAATTTTCAAGCAAAGGAAATAAAAATATGAAATATCTGCGATACAAACACACAATAGTCAATATTTTGCTGTTCGAACGTTATGCATAAAACAATACCAAAATGTATCTTACAGATGCATACGAATAAACAGAACTACAGAACTGCTGGTTTTGTTTTTCCAGTTGCAACGTACTGCAGTTTTACTTATGCAAACCGGTAGCAAATTTCCGGCTAACTCTGCTCTTGATTTATGAATTCTTGCAGAACCATCATTGAGTTATCGTTGGTGCTAAGAGCAGGCACGGGGTAGTCAGCAGCTCGTGGACGAGTGCAATGAATATTGAGTTAGCCAAGCAGTCAATCCAACCCATCAGTGTCGAAAGCAATCACCAGTAGCGGCAACTACCAGATGCATTGGCACTCTATATTCTGCTCCAATCCAAAATCGATATGGTTGTCAGTTAATGGCATGGGTCTCGCGTCAAACCGCAGACCAGAAACAGCCAAAGCAAAGTAGAGCCACCGGGAAGCCATGTCTAACACGAAGCTCAGCAGAGAACCTCAAAAAGCAATTCAATTGTTTGACTGACACGCGGCTCACAATGTATCTCTATCTTTAGTTCCGGCTCAGATGTCTCTCTAACTGTGTTTCTCGTGTAACTATAAAGTTTAAGCTCGTCAAAAACTCATTAAACGAATAATTGACAGAAAGCCAGACAGACGATGTAGCGCTCGAGTCATTATGCAAAATACAATTCGCAATACGTTTCAGAACATCTGCCAAATGTAATGTAACGTTTGTTTAGTTACAAATTCGCTGTCAAAATAATTACAAAAACTGACAATGTAACGATGTGTAATTAACATGAAATGCGTTTTGTTGCATGTAAGATACAGATACAAATACAATTATGCATACAAAGATACAATTAGGAAATCGTGCAGACAGCAAACAAAAGCAAACGTTGCGTTAATAATGAGCATTACACGCGACAAACGTAAAATGTCTCTCAAGATACAACAATATACCATAAAAAAGTGACTCATGCGTGTTCTACCTTCACTCCCCCACTTACTAATTCACTCTGTCAGTCAGTTTGTCATTTTATTCGCGAACAGGTGCTTAACTTGTCATGGGTGAGCCGCATCCAGACTCATACCCAGAGCCACAGACGTGCCCTGAGTTCTTACGACTGCGACAACTTAATTTGATTAACCCAAATAAGTTGCGTACCTTGAAATGTCTGTTACATTATACTGGGCTGACCTACCCGAAAATGTCACTTCAATTCTTTTTTTACATTGGGTTCTCTCTTATTCGTTTTATAACTTTTCCATTTCTTTATTTAATCGAACGTTCTTGACTGAAAGCATGACTTTGTATACGCGATATTTATGATATTTTACATTAACTGCACCTTAGGACGAAACTAAACAAGTGGGTCGGTTTGGTCGGAAGATAAAAATTGAGAAATATGAAAAAATTGTTGCTTAAGAGTACAAATGAGTTTAAGGGCCAATTTTGGTAGCTATAGATTCTTCACAAATAATAGGCTTAATATGGTATTGTAATAAAATTACATTACATTACATTAATATGGTATTGCTCATTGATAGGTAATAAAAAAATCGAGCCCTATGTCAATATACTATAATATATTTTTCCAAAAGGGTAAAAAGGCAAAAATCCGAAAAATTTTTTCGGATTCGTTTCGAAATTCAATTTCACCAAAACGAATTTTTCATGTGGTATGAAACCGAATGTTTTGTTGCAAGAGGAAAAATTACAAATTTAATATACAGAAATAATTTTTATACCTTGTACCGTATAGTATAAAGAGTATTTTAAGTTTGTGCAAGACGAAATTGTATGTAACATACAGAAGGAGACGTCGGAGACCTTCCAAATTTACCCAAAGTATGATCAGGGTGACTAGAGAAGTCAATATACCGATGTGCGTCTGTCCGTCCGTCTGTCCGTCCGTCTGTATGAACGCCTAGATCTCAGTGATGGTAAGAGCTAGAGCAACCAAACTTTCAGATAAGATCATTTATTATCCCACCTGAGACATCGGGGTTATATTATAGTAGTATATAATAATAGCTCCGATGGGGGTCTTTCAGAGGACTTCGAAAAAAACAAAAAGTTTTAGAAGAATAATTTGTTTGTTTATGAAGATATCATGACCAAATTCAGCACTCGGAAGTTTTTTATAGGTCCCAAGCACTGTACCAAATTTGATCAAAATCAGTTGACTATATCATATAGCTCCCATAGGACAAATCTGACAAAAAAATTTTTTTTTATTTATGAAATTCGTTGTATTTCGTTTGATTATGAAAATATCATAGCCAAAGTTTGGCTGTTTCTTAGAGTACCCAAGCACTTAACCAAATTTGATGAAAATCGGTTGACTATAGCATATAGCCCCCATAGGACGGATCGGTCAAAAAAAACATTTTTTGTAGAAAATTCGTTGTATTTCATTTGTTTATGAAGATATCGTAATCAAACCCACATTCGAAAGTTTTTTATAGTTCCAAGCATTGTACAAATATTGATCAAAATCGGTTGACTGTATCATATACCCCCATAGGACGGATTGGTCGAAAAATCGTTTTTGATGCAAAATTCGTCTGTTTTTCGCTTGTTTAAGAAAATATTGTAACCAAATTTGACAAATAAATATCTTTTTGCAATGTGGTGGTACAGGGTGTCCCAAAGTAACCCGCGCCCGACTTTAACGTACGATATTTTTAGATATTCATGCCAACTTCAAGATAGAATTTCACTGCCATTTTTTTTACGTGACTCAAACCCATGTCACAATAGCTAAGTTGTGTTTAATTTCAATAAACATTGTTGCTTAAGTAATATTATTGTGTTATTTTATTTAAAAGATAAAATAATAAAGAATGAATATGAGAGCTGCGGCAACCAAGTCAGCTGCTTTTTATTAAACAAAAATAATTTTGCGCAAACACATGTCTTCGTGGCTTAGTTTTGTGAACAATTATAACATAAAAAATCTGCAGGAGAATAAATAAAAAATAAAAAAATTAATTTTGAATTATTCTCATTGTGTTGTAACATTTTTTTATCAGATTCTTTTCAGATTCTTCTGGGTGGCTGTGCCGATATATACCCAAGCTCTCTTCACCTTAGTAACTTTCAACTACTACCAAATGTTACCATTCTCGAAAATTTTTAATTAATTTAATGCGTTTCTAGCAACTCTTGATAATTTGCCATCCATCCAAAGTCGTAGCTTATGGACAGAAATATTTATTCAACTAAAGTTCACATTACAAAAAATATTCCTCAAAAAGGTGGGATTCCTATTAATATCGAACACGCTGTATAGCAAATATAATGAGTGAGTGCCATTTCAACCAATGAAAGCAGTTCATCTGTTTTGCGCAGTTATTTTTGGTTGATTTGTAGATACTTTCGTATCTATACATATGCATTACAACAACAACAACAACAAAAGCAAGCAGAAAAACAATGCAACGCAACATTTAGTCGCGACAAAAAAGAATGGCTATAAACCCAGACATTGGCAAAGGCCCACAGAACAATCAACTATGGACCAACAGATAGACATGGCACGACTCCAAATGCTGTTTTTGTTGTTTACATCTATGGGCTAAAAGAAAGGTTCTTGGCCAATTTATTTTTGGTAATAGTTGTTTGTTTAGGTAATAGTTTCTCAAGCCATCAACGAGAAGCTTTTGGCAGCAAGCTGATTTTTTTTTTTGGAAATAAACTAACTCCCAAATTAAAGTTTAGTTTTCGTTTTGGCCAATCTGTTTGAAGTTACATGTTTGGTAGCTATGTCAATAGATAAAGCTTTTGATGGGCAGGTGACGAGACACGTAATCAGTTATTGGGCGAAAGAGGTTTTTTATGGGTCGCAATGCGCTTAGATTTTTAAGTAGAAGACTTATGAAAAAAAAAAAATTGATCTAAAAGAATATAATGTAATTTATATTTAACGTTAAGAAAACAACACATTAAAAAAAATCAAGAGCGGGCTTCAAGTGCGGATTCTTGAAACAGATCTATCTTAATCTATCTATCTACGCAAACCTCAAAAAAAACAAAAAAAAACAGTTTAGTTAAAAGATATACAAGATGAAGTATCTGAATACTAGTAGCTGCAATGAATGTCTTCTGAGTCACCAGAAAATATTGGCGATGGGTCTCAATGACGCCAGACCCATAAGAAGCCTGGAGATTTGCCTTATGCCCCACAGATGATGTGCCCTGAGTAGAGATATAATCTGCAGAACAAAGTCTTCTCTGCCTCCTACGAGTTTTCAAAGGTAAATATTAAGCTACCAGCCTATACTTGGTTCAAAGTTTATCAGGTGGGGTAAATTCATAGAAAATATGACTTTAAAGTCGGGCGCGGATGACTTGGAGATACCCTTACCATCTCATTGCAATCAAACTCGGTATATTCCTTGGTCTCGATGTCTTCGCAAACAAACAAAAAAATAAATTTTACTTTATATAAATTTTATAATTTGAGCTAAAATTTCCAAAATTTCCATATACATATTAATATTTTCGGGTTAAAAAGTGTTTATGGTGCCCGACAGTGGGATAGCGCGTCTATTATACCATTTTTATTTAGTTCCATATTACTCGGCTTTAATGTGGACGGCATCAGTTGGAACTGCGTTTTTATGGCGGTAGTTTTCAAGAAAACCTTGCGAATCCTATGATAGTTGGACTTCATTATGCCTGGATATGGCGAGCCATTGACCTTGTACAACGCCTAATCAGTGAAATCTCTTTGAAGCTGCTAGGATACCGAGAGTCAGCACCGATAAGGCGTTAGTGTTCCACATCATTTGGCTCACGACTAGCAATTCGGCTTCCAGACTGGTCTCGAAGATTTACAGTGCGGCGATGACAGCTGCTTTGAAGCCGGAGTAGCTGAGAGCTTGGCAAACCATTCTCAAAGATCACGATGTCTTCCGAATCCCAACTTTCGTCGCTAACGTGTGTGTAAGACAGCTTTGGCCACCAGCATTTCCAGACGGTAAACAAGCGTGGTTAGTAGTACTCTGACCCGACGTTAACGTTTTTTAAATGTGCTTCCAACTGTTATAAAAAAATCAAAGAAGATTTTTTGCTATTAAAATTTTACTGAAAAATAAATTTTGAAGAAGCCAAAATGCTTTACAAACTCACAGACACTAATAAGTGTCATATGGATACCCTTTTGTGTTAATTCTCAAAGCCTACTGTGTATTTTTTTCGACAAGTGTAACTATAATGACGTACTGCTTTGTTAAATCGACAAGTCAGAATCGAAATCGAAATCCAGACGAAAATCCAGAAATACAGATATTTAAATATTGAGTTTTCGATTCCAATTTCGACTTGTCGATTTGATACGGCGTCAAATTTTCAGGTCGACATATTTGATGGTTAGACATTGCTTTGGTTCAAGAACAAACCCATCGTTCAATTCGATTTTAATTATATTCACATATGTGATTGAATAAAATGTTTATTTTATGCATTTTTTGAATCAACCTTTTCGATTCTGATTTTTTTTTACATATGTGATAGAGGTACTGGCAAATATAAACATTGTAAAAATGTTCGATCTCTGCTTTTTCCTGTCTGGTGAAGTGTTGGCAGCCCCAACACCACGCTCGGGTGCAGTATCATAATCAGTTGCTCACCTTAAATCTAAATTGATTACTGAAGCCAAAAGAAATTAATACGTATTGGAACGAACTGCGATGATGACCTTTCGCATGAAATTAAGGACAAGATTTGGGATTTGGAACGTTAAGACACTTCTGGATCCCAGTCAGCAAAGAATTTATTAATCATAAACTATCGATTCTGGGCCTATCAGAAGTCAGATTGCATGGGGCCGGTGAATGCCATGCTCCAGATAGACTTACACTGATTTACTGCGGTAAGCCAATAGATAAACCAAGGCACGGCGGGGTTGGAATTGTACTCTCGATGGAAGAAAAGAGAGTACTAATAAATTGGAAAGCTTACAACAACAACAGAACAACAGTTGTAACGACCTCCGGTTTCACCCAGAACAAAGGCTGGCGCAACTCAGCTATGTTTAACTTTATTCTTATTGTATTTATAAATATTTTCTATATTAATTGAGGACCTACGAGGGCCGCAGTTTTACAGTTTACACTAGTACAATTTGTCGGTTTTTCTTATACTTATTCCGTTCGATCCTTCTCAGAATCTAATCGGAGTTCACGCACCGGCGTTATAGTGGAGGTGCTGACTGGCTAGAGTCCCAAATCGGCTTGGCTACACTATCCTATTGATTGGCTTTCCTGTGTCCCACCGTCACTGTCAAAGGCTCCAGAGTAAAAGACACTTTTTTTTTTTTTCTTATACATATATGCAATGTTTAATATTTATTTGAACTTAATTTTTCCACTTATTATTGTAAATCCAAGTCTATGGCCAGTTTTTGATGTGAGTTGGTCCATATCGCTAAAAAGTTCACCCACCGGGCTAGTGACGTGGATTAGTTCATATCTATCTTTTTTCCTCGTTTATTTTTCAATATTTATTTAAACTTTTCTTATTACTTAAGGCCACCTGTACTTTGTTGTACCCCATTTAAAATAAATAAAAAAAAAAAAAAATAAAATATTTGCTCGATTCCAAACCCGTGCAAGGAATTTGACTTGTATCCTTGACCTTGAAGATAAAGTGTTTTATTACACACATTGGAGAGTGCACTAGCTTCGACTAATATAAGAGATATTAAACTAATTATGAGTGATTTTTAACGCGCAGATAGACCCCGAAACCAACAATTTTGAAAGCACAATGGGCAAACATGGCTCGGGCAGAAAATCCGTAAAAGAGGGGCAGATATTGGTAGCGATCACCATTTGGTCTTGAGGCAGTTAGGTTTGAAGCTTGCCGCTATAAAACAAGACATCGTGCGCAAATGAAAAAGAAAGAAGTTAAAACCCAACTTAACAGGCGACTTGCAGTGAATCATACCGTCGAACGCAAGCCTGGTTCTCGACATCAAATATGAATAAGGAAAAGAATAAGGAAGCAGAGATTTGTTCTTGGCGGCCAAGAAGCTAGCCAATAAGAGCTTCCCTACATCAAAACCACTAAAAAACGATCGAAGGAAGAGCAGCTGACTCTTTTGACTGAGTTTTACGCTAAAATCTTATCCGAGGCCCCCACGCAGCTATTACCTATATGTGACTGTTTAGTTCATCACGCCAATCCGTATATCCCAACGGATCCTCCAACTGCCTGGTGTCGATGGCATTGCTCCAGAGCTGTTGAAAGCTGACCAGCGCGCAGGTCCTGCTTCCGATAGTCAACAACTTCCGGTTAAGTGGTACGCTCCCAACAGAGCTGAAAAAGGGTATTAGAATTAAACTCCCTAAGAAAGGCGACCTTTCGTTACGGGACAACTGGCGCGGTATTACATTTTTAAGCATAATAAATGAGCTTATAGCCCAAATAATAAATAACATCCAAGATTAAGAAATCAACATGTGTTGACTATGTTAACAGTTTTAGGATAATTGTGGAACAATCGGCAGTTATGCACAAAAAGGTAATTAGCGAAAAAGTGACCTTGAGTAGAGGAATGGGACAGGGGTGCGTTCTCTCAACAACTGCTGTTGAACATCGTTTTGGACGCAGTTATGACCCATGCGTTAAGTGAAGAGCAAGGCATCAGATGGTGTCTTCACAGCCGCTTGGAACACCTCGATTACACAGACGATATATGCCTTTTTAAGCTAGATAATGATCGCAGAATAGCTGAGTTCAAATAAACAATAAACCAAATGAGCGATTCAAAAATGGCAACTCGGGAATACCTTACGTAGATTCCTTTTGTTATTTCGACGTAAATAAACTGCCAGTTTTCTTAAACCGATGCCTACGCAAGATTAATAAAGTAATTATAGAATATTCAACACAGAGCTATGGGTCCAGACACTTCAAAAACCTGACCGTCAAGAAATGCTGAGGCGCAAGTGGAACTGGGTCGGGCACACTCTGCGCAAGGAGCACGAAGATATTGCTCGAATCGGTATTGAATGGAATCCGCAGGGTAGCAGAAGGGGAGAGTACCGCCAAATCGACCTTGAGCTGACGCCGGTGAATCGTAATTGTAGCGAAGCGAAGGCGTTGGGTCATTCGTCGAGGCCCTATGTTCCTATTTGAAATGGAACGGGAACCTATCTATATAAAATTTTCGAGTATGTAATACATAAATAAATAGTTTTTGTATGGATTGTTCCCATTTTACACTAAGCTATCAAACTTAATCATACTTTTATCTTGACCATCAATTGATCTTTTTAAAAAAAAAATTAAAACCATTTGAAAATCACATAAGGAATCAAGTACTGATCATTGTGATTTCAAGGACTATTTATTATGCTTCTTCACTATAAGATGAAGATAAGGAGCATGACCGCAAGTTTTGTGTTTGTCTACCAATCAGTTTAATAAGAGCTATAAACAAAAGGCAGTACATGCAACCACAGAGTTTATAACAGAGATTAGCATAAGAGGTTCTCGAGTTTCTGTTTGTTCAAAAAGTCGCAGCCTTATTCAATAAATGAACCGAACCAAAAATCGTCCAAAGCTTTTTCTTTGTTTGTTATATTCTTGCAATTTCTGGGGCTTCCTTGGGGCAAGTAGATTGGGCCACAAACCACGACAGCATGGGATGGTTAGAGCAAGCAGCAGATGATACTTTTTATGGTGTGGCAAGCTACAAACTGTTGCTTCAGCTGTAACAACTTTAACAATAAATTATGGGTTATGGCTGGAAACGTGCCAAATATTCTTGAATCGAGACGGGGACATGACCCAAAGTCTGAATGAGATGCCGATGTAAGTTTAGTGGGACAAAGAACTGGTAAAAATCAATAAACTGTACCCTCGCTAATGAGGGGAATGCCAATTCAATTGAAAATTGCGCATACGCAGTGTATGCTAATTAAATTTAACTACATTCGTTTGTTTATTGTTTATGCTAATGGCTTGTTATGCTTTTCCTTTGTTAGCCTTAGGCCATAGAACAGAGAGAAATAATTTACAATTAAATGACGTGGACTCCTTTTCGGATTTGGTGTTTGTTAGAATAATTAGGATACCTTTGATTTTTGTTCCACCTTTGAACTCTCAGCAAGCTGTGAGTAAACTCTCTCCTAATTATGATGTTGCTCTACTCGTGACGTCACCATGCTCTACAGTGAAAAATTAAAATGTGCGAATGGGGAAAAGTCTGTGGGAGGTTAAACAATGCGTGGCTTGATGTGCCTGATCCAGGACTGTCAATTAATTTGTTTGTATTTCTAGTTAAGGTATTTTTTTTTTTCTGTTTCTCTAGATACTTTGTACACTTAAAATTTACAATTTATTTTATAATTTTTAATAAACATATTAACAATTTGCTTTATTTGCTATAATAAATTACAAATATTGCTTAAAGGTAGCTTTACGTACATAATTCAGTTTTTTATATCTTTACAGCTGAGAAATGAAATATGGTGGATTAATTGTTGTTATTCTATACATTTGTTTGTACAGTTTTTAATGAAATTTTAAATATAATTTTTAAAATTAAAATTTTTTGTATTGCCACATTACACATCATTCGGATATACATAATTTTTAATAAAAAATATTATTCATAACGTGTTAACAAAACTTACAACTGATAATGTTCAACTATTATATTTTTCAAATTATCCTAATCTGGAAAGTTATTGTCATGGTTTTTTATGACTAACAATTTTTGGTGACTAATGGAGGGTAATGGCGTTAAAAAGGGTTTAAACTGTGGCATACTGCCAAAAAAAAAGGAACAAATTTTAATAAAGTTGAGTATTATCATTGTAAGGTCACTCTCCTATAAACTGCAGCATAATTCCACTTTGTTTTATCAATAACGAGAATGTGCAACACGATGGTAAATTTCTCTTGAGATAGTAGCGCCCCTGGGTGGTGAGGCGAAGTACTTATCGGAGCACCTTCTGTTGTCGCTGACTAAAAATTCCTCTCCATTTTGGAATCTAACCAAAATCATAAGAGAAAAGAACAAAAATGTCGCAACGTTGAAAGAGGGTAGTCAACGTTTCATCACAAACAGAGAAAAATGCGATCTCTTAGCTACTAAGTTTGCTTTAAATCATTATTTTTCTAACAACCTTAGTGATGCAACAACGGTAAGTGAGGTGGACAGGGTTAATCAGCGCCTATCGTCCTCTGCCTTACCACGAACTAGCGAAATTAATGTCACAACAGAAAGGGTACGCAGTATCATCAAAAACTTAAAAACAAGAAAAGCTCCAGGTATTGATGGTATCAATAACGATGTTCTTAAACATCTACCAAGAGTTGGTCTGCAGTTTTTTACAACTATTCTTAGCGCTTGCTTTCTTTTTGGGTACTTTCCAAATATTTGGAAGCAATCCAAAACCATTCCTATCAAAAAACCTAACAAACATGCTAATGATCCCCTTTCTTATCGACCAATAAGTTTATTGTCATGCCTAAGTAAAATTTTGGAGAAAATTACTAAGGAAGAGCTTATTAATTTTATTGATGATAATTAAATTTTTCCTGCTTTTCAGTTCGGTTTTCGAAAGAATCACAGTACCTTACATCCTCTAACAAAAATTCGAAATCCTGTTAAAACAAATTTCGCTTCCAGAAAATCGACAGGAATGTTGTTGCTTGACATTAAAGCTGCCTTCGATTCCGTCTGGCATTGTGCTTTAATTTACAAAATGTACAACTATAATTTTCCCCTTCGTTTAAAAAAATTAATTCAAAGCTTCCTTACTAATAGATCCTTTAGAGTACACATGGGAAAAGTTCCTCCGACTGCATAAGCATTCCAGCTGGTTGTCCTCAAGGTTCTTGTCTTTCCCCTATACTGTACAATTTGTACACATCTGATTTTCCTGAGCCATATGCATGTACAGCATCCATTTTTGCTGATGATACTGCTATTTTAACCTCAGATCGGTCTCCTCAAATTGTCATTGACAATCTTCAACATGCATTTAACGCTTCGCTGAGTTACTTTACGAAATGGAATACTCTTGTTAATACCACCAAAACACAGGCTATTTACTTTAGCAGAAGAAGAAAACAAGCCTATCTACCTCAGTCTTTTTTAACTTTTAATAATGAAAGTATAGATTGGGAACAAAAAGTTAAATACTTAGGCATTGTCCTTGATCCTAAATTAACTTTTAAGGAACATGTATCTTATGTTACTAATAAGATCAACATTCTTTCCAGAACACTGTACCCATTTTTAAACCGAAATTCCTTACTAAGTTTAGATAATAAAGCACTTATCATGAAACTAATTTTCTTCGCAGTTATTTATTACGGCTGTCCAGTGTGGGGGCAAACTGCCAATAGTCACGTTAAAAAACTGCAAGTCTGTCAGAACAAGATATTAAAACTAGTGTACAATTTTCCCAGGGATTATGCAACGCAAAGATTACACAGCCTAGCTAATGTTGATCTGGTTAGGGACAGAAAAATCTACTTGTAAATTTCATGATAGGTGTTTAACATCAGAGTTCGATCATATCCGGGACCTTGCTCCCCGCTTCTAGGATAAGTTAGTTTTTAAGTTTTAGTTTTAGTTATCAGTTCATATGGGTTTTTTTGGCAATTTTCCTCCAGCATGATTTTTGGCATTTTATTTAGATTTAATTTTATATTTATTGTTATATTATAGATGAACAGGTAAAAAACACCTAAACACTAAAATTGTACATATTACCTTATTTTAAAAGAAAATGTTATTCCAATAAAGATAAATTGAATTGAATTGAATTTAGTATTTTAGTATTGATTTTAAAGGGTATATATTTGCCTTGATTTTTCATTTAGATTCGATCACTTGTTGAGCGCAATCAAAAATAATGTTTTTTATTTTCCTATTTCTTTAAAAACCATTTTTTTATTTTGTCAAACACACAACGCGTTTTGGCGTCTGTTCGCATCAAAAACACATTTAAATTGTTTACGCCGTATTTGCCATCGAAGACAGGTTGAATTTTGATGTTTTCATTGCTGGAACAAGCTTAGGCAACTTACAAGCCTTTCCCCTAAATATTTTTTTAGACATTTTTAATTAGTATTTGGTATCGCAAAAAACATGGTATGGTTGGTCCTTGCAATTTTCAAGGCTTTATATTCTCTCGGCAAGTTGGCAGCGCCACTACGTACGGTCATACAATTTGTCGTGTGCAAATGGACAAGTCCACTACGTGGCAAATACATAGTATTACTGTGCATACGTGCTGTTTTTGTATCATAATACCAATTTTTGTAATAAGCAAACTTACAAAAAACAAAAACGAAACTCTAATTAGTGACAGTGCAGTTTTAGGGCTCCGCTGGCATAAACTTCTTATTTGCCCAGTGTGTACACTCTGTGTTTATTTTTTTGTGTGTATACATTGGTCGTCTCACCAATCAAAAATTATAGCATACATGAAGAGGAAGACTGAAAAAAATTCCAATATAATGTCTACTGCTACGAGCGCATCAGGCAAAATTAAATTGCCTCGCATAAGTAAGAGTGCGTCAACCAAGAATTCTGATACCGATCAATTCAAAAACTATTTTCGCCCCCTCCAAACAATTGATGATGATGACGCTGACAGCGACGAGGAGCAGACGCTAGCAGTAAAAGAAAAAATACCACCAATTACTGCGCTCAAAAAAACTTCGAAAGCCGTCCACCACTTGTTTAAAACTCTTCAAGTAGCTGATTACTCCGTTCAACCCATTTCTATTGGAATCAAAGTCTTTGTGAACGATTTTTCGGATTATAACTCGGTTTGCTTTGAGCTAGCTCCAACCCAAACCTTTTAAGGCTGTACTCTCTGGCTTAGAAAAAATGACTAATGAGGAAATTATAGTTATCCTAAAACAACGTGGTCTTAAGTGTACTGATGTTAAAACCATTGAAAAAACAACTCGAACCGGCTACAAGCTGCTCTTTTACGTAGTGTACTTTGAAAATAACACCATTACGCTTCATAATCTGCGTAAAGAGCACTCTTGTATTTACAATACTAGAGTTCGCTGGAAATTCAAATCTAAGTTACCCAACCAGATCACCCAGTGTCACAACTGTCAGTTATCCGGTCACGGATCGAGCAAATGCAATGTTAAGACTTCATGGTCTTTTTGTGCTGGGTCTCATAAGACTGCTCTTTGCAATAAGACGTCTCCTCTTCTCAGAAACAACAACAATGCAAGAGGCTCAAGATTTGATAACACCAATGGCAACTACAACACCAACTTTCCAAATATTAATAATCAACGAACGGTAATTCGCAATGCTGTTAATACACCAGCAGCTACTACAGCTTCATTTAACTCTGCAAACCGCCAAACTTACCAACAAGTTCTCATCGGCAACAATAGCAACGACATTCAATCATCTCCCGATCTATTTACGTTTAACGAAATTGATGCGCTCCTGAATGAACTCTTGGAAAAGCTAAGCAGCTGCACCAGTAAACATGAACAATTCAACATAATAACCAAACAAGCTCTTAAATATGTGTACCCTTGTAAATAATTTAACAAATATTTTTAATATTATGGCATGGAATGCCCGTGCCGTTGTAAGAAAGCGCTTGGAACTCTTACATTTTTTAAACATTAATCATGTACATATCTGCCTTTTAAGCGAAACTTGGTTAAGTCCAAAAGACAACTTCTTACTCCCAGGTTACTTGGTGTACAGAAATGACCGACGTTCTACTCGTGGTGGCGGTGTAGCTATAATTGTTAAAAGTGAGATAAAGCACAAACTAATATCTACCCACTTAATTGAAAATATTGGTATTCAACTGGATTAAAACGGAGGTAACGCTTTACAAATTTTTTCTGTTTATTTTCCCGGTTCCTCTGCTAAATGCTTTGTTAATTCGTGTAATCTTTGTAACGTCGCCAAACACAAAGTGGTTTGTTTTCGAAATGACCGCTTAGCTGGTAATTATATTGTTGGTGGCGATTTAAACTGCCGGAATCGTGAGTGGAATTGCCTTAGAGCAAACAAATGGGGCAATACTTTAAATTGCCTTTCAATGCAAAGCAACTTTAGTATTGTCTATCCTAGAGACCCCACATACATCCCTGCTAATCATAAAGCAAATCCATCTACTTTAGACTTTTTCATAACTAGCTCCCCTCATCTCCTTACAGAACCAGCTGTTCACTGACCTTTCTTCCGATCATCTACCTATTCTTTCTAAACTGAAGACATCCTTGTCCATTGCAGCAAAAGAAATGTTTCTCTTTTCCTGAGCTAATTGGAAGCATTTCAAAAAGCTCCCTTAGCCGCAGCACTCGCGCGAGTTCTTTTTATAGTGAAAATACAAATTTATCTACGAATCTATCTCCGGTCCACGCAGCACCAGAATGATGGAACATATTACAGAACTCATTAAAATTAGAAATATTGTGCTAAGACACTGGTCAAGAACAAGACAGCCAATTTATAAGGCTAGAATTCATCACTTGAACCGTGAAATAAAAGCAAAGATGTTTCAGCAAAACAACGCTCGTTGGAACACCAAACTTTTCTTCTTCTTCTGATGCAGCTACTATTGATTTAGTCAATAACTGCAATTTTAATTTAAACGAGCCTTTCAATGATCAATTAATAACAACCTCAGATGTGAGAAATGTAGTTCGTAGTCTTAAAAGCAACAAGTCGCCAGGACCTGATTGTATACCTAATATCTGTTTAAAACACCTGCCAAAACGTGCACTAGTTATGCTGACCCAAATTTGTAACAATTGCATTCAAGCCGGCTACTTTCCACGCAAATGGAAACTGGCTAAAATTGTGGCAATTCCTAAGCCAGCTATCGTCCTATTAGCCTTTTGTGTGGGTTTTCTAAAATTTTCGAGCGTATTTTAAAATCAAGACTAAAAGCCTATATTGAAGAGAGCCATGTTCTTCCGTCTGCAAAATATGGCTTTAGGACTAGTCGTAGCTGTATTCACCCGCTCAAAAAACTTAAGGAAGACATTAAGGATCAACTACAAAGTAAAAGTTCAGTAGGTATGATTACTTTAGATATACAATCCGCTTTTGACACCTTTTGTCACAAAAGACTTGTGTATAAGCTACAACATATAGGCACGCCCTCGTATCTTTTGCGTACTATAAACAGCTTCTTGTCGGAAAGATATTTTTGGGTAGATATGAATGGTGTCAAGTCAAATAAAAAACTAATAACCGTAGGCGTCCCACAGGGTTCTGTTTTAGGACCCATACTTTACAATATTTATACTCATGACATTCCAATGCATGAACAATGTAAGACACTAATCTTTGCTGACGACACAGCTTTATACTGCTCCGGTAATAGCTACAGTATTATAGAAAGAAACCTAACTGAAGCTCTGCACTGCCTTGTTAGATATTTTCACAAGTGGAAAATCAAATTAAACATAAATAAAACAAGCACAATTTATTTCACCCATAAGCGAAAACCTTGCCATTTTCCAAATAGTAATATTCAGGTAAACAATGAAGCCATTCAATGGGAGACTAACATTAAATATCTTGGTATAAATTTTCATAGCAAAATGCTATTTAATTTGCATATTAGCAGGACAATAGATACAGTCAATAAAAGTATAAAATATTATATACTTTTATAAACAGAAAATCAAAATTGTCTATAAAAAACAAATTAATAATATTTAAAACAATATTTATCCCATGTATATTGTATGGTTCGGAAGGTTTGGGGTGATTGTGCTGCGTGCCATCGGCTGACGTTACAAAGAGCACAAAAAAATTGCTCAAAATGATATTTGATTTACCATTTTATTTTTCCACTTCTTGTCTCCACAAAAAAGCAGATATATGCATGATTAATGAAAAAATCAGTCAGGCTAAAACCAAATTCGATATAAAAAATATGGACATCTCACCATCTTAGGTTCATAACTAGTTTTAGTTTTTAGTTTTAGTTTCTTAATCTCTTTATTTTTATTTTTTTTTTTTTTCAAATTTTTCCTTCAAAATTCAATTTTACATAAACACAAATTTACACAACACAATTTTTCACACCTTAGTTGTAAAGCTTTTCTTTAAGCTAATCTTTATAAATTGTATAAATAAACTAATATATAAATATGATGATGAATAAAATTAAATTAAAATTAAAAATATTCTCTCGGCTCTGGCTTTGTCTTGGCAAAGTCCGTCTGCAAAGGAAAAAAGCCTGAAATGTCACAAAATCGAAGCCCATAGAATATTGAGAACTATACGGGAGAAAGACAGAAAGGCAAATAAAAGTCAATTAGTTGATGGTCACTGCGTATACGCAATATTTCGTTAATAACACCCTTGTCAGAAGCTGATTAAAAATCAATCAAGAATTCATCAGAGATTCAAGGTTTGTATGTTGGTGGAGTTTAGTTAAATGTATTCGCTTGATATCCCATTTGTCTTCTTTGAAAATGTCCGCTACGAAAAAAGCTTTTGCTATCTAAGTCTAAGCCTAAGTACACCTATGGCTATGGCCATTTGGCTTAAATTAGGGGTCGAGTCAACGACATCTTTACATGCACGTGCTGGCATATTGACCAATACCAAAGTTGGTAGCCAATGGGTTATTTAAATTGCAGCCGTATTCACAATCTAAGAACCAGACATGTCTAGCAGTTACTGGCCCTAGACGTCGGCTACCTTTTGTTCATCTACCCCTCTTGTCTTCTGACCATTGTCCTCTGTTCCACTGTGGCGTATCTACCAACTCTATGTGACCATCTTACTCGTGTCTCTTTTGGACTATGGCCTGTACGTGTCTCCAACTTTTAGTTAACAAATGATAAAGTTGTCGCCTGTTTCTCTTGTATTTTGTCCGATGGTTCTCTGTTACTTTGGTTGCTCTTACCATCATTGTTGTTGTTGACGTGTTGTGAGTTTGTGTAAGAGATAAGAGACATCCCTTCACGGCGTGTCTAGTGGCTCTTGACATACAACAACTTCCATCTTCTTTTCGCAAGTGGCTCGTAAAATTCATTATGTAATGGATTAGAAATTCAGTTACAAACAAATACGATAACTCTGAAATAATTATAATATCCATCGTTTTTCAAAACCATCATACATAGGCTTCTAAACTATCCGGGACATCATACAAAGAATGGTACCGTTCTGGTCGTCAGAACTTATTAGAAAATCGTAATGTGAGGCGAACAAAAAATGGAACGTGTGCTTTTCTCGATATTTAAAATAGTCTTATGTGTTTCGAGATATATAATATGAAATCCAGAGATTATATAAATTTTAGACGGTATTTAAATGTGCCAACTGCAATGGACCTCACAAGTCATTCTCGCCTGATTGCCCTAGTCGTCAAAACTACGTCAAGATCAGAGAACGTGTTAATCCTAGACGCTCTTTACCAATCAAACCCCAACCAAGAGCGCCTCCATTTGCCCTGAGGCTAAAAGCGATGAACTTTTCTCATTAGATGAAATACAAAATCTTACGTTTGATTTAATTAATAATCTCAGAAACTGCAAAACTAAAGCAGATCAGTTCGGGGTCATTACCTCAATAGCTTTTAAATTTTTATATTAATGTCCCATTTTCTAAAAATAATTACTTGGAATGCCAGAGGCATCAATAACAAAAAAGAAGAATTATTCGATCTCTTATCTGAGGAACTCATCGACATTTGCTTACTCACTGAAACCTGGCTAAACAGCTCATTATCGATTAAACACCCTAATTATCGATGCTATCGGTTCGACCGGCCTAATTCTAGGGGTGGAGGTGTAGCCATTCTTATAAAAAAATCAATTCGCCATATATTGTTACCACTCCCGCAAACTAGTATCATCGAAGTAATCGGCATCCAAACCTTTCACTTCGGTAGGCCAACTAATATTTACTCTTGTTACTTTCCTGGTGGCCTTGCTAACCTTATTAATAAACAACATTTTGCTGATGATATTCGGAAGCTTACGAATATTAACGAAATCTACATCTTAGGTGGTGATTTTAATAGTAGCCACCGGGATTGGGGTTGCCACCGCGCGAGTTGTTGGGGAAACATTTTGCACGAAAAATTAACTTCATTCAATATTAGTATGTCCTACCCAGAATGCCACACTTTAGTCCCGGCCAGTGCTAGATGTCAAGGCTCGACATTAGATATTTTCCTCTCTAACTGTGCGCCAGTCCTATCTCATGCCACTGTATTAAACCAGTTGAGCTCGGATCACCTTCCTGTACAATTTTTTTTCTACAATCGACCAGTTTTAGATAAAACACTTAGATTTGACTATAAAAGAGCCAATTGGGCCCTTTTCGCTGGCTACGTTAAACGAAACTTACAACCAACCCTCCTAAGGTCTATTACTCAAACAGAACAGATTGATTCTATGATTGACAAATTCACGACAGTTATCCAAGAGGCCAAAAATTTAAGTATTCCTAAAGTAAATAGCCAGTTTGTTATGAAGCCTCTTCCGCCTCATATCAAAACATTAATATTACTCAGAAATAGCCGCCGTCGTCATTGGCAAAGATCCAGAGATTTATGTCAACTTGCAGCTGTCAGATGGTTAAACCACTGCATTAAAACTGAAATCAAAACTCACCGCAATAAGTCGTGGAATACGTTCTTGTCCACTCTGGATAAAGGCTCCTCACCTTTTTGGAAAGTTGCTAAAATAATAAGGAAAAAGCCTACTTGCATCCCAACTCTTGTTGTTGGTCAAGATCATTCTTCCACTGCTGAACAAAAATGTGAGTTACTTGCCCAGACATTCTTGACAAACCACAGTAGTACGAACTATTCTAGTTTTCCTGACACTGAACTTGATGTTCAAAACTGTGTCAATTTACTTAATATTACGGAACTTAGTCCTAATGAAAACAACCTAACTAACTGTAGAGAAGTTGCGGACACTATTAAGTGTCTTAAAAACAAGAAAGCACCCGGCCTAGACAACATTGACAATTTATGCTTAAAAGCCCTACCTCGCAGTGGAGTCCGTTTCTTGACCGTTATTCTAAATGCCAGCCTCCAACTTGGTTATTTTCCACGTGTATGGAAAATATCTAAAGTTGTCCCAATCATAAAATCTAACAAGCCTCCTCATTCTCCTTCCTCATACCGGCCTATTTCCCTTTTGTCTGCTGTCAGCAAAATACTTGAAAAGATTATAAAAGAAAAGCTCACAGCCTTTGTTGACAATGCCGATCTCCTTCCAAACGAGCAGTTCGGTTTCCGTAAGGAACATAATACAATCCATCCTCTAATCCGAATTAAGAAGAACGTGAAAGAAAACTTTATTAGAAAGGAATCCACTGGGATGGTTCTGTTAGACATTAAAGCAGCCTTTGACTCTGTATGGCACAACGGACTAATCTTCAAGATGTCATCTTTAAACTTTCCCATAGAACTGATAAAAATAATACAAAGCTTCCTGAGCAAGCGTTCATTCATGGTTTACATTGGACTTGCCCATTCTGCTGCTAATGAAATCCCTGCAGGATGCCCTCGGGGCTCCTGCCTCTCCCCGCTTCTGTATAATATTTACACATGCGACTTTCCAAACCTAAACGGCTGCACTGCCTCTATATTCGCTGACGACACAGCAATATTCACTGCAGGGCTACATCCAGCTGAAATTACTCGCAACCTACGGTGCGCTTTTGACACTCTCCAATGTTACTTCACTAGGTGGAGAATTGTGATCAACGTCGATAAAACCCAAGCCATATATTTCTCCAAAAAAAGATTAATCAGATACCTGCCAAACAGTCATATAGAGCTGGATGGTACCGATATCCCCTGGGAAAAAAAGGTTCGCTACCTAGGAGTTGTTTTAGACTCAAAACTAATCTTTAAGGATCATGTGGGGTACACTATTGATAAAATCAACACACTGACTAGAATCCTATATCCATTCATTAACAGGAACTCACGGTTGTCCATTGAAAATAAATTATACTTGTTCAGATCGATATTCCAAGCAGTAATTTTTTATGGAGCCCCAGTGTGGTCCGATGTGGCTAAGTGCCATATTAAAAAGCTCCAAATTATCCAAAAAAAATTATTCAAAATGATTTTTAAGCTTCCATGGCACCATCACACCCCAGATCTGCACTATAAAGCAAATGTCGAAATGATTTCAGATAGAGTAGCCCGACTGACCCTTAACTTTAATGATAGATGTAGATACTCAAACTATAATCACATTAACCAATTGTTATGTTAACATAGATATAAGTAGTTTTAGTTTTAAGTTATTTTTTTTCTTTTTTCTTTAGTTTTAAGTTTTTATTCTAAAAAGTATGGGTTTTTTTCTCCTTTCTAAATTTTTCCCTAAAATGTAATAATAAGCACGTAGTTTTAGAACAATAATAATTTCCATTTTTATAACAAAGTAGAAAAAGACTGGGGTCTTGAGCTCTTAAGAAATATGTATATTAATAGCATAAGCCTTATAAAACAATATGAAAATGCAATAAATTGAATTGAATTGAATTATATAAATTTCCTTTTAAATTTGTAAAGCAAAACTTTGATGGTTGTGGGTTTTTCAACAGGATAACGCTGCTATCCAAGTCTACCATCAGAAAAAAGACTTTGTTGTGGCACGAAATATGGCGAGACTATCGTGGCCACAAAAAAATCTGTATCTATATCAAGTCGAAAATCTTTGGGGTAGACTTACTCACAAGTTGGACAGAAATTGGAGGCCATTCGATACCTCAAAGTACATATATAATTTCCCTGACTTGACTATTTTAGTAAGTCGCCCCTAGGTTGTTCATGGGGATCTTTATTAATAACTGTTCTAAGAGAACAGAGACCCACAGCTTCCGAACGGCGGTGTCTTGAATTAATTGAGATTTTCTTGGACAAATAGCGTCTTTTTGTGCCTCTACGGGAAATCGAACCAGCGACCATTGGGTTACAAAGCGGATACAAAGGACATAAAGGACACTAAAGTGGCTAAATGGGCCAAACTCCATGCCAAATTGTCTTTTTTTACTTTTACTCTTCCACAAGCTGACGAAGTAACGTACCTATACGTTCACCTAGACAGGTGGCTCACCTGGCGAAAGCACATAGAAGCCAAGAAGACGCATTTGAAATTATACAGCGGCACAGTCCAAAATCTTGAGAACAATCACGGGGGCACCGTGATATCTCCGTAACGAGGATATTCACAGAGACATATTAATCTCCTAAAAGAAGAGATTTCTGAAAATCAGCAAAAACATAAAATCAAGCTCGCCTCTCATCCAAACCGTCTTGCAAGATCTCTAAGCCGAGTTTGCAGCCCCAGCCGACATTTTTCTTAGGGCCTTTTTACATTAATACAATTCACAATAAATTGTAAAGCAAATTAGAATAAGACTTAATTAATTATTGTTAGTCCCTTAAGGAAAAAATGGACATTCAATAAATAAATAATTAAAAAAAAAAATAAGAAAATGTGTTTGTTGAGTGTTAAACAATCATGGATATCTGATTTAGTCGGTTTTGTAACACCAATATTAAGTTTTTGAAGTAAGAAGTAAAAAAGTCTGAACACTTACTTGTTTCGCTCTTAAGAATTTTTATTGAATTTTTACAAACTGTATTAAATAATTTGTAAACTTTTGTTGTTTTATATTATTTGTTTTGTTCATAATCATCACCCTAAGTGGGTCAAAGTTTCCTTTATGATGCCCCTCCATATCACTCGATCAATTACTTGCACTTCTTGGTTTGGACATTCATTTTCATTTAATCTGGATTAACTTCAGTATGAAACTGTCTTCCATGCGCAGTACAGGCCCGATCCACCGTAAGCGTTGGGATTTGATAAAGCGTATGATTGTTTCATAGCGCATCAATTCTTCGAGATCTGAGTTATAGCGCATTCTATAGATGTTGCCATTTAACACCGGTCCGTAAATTCTCCTTAAAATCTTTCTTTCTTTTCTTTTATTTGTTTTTACTTTTGCTTTGCTACGAAACGACGTTGAGTATACCACTTACTTATTAATTATTATATGATGCCAAAGACTATAAAATGATCCAAACTGCTTTTATTATTTTATTATTATTTTTGTTTTTTTTCTTGTAGTTACTTTTTTTGTGTAATCAATTTGAAGCTGTTGCAAACTGCATTAACTGACATTAAAACGTAAGCCAAGGTCACCAGGCGCCTTAATACTTGAAAGAGTTGTATTTTATACGCTTTTAAATCAAGATAATCAAAGTACGTCATAACGTTCCGTGGGTCGCTGCTGCACCAATATTCTTATTACGCTACTGGTTAGTGGTTGAATTCCTAAGAGTATTATACATAATTGGTTCGTAATTTGGTTATGATTTCATTAATACACTGATTTGAGAAACAAGATTCCGCAATTAGTACAAATTGTTCAGGCGTAAGTTTCTTCATTAGAAAATGGCAATGAATTCTCTACACAAACGTAATGTAGACAAGACAGTACCTAAGAACTTTCAAAATAGCCCTATTGGAAAAATTACAAAGACAGATATTTTTTTGTAATTCGATTGACACTGAGATATATGGCAAAAAGAAAATTAGCCAGTATGCAAGCCACGGCGATGTTGTGGCTTTGAACTTTAGAATTTGGTCGATGCTGTGGATGAGTTGAGCTCCAACTGTTACACAAACAAACACTATTACTCACACACACTCAAGTATTAATCATTAATAGCTCATAATTTCATTATCACTTTTATTATTATTACTAGGGGGCTCCGCTCCCTGCGTGCACCGAACACCAACCCCCGTACTGTCTTCTTTATTCAATTCAGATCATCCAGACTATTATATGTATACCCTGTATAATTTTTATACCCTGTACCGTATGGTACAAAGGGTATATTGTGTTTGTGCAAGCCGAAAATGTATGTAACGTACAGAAGGAGAAGTCGGAGACCCCCCAAAGTTACCCAAAGTATGATCAGAGTGACTGGAGAAGTCGATATACCCATGTCCGTCTGTCCGTATGAACGCCTAGATCTCAGAGATGGTAAGAGCTAGAGCAACCAAACTTTCAGATAAGATCCCTTATTAATCCATAGGAGACAAGTTTATTTTATTTTTTTGATATCGGGGTTATATTATATAGCTCCCATAGGGGTGTTTCAGAGGACCTCGAAAAAAACCAAAAAGTTTTAGATGGATAATTCGTTTGTTTATGAAGATATCGTAACCAAATTTGGCACTCCATCGATTTTTTCCAAGCACTGTTCCCAAGCACTGTACCAAATTTTATTAAAATCGGTTGACTATATCATATAGCTCCCATAGGACCAATCGGTCAAAAAAACGTTTTTTCTACAAAATTCGCTGTGTTTCGTTTGTTTGTGAAGATATTGTAACCAAATTTGGCATCCGGAAGTTTTTTAGAGATCCTAAACACTGTTCCAAATTTGATCAAAATCGATTGACTATATCATATAGCTCCCATAGGACCAATCGGTCAAAAAAACGTTTTTTCTACAAAATTCGCTGTGTTTCGTTTGTTTGTGAATATATTATAACCAAATTTGGCATTCAGAAGTTTTTAGAGTACCAGAGCACTGCACCAAATTTGATCAAAATCGGTTGACTATACCATATACCTCCCATAGGAACGATCGGTCAATAAAACATTTTTGGTTAAAAATTCGTCTGTTTTTGGTTGTTTATGAAGGTATCGTAATCTAATTTGGCAATCGAATGTCTTTTGGTGTTCTTAAGCAATTTACTGGATTTTATTGCAAGCAGTGGTACAGGGTATCCCAAAGTCGTCCGCCCCCGACTTTAACGTACGCCATCTTTTTCTATTGCTTTTATGTATAATTTATGATACTTTTTTTTCTATTAATATTTTATTTTCATTATGTTCATCCAATTGCATACTACAGTCGGTCCTGCCCGCTATTAAAATAGCTTGAAATAATGCAGGTCCCTTCTCGAATCCGCAACTGGAATTGGAACGTTTACAATGGATTCTTTGATACTGTTGTGTTTTTTATATCCTAATGAATTAATTATCATAAACGGTAGCCGAGGTGACATTAATCTTTCCTCTAATGATGTTAAGCTTTTCAAACATTTTGTTAAATCTGTTAAATCTGACCCATTTGAAATGGAATTTTTGGGCTTCCTTCCTGCCTTAATTGTACGGCTGCAATTTTTACAAAATGTTAATATGCCATTTATAAAAGGAAACAGATCTGCCAGAAGAAGGATACATGGGCTAAGCACATGAGTTACTATATAATCTCTACTTACTCTTTCTATTTGATGGGGGAACATCAAGTCTTTACAACAAAAGTAAACATTATCGGGTCGCTGTTTAATTACTTCATTATCGCTCTCAAAAAGTGAATCTGTATGGAGCTGTGTTCCTTGTATATCAATCTGTCTACAGGTTTTTTAACATCTTCCTTCCTGTGTGTTTTGCTATCAATTTGCTTTGTAATGGTGAAATCTGAATATTCTCTGAGCAGTCTTCTTGGCATAGTATTCCTTACTTGCCCGTCTCGCCTAATACCTGCAACCTATCTGTTCTGTGATCTACGCAATATGTATATCTCGATCCCGCTCTGCAGTCTAAGTATAGTATTCCATCTCTACAATCGTAAACTCTATGTCTTCTCTCTGCTGCGTTTAAAGTAAAGTGTTAAAACCTTGCACTTAACGCCCAACTTCTGCATCCCGCCACGAAGTAATTAATGAATGGCTCGGGTGGCGGAGTCAATAATGGCAATTACTTGAATGCTCCACAATGCCATTTGGCCAATGCAAACGAAAGGCTGTAATCAAATGTGCAACCTTATTGAAGGTTTTCTTACTGCACGTCAAAGATTATATCTTTGTTGATCTATGTCAACCGAGACGTTTTACGGACTGCCTCTCTTTACGAAGTCGGGCTCTTCTGGTGCGATTTCTCATTCTTCTTAAGTGGATTGATTCGCAATGTTCCGAAGCCTAATTGGTTACTTCATTGTTGAGAAACATTCGATCTTCTTCGCCGCGCAATAGTCCCAACAAATCATAGATCAACAAAATCTGTCATGCAGTTCTTCAGTGAAAAATGGTGTACCCTGTACCATAGGTATAATAAGTTCGTGCAAATGAATGTAACGGTCAGAAAGGCGTGGCAGACCCCATAAAGTATATATATTCTTCATCAGCATGAACAGTCGAGTCGATGTAGCCGTGTCTATCTGTCCATATGAGTAAAAAAATTTCAGAGGCTATAAGAGCTAAAGAGCTGCAATTTCACCAAAAGATGCAAGATGAAGATTTTATGTCGATTTATGTCAATATCTGGCCCCCTGCCTCCGTAAGAGAATTCCGCGGTTTACTTCTTTTTAGGTAAATTTTTCCGATATCTTAATAGTCGTTCTGTTTACCAGGGCGGAGACGAATCCAACAAACCATAGATCATAAAAGTCGGTCCAGCCATTCTTAAGTTATAAATGGTGTAACTAATATAACTTTCCTCTATATATATAGATAACATTTACCTTAAACAAAAGTGGACCTTCGCTCCTAACCCCAAACAATGGAACTATCCTTCAGACAAACGAAGTTACCTACTAAGGTGCCGAGTTGTTCAACCAGAAGCATTGAGAATGGTTTGGGTAAAAAAATAACTCTGGACTATCCACATAAATATTTCATTTATTTTGTGTATAACTGTTTTAATTTGTTACAATTTCCAAATATAGAAATTTTTACCAAACTTCACATTTGTGAACTGAGTTCATAGGTGACCCCTCAGCACATTGGAAGTCATTAGAAAAGTCTTTCATATTTCTTAGTGTACCCAAAACACGAAATTGTGCTGGAGCGTGCTCATCAGTAATAATATCTTCCTTAAGATCTTCTTTGCTACTTTTATGACACCACGATTGAGCAAATGCAATCCAAAACATCTGTTGACCTGTATAGTTAAGACCGGGCAATGTGGGCTCATTTCCATTCTTTATAACCCAACGTTTATAGGCAAAATATGCCTGCTTGGTGCCTCCATTATCGGCAATGTTCTCTCCCTGTGTATTGATGCCATTGACCTTTAGGCCAGTAAGAGTTTCTGTATAATTTCCATATTGTTTAACTATGCACTGAACTTTCTTCATATATTCCTTGGCGCTTTCATCCTGCCACCAGTTATGCAGGTTTCCATCATAATCAACCTGACTGCCTTCATCGTCGAAACCATGAGTCAACTCATGTCCAATTATATGTCCTATGGCGCCATAATTCATATAAAATGGTCGCTGAGCATTAAAAAAGTAACCCTGTAATATACCAGCCGGAATTTGTATGCTGTTTGCATCTGGGTCGTAAATTGCGTCTACATCGGTTATATCCATTTGATGTTTCCAATCGGTTTTATTAACCGGTTGGTGCAAATTATTATATTCTTTGTCCGTATTGAATTTATTGATCTTAAGATGAGATGCAAAAAATTCCTTTTCATTGATGTCAAGCTTATCGTAATAATCAGCTAGCTTTTTATTATCCAGCAACTCATCCGGATAACCAACATGTGCATACACATGACGAAGTTTTTTTTTGGCTTCTTCCTTTGTCACTTCATCCATCCAGGTTACATTATTAAGGAGATCATTGAAAACCCATTTAATATTATTGATCATATCTAATGCAATCGCTTTAGATTCCCGATTGAAATAATTGTGAACGTAAAGTGAGCCCACAGCTATAGGTAGATTTTCAGTCACAGTGTCCACGCATTTCTTCCAACGTGGCATTTGTACTCGAATTCCATTTTTCTCTTTTTTATAATGTAATTCACGGTTGCGGAAATCTTTACTCAGATATGGAACTAACGAAAGATGGATGCGATACATCATATAGTTGGCAATGACACGATTCGGTGTCTTCGTTAAGAGCGGACCCAACTCATCAAAGAATCTGGGCACTTTTACATTAATTAACTCGTCTCCCGCTATGTTATTATCATGTGGGAGTAAACTGTTCATAAACAAAAGCCACTGGACATAGGGATACCTTTGTTGAAGTTGCCCAATAGTATGTATATTGTTCAACTTTGATAAATCTCTGAGCTCTTCTGCTGGTAAGCTAATGTTGGCTAAAGCAATCTCAAACTCCAGTGATGTAAGTAGTTCCTCTTGAGCTCGAGTTTTGTTAGCACCAAATAGCACCGCAATGTCAAGCATATACTCATAGTAAGCAGAGACCTCTTTCTGGCTAAGACCTTTCACCAAATACTCTCGACTGAGTCCAAATGATGGTTGATCCAACATTATAATGTATCTGGAGTTATTTTTATTGTCTGGGCCAATGTTAAATGCTAAAATGTAATTATTCCTCAACTCTGCTGTTTGCTTCTGCCAAGACCAGATACCATCCAAGTCCCAGCGATCTCCCAACAGCACGGGCCATCCACTCATTGCCTCTATCATCTTAACAATTGGTGTAGTACCCAGACATTCAATATGTTCTTCATTCATGCACGCCTTATATAACATATTTGGTAAGCGATAATGTTTTGGGTCAGTTGCTGGACGCTCAGCTTTTATTAGTTGATAAACTTGTTGTTGCACCTTGTCCCCTATCATTGAAAAACTACTTACGCCTGCCTCATCTTCAGGAATCTTGGCCTCGCCAAGGAAGGTACCACATGCAAACTCATAAAAGTCATCGCACGGATTAACGCCCGGTTTCATTTTGCTGAGTACACTTAAAGCAATTTGTTTGCATTCTTCACTTCGGCATTCGTCTTTGGAGAGAGTGGTACTTCTTAATATATCTTTAACTACTGGGACTCCCTTAGCTTTTGCATAAAGAGTCCCTGCCGTACATATAGACAGGATGCAGCTCAGTATAAGTGCCAAAGCCAGATGATTTTTTAACGCATCTTGTTTCATCCACAAATTTTTTGTTGAAAACGCTGTCGGCATATTACTAGATTTTTAAGATGACTTTACGGACGCGCAACCAAAAAACGACTAAGCCCTAAAGCCCAATGCTAAACTTTTTAAATAGAGATGATGCCAATTCAAATGTGCAGTAATTGTTAAAATAACAATACCATTTTATACCCTGCCCCTTGAGGAGTATATTAAATCTTTGGAATTGTATGCATAATGAAGTCACCGGAGACTCATCAAAGTTACTTCCAGGCCATTATTTTTGAACGCCTATATATCTTGGACATTATATGAACTATGATAACCAAATTTAAGATTATATATATTTAATCTGGTCAAGTATTTTTTTGCCATATATGACGTCACGTCAGCTCTAATCTGTAACAGTAAACAAAAATAATGCAAATAATTTTCGATTAATGCCAAACACCAAAACTATTTAATCGAAAAGTGCAGTGCCAAAAGCAAACATAATGGTATCAAAGTTTGTAGATTTTCGGGTCATTGTTGTTTATTTTATTTTGTCGTGTAAAGCATCAAAACATCGGTGCTACCGACTTTAAAGTTCGCAATACTGTTAGCCATAAAATGTTTGTAAAAATGACTCTATTATTAAATTGCAATTAAAAATATTTTTTTACGATAATGCACTGGGGTCTTTAGTTTAAGGTAGTATTTGAAATATAGGATACTTTTTTATTTATAGTAACATAATTATTGTTATTACATTATAATATTTTATTTTTTGTAATAAAAATGTATGATAAACGTTTCACTTCTAACAAAATCGCTGCAACAAAATTGCAATAAATTTCACATTTCGTTTCTAGAGACATATGGGACTTTTATGTATGAGCGAAAATAAACAAAGCGGTCCACTTTTTTGGGCGACCTCTTCGACTTTTATGATTTTTACACATGTGATAGAGCTTTACCAATGCAAAATTCCGATTATTTATAAAGTTATAAATGCAAACAGTAGTTCTTGATTTATAAATGGTGTAACAAACATAACTTAGTTTTATATACATATACATAAATAAAGATAAATAAGTCTATTAACTTATTTCTTTAACAACTATTAGCTGCGGTCATTGTTTATTTTGTAATCTTTGTCACGGCATTAGAAACTTACTGTAATAAGACTTGAACAACTTGACTAACATATGTTGGGCACAACAAGCTCAATTTGCATCAAGCCAACATGTTTGAAGCGAGCATGTTTTAAATGGAACTCTCTCTCTTCTGTAATACCACTTTCTTTTGGCTCTCTTCAACTTCGTTTGTGTGTGTATGAGTTTGTTGGCAAGCTGTTGCATGTGTTACATGCTGCTAAGTTTATTGCTGTTGCCTCCCACGCTGCAAACTGCAAATAAAACAAACAAACTTTGTTGGGTGGCGGGTGGCGAGCCAGAAATCGCTTTCAACTGAAATCTAATCCAATAAGAAATATCTAAGAATTTAATAAATAATTATGTTACAACAAATGGTAAAATGTAATGCAGTCTTATTTTTACAGGAAATTAAAAATATATTTTTAAAATATTGTCAAATTATTCGGCTTAAAAATGTAACGAAAAGTTGTTCGTTATGATTATAATATATTTATAATAATAATTTATTTCATCAACATAACAACATACAACTTAGGTAGATGTTCTTTGAGCATACAAACTTAATACACACCAGTTTCCTTGGCTTTTGTGTTAATCTAATACTTGTGTTTTTGTCTTTTTTTTCTTAAATTTTATTGGTATCTATATTATTCATTACGTATAATCTGTTTCCTTTTCTTTTTAATTTTATACGACTGTAGATAAATCTTTGATTTTTTTTCCTTTCATTTATGCTTTTTCGCTTGCTTAGCAACACGGACTCTGCACACCTCAAATTCTAAAGTTGTCCGCAAGAAATAAAAGAAAATATGGTAAGACCTCAGGTCTCATAAATCCGCAAGTGGGTGGAAAAAATATGGCAATCAAGTCTAGTTTCATAATTTTGTATTTATTTATTTAATATTGTAGCTTAGTATTAATTCTAGGGAACAAAGTAATTAAAAGCCAGAGCAACATAGGCCTTCAGGCTGAAACCTATTTTATATTAAAGATAGTTGATTAAAAGGACAAAAAAATTGTTGTTAATATAGTATAAGTTTCACTTGAGGCAGTAGTGTGATAAATAAAGATAGTTGTAGAAGTTTACGACATAGTGATTTCTGACACGCCTCTAAAAACATGGTCGTTCCAACAACTATCCAACAGCCGCTCCTTTTCTGCCGCTACCAGCGACCCACTTAGGGCTCAAACGCCTACCAAAGATTTCGACCAAGCAACCTAACACCAGAGTCCAGTTAGGCAAACACTCAGGTAGTTAGTTAAGAAGTTGCTGCCTTTCCTGCATCTCCTCCATTTCCTGCTGCCCACCAACAATTACCATTTGCATATATTTGCATTTCATCTGCTCATTAGAAGCTACAAAAAAAAAAATTAAAGAAATTCTTATAACTAATTCAGACGTGACCGACTTCGATATGCTCTTTACTGATTGATTCTACTATATTTAAATATAAAGGATAATTTTTTTAACGATCGTTCCTATGGCCACTTTACAGCATGAGTTAAGTATGCGAATCCAAATAGTTTCAACTTTCCAGCCATAGTAAATAAAACGCGAAGGACTAGATAGACTAGAAACAAATAAACAGAGGGAGGATCGCTCTCTTTACCCGATGATTTTACTATATCTTTTTCTAATCGTTATCGAGATTTACACAGAATGCAATGGATATATCCTTGCTTGAGCTTAATTAGAAAACAGTAAATTTTAAATTATAGAAGAAAAAGTGAGGCAAGAGGTAGCTTGGCAAAGTAGTACAATAATTCTAATCCGGTTAACTATACCAAATTTATATACATACATATATATGTATATAATTTATAGTATCGGGAAATACATTGGTATATACTCCTTATAGACGAGCTAAGTAAACCTTTTAAAGAGTATTGAGTTGAAAAACCAGCTACAGATGCATGATTAAGCAAAAAAATTCGCACGACTTGACAGGGTCGAAATAAACAACTTCCATGTAGCTCCTTGTGGGAGTTTGGTTTTGATGCTGTCATGTAAATGCCGGATGGCAGATATTGGAGCTGCCGTTAAGATTGCATTATTATTTTTATTGCGTTGCTGTTTTGTATCTTTTATTGATTTGCCTTTGAATTCCTTCTTTTTTTTTTGGTTCAGTGCCAACGGAACGCGTGAAGAAAAATATATCAGACTGTAAGCTATTTCTAGATGCAAATTTGTGGCAAATCATCGAAATATGTAAAGCTATATTTAGTTTTATTATTCTACAACTGGAGCAAGGTGATTTTAACTGAGTTTGTGTGTGATGCTGGAGTTTGCTTTTCTTACTAAATAAATTGATTAAAAAAACTTAACAGGGTAGAGTAAGAAAAAAAGGAACTATTGAGTGGCTTAAAATTTTTTTCAAATACCTTCATCATATTGCAGTGTAAAATAGTCAAAACCTATTTTTATGTGGACTACCAAATAAATTTCCACTGGAGTTTTATTGCCTTCTGCATGGCTGCTATATTCACACAAGTGAAATAAAGATTTCGATAAAAGATATGTATTTTTTATTGCTAGATGAACCAACCAATCAAATTTTAAGTCATCAAAAAAAATTGTTTTCCAATGTGCTATAAAAATCTTACAGATGGTAAATAATAACAACAATGGACTGAAGCGAAACTCAAAAAAATGTCGAAAATTTGGTTAGTTGCTCCAAAAGGAAAATTAAATTAATCACCCGAAAATATTTCTAATGGAAACTTTGGAGCTGCCACCTTATGTATACCTACTAATTCTGTACGAAATAGTTGATTTTTTGATTCATAAAGTAAAATTTTGCTATAATAATACAAAGCGTATACTAGATCTTTGCAATGTATGTAACGGACAGAAGGAGCTCATTATATGAATAAAACACGTAATTTACCTTATTTTTTTAAAAATGCGTTTTTAATTTATTCTTAGTTCGTGCCCGTAATTACTTTTGATGGCTCTCTTTCTCTCATGGTTCATGTGTAGTAACACAAAAATCTACTCTAGATAGTAAATTAAGCGACTCTCTTTCTAAAAATGAAATTTTTTTAAAATTGTGCTTTATACAATATTTCTTGAGTTCCGAACCACTTGTCGTTTCATGCTACTCTGTCAAAGTACTTTAGAACACTACATCGTTTTTAAAGAAAGTGCTCTAATAAATTTCAATTGCCCTCAAAGCTGATGACGTCATTGAGTCAGAGGTGTTGAATGGCGATGAAAACCCGCAACTCAGGAGGAGACAGTGGGAAATTTTCGTGAAATATGATGTACTCTTTAAATTTTTGCTCCATGGTTACGGTAGAGAGACATTAGCAACATCATCAACGTTGAAGTAACGACAAAGGTGGCATCCCAGAAGTCAAGGGCTGCATAAATAAATTCCTAGAACTCACAAGACAAAAGTGACGTCATTGGAGCATTAAGCGATGTGAAACTGGCGCATAGAAACGGCTGCTGCAGAGAACCAAAGCAGACAATTTGGCTCCAGACCATACATAGTGTCAAAGAGCGACATTGCAGCATCAAGTGGTGACGCCATCCGGGTGAGTTACGAAAGGGGGAGCCTCCCATCATTTGTTATTATATAGGTGGCTTTGTTTAGCACATAGCTTTTCTTTTTTTTGTACTTTTTTCTATGGCCAATATATTTTATAAATCTTTATTACGCCCACTCATAAGGACATTCTATAGATCGGCATTATTAATTTGTTTTAATTTAACATTCGGTTTCAAACCACATGAAAAATTCGTTTTGGCAAAATTGGGAGATCCAAACATCTTATAGTCGCATTTTAGACATTGTTGATTACACAAGCTTACAGCACAATGTATCCTAAACATGTGGGGAGCTAGAGAGGCCCTCCACGAGCAAGGCCAAAATGGAGAGATATGCGGACCGCAAGGCAACGTCGAATATCACGACCCCAACGGCCGAATGGCTGAGAAAGGTAGAGTAAGCGAAGTCTGTGCCACCGAATTTTGTCCAAATTTGGTTACGATATCTTTATAAGCAAACGAATTATTAATCTAAAACTTTTGGTTTTTAAAACAAATTCACAATTTTCTTTTTTTTACAAAAATTCTTGTTATTTACATAATTTTTCTCCGATTTTGATTTAATTTTATTACTTTAATTTAATTTACTTATTTTCTTCGTAATCGATCGAACTTTACGAGCCATGAACAAAACTGTATGAATACATTTTTATAAATTTTTATATTTACGTTCGAAATAGAATTTTTTCCAAAACTTTGCTGAAAATGACGTAAAATTTCATATGAATGCATAAATAGCGTCCAAGCCGTAAATTTTACAAAAATATGTTTCAACCATAATCGATGTGTAATTCAATTATCTACAGTTTAGTAAATAATCAAAATCAGTTTAGTACAACCAGAGATATTTACTTTTAAGTAATGAATATCCATTTTACTACGGAAATAACTATGACATGTTGAGGATACCAAAATTTTTTAAAATTTGTAAACAATTGATGATTTTAAAGATGAGTCAAATTTTTAGACGATTTACAATCTAAATTCTCCCAAACCCTTGTTTACCTCTTTTCGGACACGCTTATGCTCCTCCTGAGGTGTGGGTATGCGATCTCAGCATTCGTCTGCAGGCATTTCGATCCTGGATCATGTCGTCGCGGGGACCCATTCGTTGCTGCTGTTAAAAAGGTGAGGTTTTTGGCACTTGTGTATGGATATTCGTTAGTTATGAACTTTCCTTTTACACCGGCGGTTGTCTCCAGACCCAGTAACCAATCGCATACACTGATCTTTGGAAGATCTTTAAGATGTTAAATATGTGCCTCAGGCTCAATGTGATGGTAAGTATGCCTGCATCTGACTACTTCTCTTTTAGGGGCCTCTTACGCCAGGCAGAGAATACCGTGATGCTAAATTATATTACAGGAATTATTAATTTTTTAATTTTGACAGAAATTTGCAATGTTTGGAAATTATTTATTAACGTTTATAACTTTATTATTATCCGATGAGTTGTTTTGCAATAAAAATTATTTGCAAATAAATAAAAATGATTTTCAAACCCGAAAATAAGTATTAATTTCAAATATCTATTGAACCAAGGTATTACAATGATTTATGTGATATACAACATAGGTTAGGTTAGGTAGTACCGGTTGACCCCTGGGGGGAGTCACAATTATATGCGTGTGCTTGGCAAACGCCAGAAGCCTTTGAGGTGCCCTATCGGCTGCCTCTTCCAGTGAGGTAAGCCATGGTTTTCCTAGGTATTTGAGTCTCGATGTACAGAGGGCAGGGCAGCTGCATATGAGGTGCTCCAGAGTCTCTTTGACGTCTGTCTCCCTACATTTCCTGCATTCATCGTTGTTGGTAATGCCTAGCTTCTTAGCGTGGGTTGCTGTCAGGCAATGACCGGTGAGTATGCCCACTATAAGCCTACAATCTCTTCTTGGGAGTTGCAGAGTATACTGGGCTAATTTGCTGTTTATTCTCTTGCACATTGTGCGAGCCGTTCTGCAGTTCGTTGTGGTGTACCACCTTCTATCAGATCTTACTACAGCGTCCTCTTCTGATTTGTGGTTGATTGTCCTTAGAGGAATCTTTAGATCCTCAAGTGACGGTTGACTCAATGCGGCTCCTTCCTTTGCGAGCCTGTCAGCTGTTTCATTTCCTTCAATGCCCTGGTGGCTGGGTACCCAGAAGATGCACACCTCCTTCTGGGTGTTTAGTGCATCTAAAGCGTCCCTGCTTGCCAGTACACTTTTGGAATTGATGCTGAATGCTTGCATGGATCTGATTGCCGCTTGGCTGTCAACAAATATGTTTATTCGATTCTGCTCTAGGGTGAGCGCTAGCTCTGCAGCCTTCTTTATGGCGAATACCTCCGCCTGGAAGATGCTACAGTGGTCCGGCAACTTGTAAGACACCTCCGTGGGTGGGTCGGTACAGTATATTGCGGCCCCAACACCGTGCTCCATTTTGGAACCGTCCGTGAAAATTTTTGTCGCTTGTTGGTCCATGCCGATTTTCCAGTCCTCTGGTCCCATTAGAGTGAGCGTTCTGGAGAAGTTGTTTACTGGGGTCATGTAGTCCGTGCTATTGTGTGTCACCCCTTCAACTTTGCTGTGCCCGTAGTTCGTTAGGGCCATGTTCCCTGCTGCACAAGGACGTTGCGATGTCTTCTGCGCCAGTAGTTTGGCCTGTATGTCAAGGGGGTGTACTCCAAGTATAACTTCTAAGGCCTTGGTTGGAGTGGACCTTAGCGCCCCCGTTATGCACATCAGTGCACGTCGTTGCGTCCTCTCCATCATTCGTAGGTATGTGGTCTTCTCTGTGGCTTTCCACCATACCAGAACTCCGTAGAGTAGCACTGGCCGCACTACTGAGATGAAGATCCAATGCATAAGTCTTGGTGATAAGCCCCACGTGCTACTCAACATCTTCTGGGATGCATAAAGTGCATTTTTGGCTTTTTTCACCCTTTCCTCGACATTGGGTTTCCAGCTCAGCTTGCTATCCAGTACTATTCCTAGATATTTCACGCTCATTTTGGGCTTGAGCGGAGTGCCGTTTATCGATGGCGGAGTCCAACGCGGTACCTTGTATCTCTTGGTGAAGAGAACTAGGTCCGTCTTGTCCGCGTTAATACTGAGTCCGGCTTCTGTGGCCCACATCAGTATTTCCTTTAGCGTAATGTCCATGACCGAGCTAAGTGTCATGGGACATTTGCCCACGATAATTATGGCTATGTCGTCCGCATAGGCAGTTATCCTTGGGGCCTTCCGGTTAAATCTATGTAGAATGTCGTTTACCACTAGATTCCACAATAAGGGCGATAGTACTACGCCTTGCGGCGTGCCTCTGTGTGCCTCTTTTGTCACTGTCGTGGTTCCCCATTCTGCTCTAATTCGTCTGCAGCTCAATAGGCTTTGTATCCAGGAGTTTATGGCCTCCTGGGGTACCTTGGGTCTTAGGCTTCGCATTATGGCTTCCGTAGAAACATTATTAAATGCACCTGAGATGTCTAGGAACGCTCCCATGGCGTATTCCTTGTGGTGTAGGGCTTTTTCAATGGTAGCTACTAAGGAGTGCAGCGTTGTTTCCACCGATTTCCCTTTTGTGTAGGCATGTTGGTTGTGTTCTACAAGTTGGCTCATGCCCTGCCTTATATGTAGATCCAGCAGTTTCTCAAGAGTTTTGAGTAGGAATGAGGTGAGGCTTATTGGCCTGTAATCCTTTGGCTGCACGTGGCTGCATTTCCCTGCTTTTGGCAGGAACACAACTCGTGCTGTCCTCCAGGATACGGGAACGTGTCCGTACCTCAAACATGCTTTGTATATGTTATCCAGCCATGGCGTAACCTTATCTTTGGTCTTCTGCAGCATGGCCGGGATTACACCATCTAGGCCAGGGGATTTATAGCTCGCGAAGGAGTCTAGGGCCCACTGGATTTTGTGTGTCGTAATAACGTCCCCAGGTACGTTGGCCTGTTGGCTGAAACGATTTGTTGGCTTGTCAGGAGTGAGGACGTCCGTGCAGCCGGGGAAGTGCTCGCTTAGCAGGGCGTCAGTCGCTTCCTTGCTTCTCTCTGTCCAGTGTCCGTCGTTCATTTTCAATTGACTCTGTATAACGGGTTGACTCGAGAGTAGCTTCCTGAGTCTTGCGGTTTCCTTGATCTTCTTGCCATGCCAGAGCAGAAGGATCTCCAGGAGTCTCTTTTAGCCAGCCGGACTTGTTTTTTAAAGTCACGGAGTCTTACCTTGTACTCGTCCCATACAGTATCATCACCCGCTTGTTTAGCCAGTTTGAAGATATCCTGTAGGTCGGTACGTTGTGCCTTCAGTCTTGGATTCCACCAGGGTGGCCTGTGTCTCCTTTTATTAACCGTCATTTTGCACGAGTCATTGAATGCCTTCTTCAGATGGTGGCAGAGTGTCTCAACGGACTTCTCGATGTCATCTGTCGAATTTATTATTGGTGGTGGTGCGAGTTTCCTTGCCACCTTGTCTTTAAACATCTCCCAGTTGGTGTTCCGGGGATTTTTGTACTCACTTTTAGTCACTACACACGAAAACCTCGCCTTAAATTGGATGTACTTGTGGTCAGAGAAGGATTGCTTGCTAAGAACTTTCCACTCTGTGACCGCAGTGTTCATACCAAGCGAGAGAGTTAGGTCAATGACACTTGATGAGGTGGGGCCCACATAGGTGGGTTCCTCCCCTGTATTAGCGATTCTTAAGTTATACCTTAGTATGAAATCTAGCAGTGACTCACCCCTCTCGTTGACGTCCCTGCATCCCCATATTGTGTGATGGGCGTTCGCGTCAGCGCCGATTAACAAGGGTTGCCTCTTCCGGCTCACCTCCTGGACCAGACGCTCCGTCTCCTCTGTAGGTGCCTCCCTATCGTGCGCCAGGTAGGAGGATGCCATTATAAGTGGCTCGTCCCTAAGGCCCTCGAGCGCTACCACCGTGAGATCGTCAGTGCTGTAATTAGACATAAGATAAGCATAGATGCCCTTTCTCACCAGAATTGCAGTTCTTGCTTTACTTACAGTTGTCGGGTAGAAAGTACTGTAGTTGGTTGACTTTAGTCCAGAGACCTTGTTACCCGATGCAATCCAAGGTTCCTGAACTAAAGCCACGTCGACGGACTCCTCATCCAGGGTTATAAGGAGCTCCGCCGACGCCAACTTACATTTGTGGAGGTTTAGCTGAAGGACCCTCAGCTGCATGGCTGTGTTCAGGTTCCTCCTGCTCCGATGGGTCGACTACCAGGGTCGTATCACCATCGTCCTCGTTAAGTTCGAGGCTGTGAGCGGCTCCGGTTATGGCTGCTACGCCAAGGTCCTTCTCCACCTCTCCGGCCTCAAGCGTGTTGGTGTTATCGTCGTTCGGGTGGCGCTTTTTGAGGCGAAGGTAAACATTACCCACACCCCACGCCATCTTCCCGAACCTTGGGTACAGCAGACTTTCGGCCTCCTTGTTGATCTGGAGTACCATCTGCTGACCCTTGTCTTCCGGCTTTCCCACGTGCAGCACAACCCAGTCTTTGGTTGGCACATCTGGGTTTTGCCACTTAAGCAGTTTGAGTGCATGTTCCGTGGGTACGACTCTCGGGAAGAGTACCTTCGCCTTTGGTACCGACGGAATCATAGTTCTGTCGACTACCTCCAGCTTGGCCCCCTCCCAGGGAGCGTCCATCTTGGCCACGGTCTCGGTGACCCACTTCTGGGTGAGGTCATCCTTGCAACTCAATATCTTGACTCCACTGAGCCACCCCGCACCGTCGAACGTGGTAGGCTGAGCCTCTGGATCCTCCATCCTTTGGAATAAGGCATCCAGGAGCTTCAGCTCCACCACCTTCCACTGATCAGGTGTCATTTTGCCGTTTGGGTCGCTGCGGTCGATGAGGGCGACGATTAGGTGTCGTCGCGCCACATCGCTCGCCGTTACCCTTTTCGGCAGTGGCTTCTTCGTGGGTCTTTCCGGTCTTTGGCGCGGCCGCTTGCTCGCGGGCACATCCGCCTTGTCCTGGTCGGCTGAGCGCTGCCTTTTGGATAGCAGCAGCTCCTCGACCTTATTTGCGTATTGGCTACTTGTAGCCTTCATCGCCGGCTTGCTCTCATAATACTTTCGGCCCTCCTTGATCTTTTGCTCGGCCCAGTCCAGCTTGTTTCTCTCCTCAGGGGTGAGATTTTTGCTGTCACCAAGCCGGGCTCGGATCTTTAGAGCGGCCTTATATTGAGCTTTAGCCCTCAGTCCATCCTTTGTCTTTTTAGGGCCATCCCTGCAGGGGGAATTGGACACCTTGGCTGGGGAGCGCAGGAGTTCTTCCTCCGCCTCAGCACTAACTGAGCCATGTGGTTCGCCGTCTGAGTCTTCAAGGACTACAGAACCGCGCCACAATTTGGCTTCTCTCGTTGTTTTGGCAGTCGCTGTCCTGGCCTGCTCCAACCAGTTCAGAGGTGTGACCGCTGGCGACACGTAGAGGGGTATTAACCCCACCGTGCCCGCCGGTGGTAGCAGTCACGCATTCCACCGACGTTTGGGCTGACATCCCAGCCCGAGTTGCGTCCTTAAATGACTCCAGCGCGGGGGTTTTGGTTGATTTTATTCGTGGGAACCACCCCATAGCATTTTATGCCTGCTGCCAGGCACCTCTGGCCATGGCTCCAACGCAGCAGCACCAGACTTGGGAATCCGGATACTGCTGCGCTGTTGCCTCAGATAGACCGTGCACTGGCCCAAGTATCGAGGGGGGACAAGTGCCTGACTCTGATGCTTGAGCCAGTGCACCGTCCATTGCCCAGCCGGCACCCTCGTTGAGGGTTCAGCCAGAGGATTTTCGCCAGCCGATATACAACATAATGATCAATATTTTTTCATTGAAACCTAGCACATTTATGTGAACCACATTCTAATAAATTGTCTTTGAAATGTCTCATATGTCCATGAAGGCTAATGTTAAGCAAATATGCTTCGATTCAATGCAAGCGAAAATATACCAAACAATAGTTTCTTAATTGATTCTGAAAGTCATTTCTGATAGAAGCTGTTTCACTATTGTAAATAAAAATTTAAATTTAACCTTAAATTTGTGAAAAAAATTTGAGTTAATTTTCCAAATAATATTTATTCCACTATATATATTTTAAAAACTAAAATCGTAATGATTTCTGCCATTACTCTGCAACTTAATGGAGGCTCCACAGAAAAAAAAAAAGTGTTTGTGCCTTTAATAAATAACGCAGAACAGATATCAAATAACTTTCTTCATCAACTTCAAAGTACAGTCCTTAATTGAGGATATTTTGGATACTTAAGATATTAGCCATAATCGTGTATCTTCCATTGGGAGAGCTTTATTTTGATTTTTTAACACAGGGTGAAATGTTGCTTTTTAAGTACCCAATCATCGAAAAATGACAGCTTTTGAATTACTATTTGTCAAAGTTCGAATATACAATATAAATACTCAAAGATCCATTTTTACTTCGCAAATATAACGTCTGTACGCGTATGTGCATTAGGGTGGGTCAATTTGTATGGAGCCGAAAAAACGTTCTGGGGCTCACAGTGATTTTGATTCTTTGAGTCATTCCAAGCAACTTTTCGAGTCATCCACTTTTTCAAAATAGGTTTTTTTTCGAAATATTCAAAAATCGACTTAGACATTGCATTGAGAGATTTTTCACATTTTTGCAAAAATTACAAGTCAGTGTTCCTTAAAGTAGGCAATGCAATGCATTGAAGCCAACACTGGATGTACTTCAAGTGGCAGAGCTGAAAGGAAAAGGAAACTGGGTCAACCTAGGACCATTTTGTTGTAATGGCTTTTCTTGCCTCTTCATGTCCATTATGACGACATTTGTTTTGACGCTGCGTGAGACAGCTTTATTAAATAAACTTGTTAGTTATAATTTTGGTTTAGTTTGCAGCACTACTTTAAGAATAAGACAAGTTAATGAAATCCAGAGACTGCTGACTCAAAGAGTGGGCATGAAGCAGGCAGAGCAATTAACTTCATTGCATAATTTATGGCCAACGTTCAGCAGCTCTGAAGAATAAATGGATACGTCTAAGTCGTAAGCTTGTCAAGCTGGGCTGGACTACTTAATTTCAGCAAGCTCTATAAAACACTAGAAACTATCTATATACCATAATACTCGCAGTATCAGCTAGCTCGTAAAAAATGTATCAAAATATTTATGTGATGCTGCTACGCGACGTATGTGTAATATTTATACTTATGTGGCCAACAAAAGCTGCCTTTACTGTAGCCAACACGTTCAAAGTCAATCAAATTGATGTCCAAAGCCCAGTCAAGACTACACAGCAATTCCTAAGAGTCATCACCGAGTACAGGGACACATTAGTGTTCCAATGCCTGGAGACCTTCGCATATATAGCATATATTTACTTACTTAGTATGCAGCTCAGGCAACTTATTGCTCCTTTTGTCCAAGCTATTGCTGCTCTTGGTAGCCTGTTGGACATCTTCCCTATGTTGACTCAGTTTTTATACTCCCACGTTGCGACGCCTGTCCATATCTTGGCTTTAGAATGTCTGCACTTAGCTCTTAATGGCAACAAATTTAAACGTTCGAAAGCTGCATCTGACATACTGCGGCCATTTTTCATTTAACCATAGCTGGAAGGAAAACTCTACACAATTTGTACAAAGTAAGCGCAAATATTTGGAAACTGTGGAAAAGTTTGAAAAATGTTGTACTTGAAAGTTTGGATTTTGCAGATTGTGTTTGATTTAGATGGAAAGAATAAAAGCACTCAACGCCAATTTGTATTTTCCAGCAGCTATTGCAATAACAAAGAAGGTATTACCACGATTTATACTCATAATATACAAAAATTTAGGTCTTGTTATAGTGAGTAAAGCTAGCACGGCGCTGGCTCTTGTGTTTTTGTTAATGAAAAGTTTTAGTTTTTTTACACTAGAATTATCTTATTGGCTGGGTTCCTGTTAGCCAGTTCATGCGTATAAGTGAGTATTATAACACAGGTGTTCATTCTATGTTTTCATTCTAAAAAATTTTTGTAAACCATGAATAACTCTTGAGAATCTTTGACGTTAAAATTATTTTGGTATTTGTATATTTTCCTATAACGCTCGAAATTTTTACCCGATTCAAGGTGACTCTCATTCTTGAAAAAATTATTTGGCAAAATATCTTAATATGGATAATACTTTGTCCAAATATACTTTGATAAATTCTGAGCAAACTTTAATTGCTCATTTTAACATTGCATACTGTCCAAATGTATTCCAAAACATTATTTGTCGCAAATAAAATTTGTACGAAGTTCCTCTGCTGGCCGTCTAAAATAATTTTTTTTTTTTTTAGGGTGCATTTAAACTTTTTTACCAAATATATCCTGAGTAATTACACCACTGAAATTATATTATATTATAAATCAAATTTTTGCAAAAATTTCGTGCAAATACTTCATCATCACACTGACAATCAAATATTTTTTGTCCAAATATTTTATGCATTTTGAGCAAATATTTTCATCATTTCGTTAATGAATAGCTTAACATAGTGCAAAGTTACTAGGACTAAAAAAAAATTTCCGTTTGGAATGAATACGTACTTTACGTACAACAGATACTTAAATGACCTTTTTGATCAACAATAAAATAGGTTTTAGGAAGTTACTGGTATTTCTTTAATTTGGCTCCTGAAAAAATTAATTTTCCAATTGAAAACTTCGCGTACTGGGTACAAGTAGTTTGACTTCAGAAATATCATATGTTGGGGAAAAAGGTAGAGGGTATCCCACAGTCAGGCACCTCATTGCTGTACCACAATTTTTGCCATATTTTTTTAAAAGTCTGTTTGATCAAATCCCACAATAAAACCATGAAATATTGTTTCTGACTTACAATATTTGCATTAAATAATAATAATGTTTTGCGAAAATAGCTCTTAAAATTGTTTCTTGTTTTCTAAAGAGGGGTCCTTGCTTTTAGTAGAGGGGTTCTTGCTTTTACTAGAGGGGTTCTTGCTTTTATTAAACGTTGGTCTAAAGAGTTTAACGACCCTTACACAACCAAACTTCTTTACATTTCTCTCGTCCGAACAATTTTGGAATATTGTTCCTGCGTTTGGAGCCCTCAATACCACCTTTATCAGGATAGGATTGAGTCTGTTCAAAAGCAATTCCACCTCTTCGCACTTCGCGGCTTAAATTGGGATCCACTTATCCGGCTGCCTCCATATTCAGACAGACTTCGCCTTATAAAGCTGCCCTCCTTAAATAACCGTAGAACATGCCACGGTTTGCTCTTCTTGCATAAGCTATTACGCGGCCTTATTGAATGACAATGAATACATTGACTCTACTGAACTTCTTAATAAAGTTAATTTTGTTGTAGCCCTTAGCCTTGCAACTTTGTAGATCAAATTTTGCTCTGCATGATCCTTGCTCTAATTATAATAGCCTTTTTAATTTCCTCTCTTTTGAACGGTCTATTCCTTCTATCACGTGTTCTATCCTAAGTCATCTTGACTTTCCTCTTCGAGCATCCATGACCAATCCTGTATTATGAGGCACCTATTTGGTCATTGATGCTCTTTGGCTTTTTTTTTTTTTTTGTGTTTCTAATATAGTTAATGTTTAAATTTTATTTGAACTTCCTTTTTCCACTTGGTTATTGTAAATCCAAGTTTCTGGCTAGTTTTTGATGTGAGTCGGTGCATATCGCTAAAAAGTTCACCCACCGGGCTAGTGACGCGGATTAGTTCATATCTATTTATTTCCCTTGTTTAATTTTATATATTTCTTTTAAACTTTTCTTATAATTTAAGGCCAACTGCACTTTGTTGTACCCCATTTAAATAAATAAATAAATACAGCTTGCACAAGACTTTTTACATTCTTTGCCCATTTTCAGAAACGCCTTACAACATTCAGAGCGAGAAGCGAGAGAGATACCAGTAGTAAGCGGCGTATACTTAATACACTGACAAATTGTAACTTATTTTTGTATACTTTTTTTTTTTTTTAAAACACTTTAAAATAAAATTTAATTTTGATCATCAGGTAACCCCAAACTTATAAAAATGTTTCACATTTTCAAAGCTTTTAAGCCCTATGCGAAAGAAATTCTATACTTTTTAAGGTATTCTTAAAATTTAATAATCACATAAGAAACCAATAAATGCTACAATAGTAAACTAAAAGAATTAAAATTTTTCGGACTACCTCATGAACAGTTTAAATTTGATTGATGGGTTAATTAAAGTGACAGAATTAAAACTATTTCTATTTTCTGTTACAGTCAGATATTTGCCTATTTAACTTGCAGGACAATCAGTATTTGAAATCATCACAGTTTTAAAGCGTCATTGTGTTACATTAAAAGCTTGGAAGAATTATTTATTATTCTTACTTAAGACGTTGCTTATTGATAAGAACATATAAAGAATGTGCACACTAACTCGAATTTAAATAAGTTGTCAATAGCTGCTGCCATTTAGGCTCCCAGCATTCGTATTTTATAATAATATTTACAATTTTGGTATTTTTAAAAGTCCAACAAAATCTCTTGGCAAATAAATCAATCAAATTTAAATGGATTTGCCCAACGTTTGCCCATGTTGTACAAGTCACTGCATTGACTGATTGATTTATTGATTGATGAATGCGTGCTACAGACACGTACACTTTGCGGATTCACCTGATTCACTTTTTCACGCCTCAAAACAGGAGCAAATCATTTGGCACTTCCCAAATGTGTTTTTGGCGCTTCTATTGATGAAGCTATTTGAAAATCTTTAAAGTACGTATGACTTGCATTGATTTTTTGACATATGACTTTCGAAATATATTTTAAGTAAATTAAAGTTAAACTTAATCTTAAAATAAATTTTTTTTTATTTTTTTACTTTAGTTTCTTATAATTTTAATTCATACAAGCTAAAAGCACCTAGTACATATGTATAAACTAATGAGCAATTATTTTATAATTACACATTGTGTATACACATTATTATTAACCACAAGTTATTTTATCTATTAACAAGATCAGCAGGCTTTGTGCGTTTAAGTCTACGCATTATCTGGTCAGTCTGAAGAAGACAGGATGCTTCAGCATAGACGTGTGTGCTGAGTCTGAGTGATCTCTTCATCGACGCACAGTGGCACGGCAGCCGCAAAAGCGTTGCAAAAATCGATTTTGCGATGTAACCATTTTCTAAATGTAATACATGCATCTGATTTAGAATTTCCCAGGGAACAAGAAAATAAAAATTTTATTCAATTCGGATGAATAGTTTAGTTGCTACAGCCGCTCAAAGTGGAGTATATTTTCAACTTTGAAAAAAATCGCAATTTTTTGAATAAAAATTCGTGTTTAAGATTGTTTTGTGGAAAAACTACGCAACCAATCCCTATTTTCTTAGTTTCTATAAAAAGACACATGAAATTTAAACATACAAGAAAAAAAAAATGACTTCATATCTTTTATGGGTTTTTCAATACTTCCGTTTAACTGAACCACTATATTTGGACCACTTTTTCAACTTTGGAAGAAAATATTTTAAATTACATATTTTTACATTTTTTCAATTTAACATAAATGGTTTTCTTATCAATTTATTTACCTACTCTATAAAGTTTTCGTCTATCTTTATCCACCTTTGGCTGTAAAGCCACTAGAAGTGCAGAAACCCAACTGCAAAAAATGCTACCGCAGGTAGAAGAAGAAGAACACGCAGTAGATGTATCCACTAAATTAAGAGATGTTTGCTTATATTTGTATTTGACAATAAAAAAGCACCTACCTGTGACATTTCAAAAAAGGTAGATTAATTATTATTAAGACTTATTATTATTATTATTATTAAGTAGTTGAACTGAAATCATACGGATAGGGATGTAACCTTTCCCTTTATAATGTTAGGTATCTACTAAAAACATTTAATGCAACTATGCCCTTCATCAGTTCACTATTGTCGCCCGATATTGTTCAAATACGCCAAAGAATCTTCGGAGATAATCAGGTCTACACTAACCGATATAAAGAAGCAGATTGAAGACATAAGGCCTGTATTATTAGAAATCAAGGAAGGAACAACCATTTCTGTGAAATATGAATTTTTCCTAACAATGGTAGACGGCAAGGTTCTCAATGAACTCACAAACACAAAATCGACCTTGGCATGCGCTTTTTTTTTTTGTTTTGAAAACACAAAAGGATTTTCAAAATTTGGATAATTCCTTAATTGAAGAGGGAAATCTGGAATTTGGTATTTCACCATTGCATGTCAGAATTAGATGCATGGAGTTTATTTTGAAGCTTGCATATACTCTTCCGCAAATGAACGAATCTTTTGAAGACAACACACCAGAAAGAGAAAAACAAAATACCAGGAAAAAAAAAATTCAAGACGATTTCTTCACTCGACTTGGACTGAGAGTCGACTTTCCCAAATATGGATATGGTAACACAAACGATGGAAACTCATCCCGAAAATTCTTTGCAGAAAACAAAGTTACATCAGAAATAACTGGAGTGGATGATGAAATTATCAAAAGATTGGGTGTTATTTTGAATATTCTGAACTGCAAGGAAAAAATTAACGGCAGCAAATTTGGTGAATATGCCACTAAGACTGCAGAGCTGTTAATGGAAAAATATCCAGGAAAAAAATTGACTCCCACGCTTCACAAAATTTTGGCACATGGCCAAACTATAATTGAATATCATTGCGTACCCATTGGGGAGATGTCAGAAGAAGCTCAGGAATCGAGAAACAAGGATTATAAAAAATTCAGAGCTATGAATACATGTAAAATATCACGATCAAGGGAAAACGAGGATCTTTTTAATATGTTGGCAGCCTCTTCAGATCCACTAGTTGCATCCCTTAGACATGTGAAATCCAATACAGAATTAACAAGTAGTTATTCAAATGAAATGTTAAGTCTTTTAGATATTCCTTCAAATGTAAATGTGGATGATTATTTTACGAAAAACTACTGATAAGACAAATTATTTATTTATTTATTTATAATATATTATGATAAAAAAGCATTGTTACATTAAATTTATTGACTGAAATAAAAAATTATGAACAAAAATATATCATCAACATTTCTTTATAAATGAAAAAAATATGTACATATTTTACAAATACCTATATACAAATATGGCACAGGCAACAAAATCCAACTTCCACAACATATTGCGCAGCTCTCAGATATCGTATCACCATACATGAGCACTTATTTTCAAGCCTGAACGTTTTTCTTTCAAATACAATCTATTTCATTAAAATATCTCAATTGGTTTAGAAAATATGGAAAAAATAATTACGTATTTTTCAATGGGAAATGTTGCATAGGCAACAAAATCCAACTTCCGCAACATATTGCGCAGCTCTCGGATATCATATCACCATGTATGGGTACTTATTTTAAAGCTTAAAGATTTTTCTTTCAACTATAATTTAATTCATAAAAATATCTCAATTGGCTTAGAAAATATGATTTTTGCAACGTTTTTTTGGCTTCCGTGCCACTGTGCGACGGTTGTGATATTGAGATCTCTATGCAGGTCACAGTCACGGACGTACCATGGAGCATTTGTGATTGCCCTAAGCACAATGTTTTCAAATCTTTGAATGATCTGCCGATTTTTTGTTGAAGTGAAACCCCATAGTTGGGCTCCATATGACCAGATAGACGTAAGGACTTGCTTGTATAGCATGATTTTGTTAGGAATTGAGAGCGTGGACCGTCTCCCAATTAACCACTTTATTGTGTGAAATTTCTGGTTGAGTTCATTTCTTTTTTTCTGTACATGTTCAACCCACTGGAGCTTGGCGTCTAATGTCATAACAAGATATTTCGCTGTATCGGAGTAGGGAATTTGTATACCATCTAGATATAATGGCAAATATCTGATTTTTTTGCTCGTGAAGTCCACATGCACAGATTTAAAATTATTCAAGTTAATTCCCCATTTTCTTGTCCATGCCGTGATTTTATTTAGCCCCGATTATAAATTATTTGTGGTTTCCAATTCGGATTTTCCTACTACAATTATAGCGGTATCATCTTTGTGTTTTTTGGACTCGGCAAATCGCTTGCGTAAATTATATATAAAAGTGGTCCAAGTACGCTGCCTTGGGGGACACCAGCCTTTATTGGATATACATAATTCAGAATAAAAGCTGCCTTGTTTTGTTTTAAAGAATCTGTTGCTCAAATAGGACTCAAGTATGAGTAAGTCTCCGGTAATATCGTTTTTATTTTATGTATTAGACCTTCATGCCAAACCTTATCGAACACCTGTGCTACATTGAGGAATACTACTGAGCAGACTTCCTTTTTCTCCAGAGAGTTTTCAATTGTATTGCTTACGCGGTGAACTTGGTCAATAGTAGAATGATTAGCTGTGAATCCAAACTGATGATTTGGTATCAGACTACTCCGCTCTATTATTAGCTTTATCTTTCTGATTAGCAATTTATCAAATATTTTTGACTGGTCTGTATGATTTTACATCGCTTGAGTTTTTACCTGGCTTAAGGATCATAATTACTTCGGAGACTTTCCAAGAGTGAGGTACATATTTCAATTGAAAAGAAGCATTGATAATTTGAGCTAATTTAGCAATAGCTCTAACAGGTAATTCTTTCAGAACTTCAGTTGTTATGAGGTCATATCCTGGTGATTTGCGTGGCTTCAATTCCCTGTAGATAACCTCTATTATTTCTAGTTCTGAGACAGACGTAATAGTGTCTTCAAGGCCATTATTTATAGACTGATCAGGCAGACTAGGTACTGTACAAACAGCAGTAAAGACGTCTGTCAAATAGCTGCTAAACAATACGGTTTTTTCTGCGTCGTCTCTTAGCCATACTCCATCTGGACTTTTTAACGGATAGTTTTGTTGAACTGGCCTTTTCATTTTTTTGGTGCATTTCCAAAGCGAATAGTTTTTTGATCTGTCACACGTTAGGTCATTCATTTTTGAATTTCTTTATTTCTTGAGATAATTGATCTGTTAACTGATTTAGCTTTGTTTTGAGCCTAGGGAATCTCGTTTGCTGCCATTTTCGCCTTAGCTTTCTTTTTTTAGTTATAAGATTTCTTAGATAATCCGGATATGAGGAGATAATTTTAAAATTTCTTACTACTACTTCAAGCATACATTTGAAAATGTTTTGTAAATGCATGGAGCTCTTCGTCAAAGCATATCTGTAGATAGGTCCATGTTGTCGTTTAATATTTTTCTGAAAAAGGACCAATCTGTTAAATTGTTTGATAAGGTACTCCTACCGTTTCTGTCGAGTCTGCCACTACGGACTGCGCCACTAACAGCGTGACTGATGCGCCGTCCTCTGTCATCATTTTGAGTGGAGTCCCTATACCTGCCGCCCCGCCAACTGCTGACCCCTCGGACTCAATGGTAGGAGTGGCTCCTAAAAAGACAATCTTCGTCTCCAGGCTAATGCCATCGGCTACTGAAAATTGCATTAATCAATTCGTTTGCGAGAAGCTTAATATTTCTCCAAATGAAATTGAAGTATTTAAGTTCAATTTTAAGTATAAGCGCGATATCTCTTCGTTTAAGATTAGTGTCCCTGATTCTCTCTTTTCTGCTATACTTAATCCTTCATTCTGGCCTACTCATACTTTAGTGCATGAGTTTATTAGAAAACCTAAAAAGACTTTAGCATCTAATGTAGCTTCCTCTACAAGTGTAGTTAACACAGCTTCAAAAAACTAAATTCTGTTCTTACCATTCAATATCAGAATGTTCGTGGTCTCCTCTCTAAACTTAGTAGACTTTTCACCAATAGCGTAAATTTCGATTCTGATATTATTGCTTTCTCTGAAACCTGGCTTAATGCGTCTGTCTATGATTTTGAGATTTTTGTTAGCTCCTATGTAACCTACAGGCTTGACCGGTCTCCCGGTCGTGGTGGTGGTGTACTCATTGCTGTAAATGTAGCCTTAGAATCTCATTTACTATCTCTAAATTTTCCAATAGGCATTGAGTTCATTGCGGTAAAAGTGTTTTTTAATAATTCCTATATCTATTTTACTTGTTCCTATATACCTCCTTGCTCCGACTTGAGTGTATATCAGAATCATCTCACTGCCATTCGTATGGTGGCTGATTCTGTTGGTACTCGGGATCAAATTGTTGTCTTAGGCGACTTTAATCTGCCTACATTATATTGGCTTAGTTCAGTCAATTCTAGTTTTCTTTTTCCATCTGGTAATCATGAGTTTGTTACAGGACTGATTGATATCTCTCTTAGCCAAATAAATTTTATACATAATTGCTCAAATAGAATGCTTGACCTCGTTTTTGTCAATGATAATTCTGATTTTGAAATTTCTAGGGTCTGTCCGCTCTCCGTACCCGAGGATCCGTACCATCCGACATTACAAATCTCTTTAAAATTTAATGGTCTCTACAGAAATCAGCCACATGCTCATGCTCTTCGGTATCGCTGCTTTCGCAAGTCTAATTTTGTCGGTCTTAATAAATTTTTGTCCGAAGTTAACTGGTTGCCTTTGTTGACTACTAATGACCTTGACTTATCCATTTCCAATTTCTATCGGGTTTTATACGCTGCTTTTGATCTCTTTGTCCCTTATTCTGTCCCGGCTCCTTCTTTAAAGCCGCCTTGGTTTACTACTAGTCTGTCCTCTTTAAAAAATCGCAAGTCTTCTTCTTACAAAAAATTTAAGAAATCTGGATCTCCTGTCGACTTTTATAAGTTTTCTATTTTACGCAGCAAGTTCGTCCTTCTTAATAGAATTTGCTACAATAATTATCTTTCCCGCTGTCGGCTTAACTTCTGTAGTGATCCTAAAAAATTTTTTTCTTTTGTTAATTCTAAACGTAAATCTTCCTTATTTCCTTCATCGCTATATTTCAAAAATGAAAGCTCTACTAACAATTCTGAAATCGCCGACCTGTTTGCGAAATTTTTTCAAACTACCTATTCTGTCAACCCTAATTGCATTGACCTTAACTATCCCTATAACCTACCACATTCAAATCTTATTGCTTATCCAGAAATCTTTGAAACCGACGTTTTACAATCCCTACTGTCCATTAAATCATCCTTCTCCCCTGGCCCCGATGCCATTCCTAGTTGCGTCTTAAAGCATTGTGCTCACTCTCTTTCTACACCATTATCTGTTCTTTTCCGCACTTCATTAAAATATTCTTATCTTCCGGCCATCTGGAATGAATCCTTTATTATCCCTATTCACAAAAAAGGTTCCAAGTCCAACATTGAGAACTACCGCGGTATTGCCAAGCTTTCATCAATTCCAAAAGTTTTTGAAAGGATTGTAACTTCACAATTGCAACACTACTGTCGTTCTTTAATGTCGGATTCCCAACATGGGTTTGTAAAACGTCGGTCCACTTCTACTAACCTTTTAGAACTTTCGTCTCTTATTAATCTTGGTTTTACGGAAAAAAAACAAACTGATGTCATTTATACTGACTTTAGTAAAGCATTTGATTCGGTAAATCATAGTCTTCTACTTGTTAAACTGTCTCGTCTGGGGTTTCCGTCTTGTCTTTTAAATTGGATATCGTCCTATTTATCCAACCGAGTCCAGAAGGTAGTTTTTAAAGGCTGCGAATCTACAGAAATTATGGTCACATCAGGGGTACCTCAAGGTAGCCATCTAGGCCCTCTTCTTTTTAACTTATTTTTAAATGATCTCCCTCAGGTAATCTCATCTTCTCACATTCTTATGTATGCGGATGATGTTAAACTCTGTATGTCCTACTCCGATAATAATAAGTACTTACTTCTTCAGCATGATTTTGATAACATGCAATCTTGGTGCAATATCAACCAACTCTTTCTCAACAAGACAAAATGTAACGTTATGACATTTTATCGTTCTGCTCCTTATTTGGCCACTTACTCTTTAGAATCTTCTACCTTAGAACGCATCGAGAGTGTGTCTGACCTTGGTGTTTTGTTTGATCATAACCTTAAATTTAATAACCATATTTGCAACATCGTGAATAAGGCTAGAGGTGTTCTTGCTTTTATTAAGCGTTGGTCTAAAGAGTTTAACGACCCTTACACAACCAAACTTCTTTATATTTCTCTTGTCCGTCCAATTTTGGAATATTGTTCCTGCGTTTGGAGCCCTCAATACCACCTTTATCAGGACATGATTGAGTCCGTACAAAAGCAATTTCTCCTTTTTGCACTTCGTGGCTTAAACTGGGACCCAAATATCCGACTGCCGCCATATTCTGCTAGACTTCGCCTTATAAAATTGCCTTCCTTAAATCACCGCAGAACATGCAACGGCGTGTTATTCTTGCATAAACTGTTACTCGGTCTTATCGATTCCAATGTACTCCTTAGCAAAGTTACTTTGGTCATACCATCCAGAGTAACTCGTAATTTTCGACCCTTAGCCTTACAATTTTGTAGATCTAATTATGCTTTGCACGACCCTTTCCGTGTCTTATGCTCTAACTATAATAACTTTTACAATTTCCTCTCTTTCGAACGGTCTATTCAATCTATCACTTCTTCTATCTTAAGTCACCTTGACTTGCCACTTCGAGCATCCTTGACCAATCCTATATTATGAGTCACTTGGTCAATGGTGATCCATTGGCTTTTTTGCGATATAATGTTTAATTTTTATCTTGCTTCCTTTTTTCAACTTTAATATTGTAAATCCAAGTTTCTGGCCAGTTCTTGATGTGAGTTGGTGCATATCATTAAAAAGTTCACCCATCGGGCTAGAGACGCGGATTAGTTCATATCAATTCCCTCGCTCTATTTTCTTTTCTAAATAATTTATATGTACTTTTTTATTATATAATGTCAACTGTACGTAGTTGTACCCCTCAAATAAATAAATAAATAAATAAATAAAGGTAAGCGGTTGATTTTCAAATACAGTCGTCTCGAAGAGTTTAACAGTTTACAGGACTATGGTCAGAGTTGAGTTCATATCCAGATTCTGCTTTCAGTTTTGTTAATGAAATATTTTTGCACACATAAAGGTCAATTAGGTCAGGAATCTTAATTGTTAATTAATTCTTTATTTATTTATTTTCAATTGTATAAAATTATGAGAAGCTAAATTAAATCAAAGCACAGTACTCCCCCAAAGCTTAAATTTCAAAAAAAAAAAATTGGCACTGTTTGTAACAGAGAACAAAAGTCTTAAGGATAATAACTTTGCTAGCTTTTTTTTTAAGTTTTGTTTTGTCTCAACCCTTTTTTCCTTTAGGTGAATTTCATTATTTAACGCCATGCTGTAAAAGCTGCTCTGAAATTTGGTACAACTGTGAAAAAATATTAATTAAATTAATTAATTAATTAAAATTAAATTAAATTAATAAAAATTAATGAAAAATTCAAGTCGGTAGGTGAAATCGACTCTTTCTGGTGTTCCCTGGATACTGATTATCCTTCGAGTCATCGGAACCAAACTCGACCTGTAATAGGCTGGTTACGGAAGCGAGCATGAAGTGAATCCATCTAGTTTTTTGTTCAAATAATATTCATTTTGAAAAGGGGACTTTAAGCTGCAACTAATATTAACGACACAAAAATCGACGTCAGCGGTGAAACTTTGGGCTCAGTAAGGGGCTCAAAAGTAGATCCCTCGCTCGATATAAAAAAAAACCCTGTACAGATCCCTTTGGAATTCGAATGAGCCACGAGCTGTATGAGCTATACGGCGACACTAGTCAGGGGCATACAATTACACCGTTTGCGCTGGCTTAGCCACGTTGTCCGCATGGATGAGAATGCTCCAGCTAAAAAGGTAAAACAGCGAAAGTCACTCGAAGGACTAGGCTATGAAGGATCTTCGCATCTTGGGATCACCGATTGGCGCCAGCAGGCACAAGACAGAAACCGCTGGCGAGGGATAACCTCCGCGTCTAATAACTAAAAACGGTTGTAATGGCCGAATTGATAGATACGTTTTAATCAGCATTCATTGAAGTCATGAAAGTCGCTTTCCGAAAAACAGACAATTCGAAAAACGAAGAGCCCGTTAAATTAGAACTAAAAGCTGCGTATGTCGGCTAAACCGAGACGAAAGTTTCTCCTGTGGTGTTAATCAGTATAAAATATCAGGCGCGGACGAATTTGTTATACCCTGTACCCATTGCAATAAAATGGGGTATATTGCTTAAGAGCTCCTAAAGATATTTAATTGCCAAATTTGGTTACCATATCTTCATAAACAAACAAAAAACTGTCGAATTTTGCACCAAACCCGTTTTTTTTGTTAACTGGGTGCTCTAAAAACCTTCGGAACGCCAATTTCAGTCAATTTTTTGCATACAATTTTAAATTGCTAAAAAAAATAGTTAAGCAACACAAATTTCAATTTTTAACATGCAGTTCAGTGAGAGTGGTTGTAACATATGTTTGTGAATGTGAAGTGCTAAAATTAATTGAGCCGTTCTCCCAATTGTGTGTAATTGCTAACCATTCAACAAGCAAAAATTTGGAAAAAAAATTAGTTTTTAAATAGAGCTACAAAATGAACCCAGCTCTTCCCACCAATAAAGTTTGTTGTTTGTGTTAGAATGTTCAATCATCTTTCAAATGCATGTCATATTAAAGCGCGCTTTTGCGCTCTTTTGCGCAAATTTCATTTTGTAGGTCAGCACCTAAGGTTCGGAAATGTGAAGTTGTTTGCCACGTGGAAATCAATGACGACGAATTGATTTTGAATTGCTTTAAAGCGGCAATAACTGGCCCCTGTTTTGAAGCCGAAATGACAATTTTAGATTTCAAAACTTCTGCTTTAGTACTGCAAAAATTAGTATTGATAAATATACTTGGTTGCCCATGACTGCAACACTACACAAAAGTTTTTGTATATTTCAGGACTTTTTTTTTATTATTTTTTTAACAAAAAAAGGTGCTTATTATAAGACCAATAATAAAAATGTACCAAAAAATGTTTTTTTATTTTTAAGTAATTAATTAGGTTTTACTTAGTTTCAAACTATAAGTGTGGTAAAACAGTAAAGGAATTATGTACACTTTGGTACATATTGACGCATTTTTCACCACTGTTTAAGGCAGAAGTGCTCGACTGGATTGGGCAAACATGCTGAATCGTATGTTTCCCAAGAAATCTTTTTAAATTGTCATTGTTGTCCTATTTGTATTCAGTTCAGATTACGAAAGGCCTTTGCACAAGCCATGAGAATGCACAAGTAGGCAGCCCAGAACCCCCTTCTTAGACATCCGTAGCTCTCAAAACAGTTCCACTTCGATCGCTGTCACATTTAAAAGTTAATTTTTCACGTTTTGTGACACTGATTTGCCTGTTCAGCCGTCAAATAGGTTCCTGCCGCCATTTTATCTGTGTGTGTTCCATATCGATCCGCCTGCGTTGTAAATTTCGCTTTCACTTTTTATTTTTCAATTCACATTCAACTAGCTCGATTGTTGACTCCAATAGAGTCATCTCTGCATGGAGATATGAAATATTTAAAACGTTAATGGAGCTTACAATTGCACAAAGTGTGTCAATTGAAAGCTAAAATGATGAAGGTTTCCTGGAACGAGGTGACTTATAAAGCGATTTAAACATTTTGCGTTGGCTAGAACATATTTTGCCCATTTTAAGCTTGAATTGAATTTTAGTTTGTGCTGAAAACAAAAAGCCAGAACTCAAATGAAATGTTGCCTGGTACTGCTTGGCTTTATGCCTTGTTGCCATTTTTTTTTTTCATATACGTTTACTACAGTGTTTATGCGAAAGATATACATAATTCCAATAATAGACTGTGATAAGGATATTTGCGAAATAGGATTTGGTTTTATTTGGTATGGATTCTAATTTTTGTGTTGTATCAAAGCACTAAAAATAAATATCAATAAATATCTTACTTGATACTGGCATAAATAGAATCTTATAATATCAAAGAATATTTAAAAATGTTCTTCAGCTTAAAATAAGTACAGTTTTCAACCTGTTTTGCCAATTCATTTAGATTTCTCTTATAACAAAGCACTCGGAATCGAACCGCTTAAAAAATTTGTTTTGGTGAAATTGGGAGCACCAATCATAAGAATCTAAAACGAATCCAAATATTTTATTCGTTTTCAATTTCAAGATTTTTTTTACCACTTTAAAGTTTTTAATTTTACTATTTAAATTTTGTTGAATGAATATCTTAAAATTACGAGTTTTATAAATGTTGCAAGCTTGATACGCATAAACTGTGAACATCCTTTGCACAGCATTCTAATTATGTTAAAAGTCATTTATTAGACTATTATCCACGTGTCGTTGGTTAGACCATGGTAGCTGGATAAGGCAGAATTCCGGAAAGTCATCACAGAATGTATCGGAAAGTCAACACAACCGGCAGAACGTTACTCAATTGCGCTCACAGATGAACCAGCGCACTATATGACTTACTTTATGCCTCAGGAAAAACTAGTTGAAGCAGGAAAAATCTTGGAAATTAGTTTTGCCACAGTTTACCGATAGCAACGGTGGAGCAGGCATCATGAGTTTGATTGAGAAATAAATTGGAATTGTTGAGAGTATGAATTTACTCAATAAGGATAGTATAAAGGACAACCAATGATAAGATAAAGGCTCAAGTAATATAGAAAAAAATTTAAGTGTGAATCAAAAAGCTTGGCGGTATTCAGGAAAGTTGATAAATTATGACTAGTGGACAAATCGCTTCTGTATAAGCGTCTTTAAGTATATTCAATGTACAATTTAATATAGTAAGTTATCATAGGAAAAAGAAAGAATCTAGTAATATGTGCATGATTGACAATTTTTTAACACCAACTTTTCTGCAAGCTTAAGTGGAGTATTGTGTCTAAAACCTAAAATGATACAAGTAAGACTTCAAAAATGTAATACCAAAATGCTTAGGATGACAAATGAAATCAATTTTGCCCTACCTGCCTGTCTGTCTGCTTTTAATATAGAATTTATCTTTTGCTAAAATTCGAAGACCTAAAAAGTTAGAAGCCTGCACTTGCACTTAGTAAAATACGCAAGTTAAATTTAAGAGAAATTTTTAAGAACGACACTATGCTTTATTTATTTCAATGCATTAGCATAAAAATATTGTTACAATTTAGGAACTTCGTAATATATGATGAATTATAGAGTTTCAACATTTTCACGTAAAAAACTGTTGAAAATTTTGGTTACAAGAGGTGGACTTTACGCCAACTCTAACCGGTTCACTTGTAATTTTTGTATGGCACTCAGAACGCTAGTTCTGCTTGTGACGAATAATTTCGATTTTCCACATTGGGCTAAATTATCACATTTTTGGAAAAAAGTCGAGAAATGCTTGGGCAGAACTGAAACTAAGAGGATTTGATCTGCTCACGCCTACTATTAGCATCCCATATAAGGCAACATGTATACTCTTCAACCTCTTGATGGATAGCATTGTAAGGAATGCCGGTGTACATCGTACGGGCACAATACTGACGAATAGATGTGTCCAGCGTCTTGGCTACGCCGATGATATTGATATCATTGGTCGAACCAAGCGTAATGTCACTAGCGCTTTTGGAGCAATCGAAAAGGAATCGGCGAAAGTAGGTCTCGCGGTAAATATGGGCAAGACAAAGTTTATGGTGTGCTCCAGCAGGGAATCCCGATGTCTTGATTCCCAGCTGACAGCAGGAAGCTATTGCTTTGAAACGGTCAAGGAGTTTTGGCTCTGCACTTGCCAATAACAATAATTGGAGATTAAGCGACGGATAACGCTTGGTAGCAGGTGCTACTTTGGGCTCAGTCGCAGAGCTCTCTCTCGACAGACGAAGTTAGCACTTTACAAGACGCTCATCTTTCCAGTGCTTCTATATGATGCTGAAGCCTGGACAACAACACAAACAGATGCAGCTGCTCTTGGGGTGTTTCAGAGAAAAATTCTTCGCGAAATCTTCGGACCTGTTTGCGTTGACGGTACCTTCCGCATTCGATGAAATGATGAGCTATAAATTCTGTGCTAGAAACTGAAAACAATGAAGTCAAGCACTACCTGCAACTTCACCTAAGTTAATCATACAAATCTCTAAGAGTAGTTTTTCTTGAAAGCCCTAAATTCTTTTATAGAATCCCCTTTATTAATTAGCAATGCCGTTTTATGGATAATTACATATAATCCTAGAACCATATCAGTGACGGCGAAGGGTATCATAAAAAATTAAAAAAATTAATAATATCCATTTACTACTCTTTGTATGATATATAGCTTAACTATGTTTCAATGTCACAGCCTTTAAGTTCTTCTATCTTAAAGTTAGCTTATTGGCTGACTGCACAATTTACATCCTAATATTTTTACAAACGTGCAGGAAGTTCCACTAATGTGTCTTCCTTGTACTTCTTTACGGCATAGACTAATGGGTTAGTGGCTGGAAGCGCTTTTGCTCACGAGCAACTTCCCGTGAAAAATCGCACATTTATTTCAAAACTGAAAGTGCAGCAGAAGTACGTCTAACACCCACAAAGTAAGTCCAACGCGCAGCAAATGAGAAAAATTCAATATTAATCATGCGCCCCATTGGCCAAGTGCCAAAACCATTGAAGCTGTATTCCACATGGCTGCACACAGTTTCTGAAAAACATATAAAAAAACCTTAACTTACAATTGTATTATCTTTTTCTGTTGTCAAAGATAGGATTTAATCAAAGCAGTTATATAAAGGCTTTATGGTACGCTATTTAAAAATATGAAATATACGCCATACAATTTTTTCCAGCATAATTTGCATGACACAGTTTCTTGGCAAAAGGACAACAGGGTGATTTTCAGCTGGCGGCTTGCAAAACAGCTGTTACAACAACATCATGGCAGTCCCGCAGATAGAGTAATGTACAAACATATTTACACAAGGAAAAGGAAACAAGTAAGCCAGTTACAATCGGGACGTACCGACTACAATTCACCCTGTCTGTACGCTTTAAAATTTTCACTGCTTTCATCAAATTTTGGCTCTATTTAAAAAATACACTGGTAAATAGTCTTCTATTGTACGATTAAGTTTTGTATTACTATTTAGGCGGACTAAAGCGAAAAGATTTAAAAAAATATATGTATAATTGCTGCTACCATAGCTTAAACACCAATTTTTTTAATTGCAGCTTTTGCACATACACATTTAAAATGCTGTGAAGTATTTATATTTCCATAAAAATGTTAAATTTTGCGAATTCTTTCAACAACTTCAGAAGTTCCCAAACAATATAGACAATATTTGCAACAATGCACTGTGGGTCCAGATTTTCATATTTTGGCCAAAACCCTGTCATTTCCATAATAATTTTTTTTAGAGTGATGAAATTTTACACACGTGTTCCTCAAGGATTGAACTATTTTCTGCGAAGTTTGAGCCTCATCATTTTTTTAAGATATAGATAATCTAGACCAAAATTGGAAAAAATTAGAAAAAAAAACAAAAAAAATTTTTAACTCAATTAAAAAAAAAACTGTTTATTGGAATTGGGCCATATTTCATACAGAGGTAGATATGAGCTCCTTTACCCATATTGAATGGCTTTGGAGTTATAGCCCCAAACAGTTTCAGCATTCCAAGTCAATTACAAAAAGACGACACCACCAATCAATCTGGTTTTTAAAAGTAACTATTTTTTTGACATGCTCTTTTATTTTTCGAAAAAAAATTTCAAAAGTCCATATTTAAATTTTTACGTTTTTTCGTCAAAATTTACAATTTTGGAGGTCAATTTTTAAAATTGAACTTTTAGACACAAAATTCAATTTCCAAAAATCGGGAGGAATTAGATTTTGTTGTAAAACATGTGAAGATATTTATAAAATTTTTTTCGATCAAATATCGAGTGGTAGTCGGGGGAAACCTTAAAGCAAAGTAGCCAAATGATAAAAAAAACCAACAAAATCTTTATAACTACTTGAATATATTTAAAACCAAAATGCTTTTAACCTCAATTTTATTTTTTTTCTGAAGTAATATTTATAAATAATGAAGATTTCGTAGCTGCATGTATCATGGCAAATGCAGGTTATTTTTTTGGAAATTATCGCGAAAGCTCATAAAATATAAAATGTCCACTTTGATTACCAATAACTTAAAAAGCACTAATTATAATTTTTTTTTTCACAGGATACTTTAATATATGTAAGATCATATTAAATTGTCATTTTGTCCAAATTTAGACCTTCTTCTGAGGGACTTTTGGCCATGGCTTTTGGCAATGGATGGGCAATGAAAAACGAATTTTTCATTGAAAAATGCACACAATATTTACAGAAAAGTTTAAAAAATTTAAGACATTTTTTAAAAAAGAAAGTTTTAATATTTTAAATGTGCGATTAATAAATTTAGTAGCGAAAGGGTCTTAGCTGGGGTCTTATAGGATGCCTTTTCGATGTTTCACACAAAATTGTTATCCATTATCTTCATATACTCATTTACTTATTCCGTAAAGGGTATTCATACAAACAATAATAAAAGCAAAAACAATCGTAATGCGGTGCTGCCAACTACTTTACGACCATTTTGGGATTTATGGGGTCGCCCACTTGTTCTTATTTCTGTTGCTGCTTTTTATGCTTCTGAGCTTCCTTTTGCTGTAACTGCGGTTGCGACTGTTGCAACTTTACTAAATGGTGTGAGTTCCGGAACCAGCGTCCCACAAACTTATTTCTGTGGGGGAACATGTTGTTTCAATTGCCTGCATACATGGTTGTGGTTTTGTGCGAGTGTGTTAGCAGTTAAGGATTATGTACAATGGACTCATGCGAAGGAGCATATGTTCTTGAACGTGAATTATATTTTAAATGATAGTAGGGTACTTCACGCCCTGCTCGCTTCGCACCAATTGGCGCCATCTTTTATAAAGGGTCATCAATCTTGAGGTTTTTTTTTTAAATAAAAAAAAATCACAAAAAAAGGGGACTATGCTCCTTCGTTTACTACAGTTAAAAAAGAAATGTCTGTATAGTAAAAGATTTGGGAACCATAAACTTGTGGGGCTAGAGGATAATGCTTAAATTATCATAAAAAGATGAACGAATTTTGATCAAAGCAGGTTCACTCTTCCATATAGCTAGAAATCCGAAACACGTATATAAGCATAGGCAACCGATGGCATTATTTCGTAAATTGTAAAAAATCGAAAACACGCACAATCGCAGATGTACTCAATACGCTCAAGCTATCAAGCTGAAAATTTCATAGAATGTCAATGACAGATGTGGCAATTAAAGAAAAAAAAGAGACATCAAATCGAGTGACTGAGAGCGCCACACGGTAATGATTCCGGTAAATGTATGTATAATATATAATATATAGTATGTATATAAATTTTAATTGGCAATTAAGTAGGTAAAACTAAAAAAACAAACATTTTCCGATCCATAAAAAAAAAATTTGTTTATTGTACGTTGATTGTATCTGCATTATTTCTGTAAGGTCTCAATGTTTTCCTTGTGGTCCAGAATTCCATAGAGCAACTGGGTCCTTTTCTCACAACCCCTATGAAGTCCTTACCGATTGTAAGATCAAAAAGCAGCTGAAAAAAGAAACGAAGTGTTTAATTCTATATCATAATATCAAATTGTTGTTGTGATCAATGTGATCAAAAGCTTTAAGATAGGAAATTTATCTAATTGAAACTAATATCGACATTACCAGTGTTTACTCTAATATTTTAGTGCTTTAATTGAAAAATTGAATCAAAATAGGTTTCAATTTGTAATTTAGATATGAGCATTAACTATCTGAAAATTTTGACTAAATAGCTCGAATTCGTTAGGTCCTTTCATATGGTTAGCCCGTAATACGTTTGGTCTAATATACCTTTTTATTTACAGGTACATCTCTTTTATGCAAATAATTCTTTTCGACTAATAACCAATGATTTATGGCCCTATTTTCTACACTTTTCCGACGGAAAAAAATATAATAACCGAATTACAAAACAAACACTTTGAAAGAAGTACTTCGGAAAGCTTCTCTTTCAGGATATTTAACATTAAGCTATACTACATGGAATTTTTTTGCTTGCTCTGAAACGCCAGAAATTGGAGAAAAAAACTGTTGGTGGTAAATATTATTCAAAAAATGTAGAATATTCATTTAGTTACTCTAAATTCTATTAGAAAGAACTTATTAACATTTATTTTTTTTCTGTCTAAGAATTTTGGCACCAGATGTCATAAAAATAAGTTTGTCACACTATGCATACCATTGCCTTCTGTGACATCTTTCAGAAAATACTTACTTAACTTTTTATATAAAAAATTGAACAGCATTTGTGCGACTTAAGAAAAACTTATGCAGACATATAATAAAAAAACTCAAAGTAATTTACTCTTCATCTTGTTTTCATCGAGAGGGTTGAGCACTTTGCAAAAGTTTTATTGGTTTTCTCTTTCGGACCGAGCTTTTGTTATTGTTGTCCACCAAGGTCAGTTCAAAAGCAATCAGCATACAAATGCTTTTGAAAGGACACAGCGGAGAAAGCATAAAATCCAAAAAAAAAGAGCGAATAGAATAAGCAATTGAGACCGAATCAGGCATCAGTGTCAATGCCTTAGGTGCGAGCCAAGTCTTCTAAGAGTGCGCAACATTTTATATTTTTTCAATTTCATTTTGCACCTTTGAGGTTTGAGACCCTGGAAAGTGTATTTATAAGAGTTCTTTTTACTTTCGAGATGTACTGCAAAACAAAAGACTATCTAGCAAGGACAATGCGGGCCTTCAGGCATTAAAAGCTGCCTCTGCCACAGAACGGTTGGATGAGTGACTGCACTGATGCATTGGTTGTGCGGTGGGTAGTTGAGCCTAGAGGAAGTTGCTCTCTTGATGAGCGGATGAATGGCAAGGTCATTGCAGCATCAACACAAAAGTCAGTAAATGAAAAATGAAAAATGACAAAGCAACCATCTGAGCGCGTAAATATTGAAAAATGGTACATATAAAAAATAACTATAATAATAATAATAATAAGTAGATGGAAACAATATATATATTATACAACCAATAACAGCACACATTTTATTTAAACTGAGCTATATTATTATAGAAAGCTTTATAGAGCAGCGCTGCATAAAATATCATGTGCAACGGGCGTATACGCAACCTATTTGTATTAACAAACCGCTCTAGATAAAGTTGACTACATGCTTTCATCAGGATATGCACTGCTTTAAAGGACGATACAGCTAGCATTAAAGTTACACAACTTAAACAAGAGCTTCCTAGCTTGTTAGCCAACTTTAACAGAGAGCTTTTGAAATAGTTGGCCTAAAGGCATAGGATATGTTCAATTTAGGATGCTGAAGCCTATACTGCTAAAAAAAAAATAAACCACCAGTGTTGCAAAAGGTTTAGCTAAAATGAAGAGGGTTACATAACAAGCATTCGGCTTAGGCACTTTAAAATGAGCAAATGGTGTTGAAACCACCTTCAAGGTGGTAGCCTTGAATAGATTCAAATTTAGTTATGGTGAGTAGTGACTTTCCATATCTTGTATCCAGCAAACTTATGTGCTTGATGTATTTCTTAAAAGGGTTTGATATTGTGTGTGTGTGTGTGTAGTGTGGTTCAAACATTTCTGTGAAAGTTAACATTTAAGACATTTAAATTTTTCCATTACATTTCGGTAACCTTGAGCGTGCTAATTGTTGATATAGTAGTTCCAGATAACCTCTTAAGAGCTATTCCACTTTGCCACTGTCATTTTTAATGCTCTGTTCAACACCATCATCATAAGTCACATAAAACCGACCATTACATCCCATTAAAAGCTACATTAACAACCTGACTAACAAGTTTACTTTGGGCCATTCATCCACACAGAGCACGCAGGCTGGGCAGAATACTGGACAGGAATTCCTGTGTAGCAATCAAGCTGACAGATGGCAATGTTTTTGCCGCTTCTGTTTCATTTCCTTATTTATTCAACAAGTTCCTGTGTGTCAAGACACACTTAAACATGGAAATACGCGCCATATTTGGGCCAAGCCAAGGTCTTAGCAAGACTCCTAGTCAAGAACTCAAGGATGTGGAGCGTTTATAATCACATTTTTTGGCAATTTCCAAGCCCAATGGCTAAAACTGTGTAAATGTGAGATTGTATATAGAATGTATGTATGTAGCACATCGATTTGTTACCCATTTGTTGCATGCCTCAAGGACACGCAACCCTGGGTTTTCCCTAGGCAGCTATGCTCCTTTTATCACTACATAAAATTTTTGTATATTGGTCTGTGAACAGGTTAGTCACTATGAGGGGTAGTCATTTAAGGCTTGTTAGAATGTTTGCACTCTTTGAATTCCTTTTTTTTCAGGCTTAAAGGTAATAAAATTCTCGATAAAATCGATCAAAAGCAGCTGCCTCAACTTTGATGGTATTTGCAAATGGGTCATGAACCCAAAGGATATTGTGGCTTGAAGGAGTGCAAGAGAGTATGGTACATGGTATGAACTCATTTCATATTTATTAAATTTACGTAGTTTGGGGATTTTTCTTTGTTTGCTCTTGTTTCGCACGTGCCTGTGGAAAATTTAAAAAGTAAACATTCCAACAATATTTCGCTTTATTTATTGCAAATACGAGTAGTGGTGCAACGAGAAAAAGCAAAAGTATGAAGAAAATTTCAGGAATTTAGCCAATACTATGGCTGCTGCAAGTCAAAGCCGGAAAACAAAATAAACTAGGGGGTTGTGCCCTCTGCTTGCTTTACTCGCAAATAACTAACTTCTAGCCTTCTTTTCTTTTGTTTCGGGACTTCCTGACTGTAATATGCCATAGACTTTTCATTTTTCCAAATTGCACGTGCCTGCCCGACTCTTAAATACCCTGCACCAACGCAGGACTCCACCAGAATTCGCTCCCAAATATGCGAAGTCTATTCGGTATCTGGGAATGCCTCAAATCTCCAACATGTTAAGAAAGTATTTTTATTATATAGGAGGATTTCGATGAATCTAGTTTCTTTACAAAAAGCTTTACAGATTAATCCATTTTGTTTGGTTCATAGAATAGTGAGTCTAATAAAGAAAACGTTCTACCCATACCTATCTCGACCCGGTGTCCTGTATAGTGTAGGTGTAGGCTTACGACATAAATCGAAAACTTTCTTTGTAGCTTTCTAGTTTTGAGATTCGACCAGATCCCTTGGTTCATACGGGCAAGAAGACGGACGGAAAGAGACACCTCAGCTGCTCATGATAATCAAGAATATATGTTATAGGTACACTTAATAGGGTCGGAGATGTCTATTTCTGCTTGTTACTTACATACCTTAGTACCTTCGGTACAGGTTCAATGATTAACGTTTACAGAAACGAATGAACGAATTAATTGGAGACCACCCCCACCAAGGTGACACCCACGTAGAGATTTTAAAGTAGGTGGGAGCAATAAACAAATAATCAATTCCAACCTCGAGTATAAAACGCGTAAGAAGCGAATGAGCGTTATCGAGATTAGTAAAAGTGCAGGGTATATTATAGTCCGATTAGACAGTAATGCTCCTGCTGCGCAACAAGTTGACTCGTTTTTAGTTTAAGGTCTAGTGCATAAAGCCAAATCACATGAGAGGCAAAAGCGACGGTTCCAACCTGTTGTTTGTTGGATGTGGCTTCTTCAGCTGTTGTTCACTTGACTTCTAATGCACTCGAAGGAAATGAGATTACCCCAATGCCAACAAACAACAAGGAAGGCTTGTTTGCTTATACATATAGAGCATCAGGAGCTGAAGAGAAAGGCAACATCCAATGAGCAATGGGATTATTGTTGGAACCAAAGAATCAACCAACTAGCTGATGGAGTGTCTAACCTCTGAGCTAGTCTCAATTTTTGCTTTTTGGTTTATAACGCGTGGTTGGAACTATAGCCTTGTCTTGGTAAGTATTATTACATATATAAACATTTTTATCCATTTGTTAGTTGTTGGGTATATCTTAGGGACTTCAAGTTGAACTTAAGCAGCTTTGACTGAGCCAGATTAAAGCAATCAAGCTATTACGTAACATTTTAAAAGATGGAACTTAGAGATAATTTGTTGCGGCAAAAAAATAAGGAATTACAGTTTATATAGTTTGAGTCAGTCTAAAACACTTATTCCAAAAGCCGGCCAGTCGCTGTTCCGTAGAATGTTTTGCACCTATTTCCGTTTTTTAAGTACTTACGTATTGTGGGAAGGAACACCAAGTATATTTAGGCATAAAGTGTGCACTCCGTTTAAGGCTTTAAAGTGACAGCTGCGTGATGCTGTTCAAAAAGGGACTACCTAGGGGTGATAGACGAACATAAAAAAAGTACCTTGTTCTCACAGCTTCAGCTGAAATCATTGAATGGAACAAAAAACCGGTCTGTGCGTCAAAATAAGTCCAAATTGGAATTAAAAGTAACCATAGACAGGGAATAGAGGAACAGCATTGCCTTGGCTGGCAAAAGTCGTCTATGGAGTTGCTTTCACTGTCCCAGCGAGTCGGCACACATTTCAGGCTCATAACAGACTATAGAGCCGTAAGCTGGCTCTTTGTGATACTAAGGGAACTTAAGCTCCTATTCCTGTTAATGAGGAACTCTGCGTCAAAAGGAGGAACGAGCAGATGCAGCCATTCAATATACAATGTGTTGGAGTCTATAAGACGACTATTACAATAAGAGAGGAAAGACAGGAAACAATAACCTCAAAAATACTTTCATAATATCAAAGGAGTCAAGTCTGCTACATATTATCAAGGGTAGCTACAGAATGCATGAAGACTTGTCGGATGACAAGCTTTATTTACTTCAAGTAAATTCATTTTTTTTCATTAAGGATAACAAAAAATGAGGTACAGTCGAGGCGGTGCTCGATAGTGGGAGACTCTGTACCTTTTTTCAGGAAAGTAAGCATATTTCTGCATATTTTGTTAAAGCAATTTTAGTGTTTAAGTTCAAGCTATATATCTCTGACCACTTTTAGAAAAAAATGTTTAGCAGCATAGCTTAAATCGCGAAATGCTCTTATGGAGGGGCAACTTATCGAAATAATTCAACAAGCTTGATCTGTATTGTACGCTTCTATTGGTCAAGATTTGTGTCTCTCACTCTTGTGGTCACCGTAATTTAATTGTTTTTCAAATGGCCCGTAAAAAATAGTGCGCGTATTACTCTCTCGATGGCCCTGCTTTCAGCTTAAGGAATCGTCGAATCAACGAACATCACTTGGTTTAATGGGTATTGGTTTCGTCAAAGTGACGAAGGTATGATTTAGTGTGACTTTTTTATTGCAGATGTTATCTTGTAATTTTTTGCTTTTGCTTTTATTTTTTATTTTAGTCAGTTTTATATGTTATAGAATAGGCATCTAAACAAAAATGCCTGTTCCACTCACAGACGATAAAATGGAAAATTTTCATAGTCTAATTGACAGCGATGACACAAATTGCATATTATACATATTAAAAATTTGTATAATTTTGCAATGACTTAGACATAAAATTATTCTTATTGATTGCAATTGTTTGATTATATGGAATCGCCAATTCTGCCCAAGCTGCTGGAACATCTGTTATGGGCTACTTGGCAGGTTTAATCGAATTAATTGTAGTGACACAAGGTCATATTTTTCTTGTTCTAAAAACTTATCGCTTGCAAACCGCTTTCGCACTTTGTCACTCCCTTGTTGCCTGTTGTTTGTGGCCAAAAGAATTTTTGGCTATCAACAGAGCTACATTAATGTTGACGCTAAGTTGGCAATGGCAACTGAGAGCAGATACGACCCAAATCGGCTTATTTGTCAACTCATTTTATCAGCTGGTCAGTTAGGAATATTGCTGTTTGGCCATTAGGCCATTATGTTGTGTTCACAAAATGTCAACAATTTTGTTTACTGATTAGAGATTTGCCGACATGTTTGACATTGAATCCGGTAATGTTCCAATCACATTGAAAAAAAAGAATGCCGAACTTTGAGATACCCTGTACCGTTGCATTGAAAGAACATTTTTTTTTTTTGGTGTAGATATAGTTTAATGTGAGAGTATAATTTTATAACTATTGCCTAAATACAAAAACACTAGTAATAAGCAAAAAGTAAAACAAAAATGTATACAGAGTTTACATCTTGCTCAAAGAGAATTCGATAAAATTTTAGAATGTTGTCTGTCCTAAACAAATATATATCTATTTGGCACCATACCTTTTATATGTCTATGCTCCACTTAGGAGAAAAGAAATAAATCATCTCTTGAAACATACTCTTTAAAATCTTTTTAATTTTAAATATTTTTATTATTTTTCATTTATTTTATTTTTATTATAAATTTTTATGTTTTGAGATATACAATATGAAGTCCATAGATTATAAACTTTACGATATTCTTATTCAATTTGAGGAGAACAAAATTTTGATGATTTTTGGTGTTTCCACAGGCTAACGCTCCCATCCTTGTCTCCCATAAAACAAAAGAATTCATTGAGGCACGAACCATTGCTAGATTATGCTATCCAGTAAAATTTCCAAATCTAAATCCAATTGAAAATCTTTTATGTATGCTTGCTCTTAAGTTGTACAGAAATGAAAGACCATTCTCTATCCTAAAGAATATAAAGGACACTATAATGGCTTAATGAATCAAAATAGATAAATAAATCAATTTTACTTTACTACAAAACAAGGTTGGGTGTACCACCTGCTTATATCGTGTACCTTAAACGATAGATTTGTGATTTCTTGTCAGTTAAGTTTATTTTTTTTTAATATTGAGTTTATGTGAATTTATTTATCTAGAAATGAGTGATTGCATAAAAATGATTAATCCATTTTACCCATAGTATCAATCATTACCAGTTAAGAACTTTAGTATTATAATAACATAGTCAATAACTTACTTTTTAAAATAATATATGAAGTATTTCATTGCTAATTTTAGTCTAATCTAGTTTTTTTTTTCGAGAACCAAAATAGACCAATATATTGGGATTAAGTCCAGTAAGAAACAAAAAAAAATATTGTAAGGTATGTATTTTTATATTGTATGTTTCTTTGTGTGGTGTTGTGTCCGGGTATAGAATTTAGCACCACGGTATTCTCTGCCTGGCGTAAGAGGCCCCTAAAAGAGAACTAGTCAGATGCAGGCATACTTACCATCACATTGAGCCTGAGGCACATATTTAACATCTTAAAGATCTTCCAAAAGTCAGTGTATGCGATTGGTTACCGGGTCAGGAGACAACCGCCGGTGTAAAAGGAAAGTCCATTACTAACTAATATCCATACACAAGTGCCAAAAACCTCATTTTTTTCCAGATAGGTGTAAACGAATGGAAAAAAATACCCACACCTCAGGAGGAGCATAAGCGAGTCCGAAAAGTGGTAAACAAGGGTTTGGGAGAAGAAAAAAAAGATGTTTCCTTGAAAACTATGGAGGTCCGCACCATGCACGCCTCGATCACCAGTCCACGTCACAAATTTATCATGCATAACGCCTGTGTCCAGACATTCTACTTTCTGTTCCGGTTCATACCGCTCTTATTTCCTAGTTTTCGTTGTGGTAATGCCCTTTCCTACGTTTTTAACTTAATAGCGAGCTTAACTTTATATTCTATTCTTTTCCGTTTTTCATTTATTTTCCTTTATGGTCACTTTACTCTTTAAGCAATACAACAAAAGAAAAATAGCAACTATGCAAAGTTCCAAGAGTTGTATAAAATAGCGGAATCAAAATTTCTAATATATTTTTTTATTTATAATAAAAGTTTTGAATATCGAAATTGCAAAAATATATCGATTGCTCTCACACAGACCACGCACGTATCAATTTGGTTACTCAGTCACTGTCTTTATTTTTCGAATTTTTGGCCGTCCTAGTGTCCGACTGCCCTTAAGGGACTGGCTTTATTAAAAAAAAAAAAATTTATTTTCGAATTTGACTGTGGCAACTTCGCCGCAGTATGTGGCATAGTTGGCAAGTTCCGTAGAGATGATGACTCTGCTGCTCTGCTCCATTGAGCCTATGTTCTGCCTGTGGCTTTTATCTTTTAATTTGCTTGACTGTAAGTTGGTGATTTGTGTGGTAAATTTCTTGGGCAAGGAGCTATCAACTTTTCCAAGTTTCACAAAAAAAATTTGTTGGCTAAGTGTGTTTTGTGATTTATAGCAACAACTATTGCCAAGTTCTTTACAAAAGTTGCTAATGCGAAGAACTTTTTTTTTTGGTTTTGTGGTTTTTGTATTGAGTGAAAACTTAAGAAATGTCAGTTACTTTAAAATAAGATAAAAGGTATGTGTTAAACTTTAACAATATGTAGTTAGGAGAGATATGCAAATATTGTCAGTAAATGGAATTACGAAAGAAAGACAGGCAGACAAAGCTAAAAGTTCATAATAAATTCGAGTTTTCGACGAATTATTTTGACAAAAAGTTAAAATTCGTTTATTTCCCTCTAAAAATCGAATTTGGCCCTTGATTATATCCTTACACATATGTCTGTACAAAATATTAAATTAAGTACATTTTTTCCGTCCATATTTTAATATGTTTTTATAAGACGACCTTTCGTGTCATTACCCGAGACTAAAATTATCACCGGCTAAAAGAAAAAGAGAAGTCCAGACAATCTAAAGGCTATATCAACGAGGCATAGCTCTAACAGGACAACTCGTCTTTTTTTTACTGGCTTGATCTAGAAACAACATGACCAAGCTAGCGGAGCCGCTGGATTCTATCATCGCCAAAGATCTTACGAAATACTTTACTCTCAAACACCGCAATAATACTCATACTACTTTCTGGAATACCAAACCTTTCGCATTCTCTCTAGAATATGAATGCTCGTTTTTTTTTTTGGTAGCTCAAAGGTTGCGCCCAATTCTTTGTAATTATTATTTATAAAAGGCCCATCTCAAAATTATTAGAATGTAAGCAAAAGCGTTTATTAACTAGAGTTCATTATAATTTAACTTATAATCAATTTGCAAGAAATTTTGTTTAATTTGATATTCCTTGGGTTTATTAACTAGGGTTGGTGAATAATTTTTTATTTGGCGTGTTGTTTGTGCCAGATGTGGCGTCTCATGTTCATGCCTGAACACGAAATTACGACTACAAATTATACGTTAATAAATCCAATTTCAATCAAAACTCTGGCTATCACGCACATAACTCCTACGCTCTGACTTCTAACGCACATGCCATCTTCTTATAGAGAACAGTTGAAGGCTTCTAAATTGGGAGATATCCATCCATTTAGAAACAGACGATCATGTCAACCATAATCTGTAGTGGCTAGTCGTTCATACATTGAGAAAAATCAATTTTAAAAAATTGTCTAAATAGTCCAAATTACCCAAATTTCCAACAGGGTCGTTTCACTAAATTGGTCCAACTATTTATGACGTCAGTTACTTACGCGACGCACTAACTCTTAGCTTACTCTTAGGTCACTTTGGATATACGATCGTTTTAGTTGTGGCGCCAGCAATAATCATACGATTATGCTGTTAGATCAGCTCACCCACGCTAAGCTTAGGTGACCCGAAGTGATAAGCAGCTAATTGTTTTTGTAACTTTCGGCTTAGCGCTCAGTCAATGTAAGCTGTTCGCAGCTCTGATTAGAGTTCAGCTGACATTTTACGAAAACAAGTGCGATAAGCAAGACGTGTTGCTAGTGGTCTTTTATTGATTTAATGTGCATAAGTGCAAAGTGCCGTATAAATATAGATATATAAATATACTTAGTTGAATTGTGCGTGTTAATACATCTTTCGAGTTAACATTATTAAAAGTTATATTAATTACACGAAAACAATAAAAACTATTCCCGGCGTTGGATTATTTTCACTATTATTTTTTTGGTTATTACCAACAAATATTCAAGTGCACGTGGCCCAAAATTACTTTTGCGACACTTTCCTGCCACTTTTCTTGAAGATTTCATTGATTTTGTGAAACAAGTCATAACTTAATCACACCCATTGGATAGGAAGGCACTTTAAGAAGGCAACTTAACCTATTTGGGAAAGCCTCGGATTTCCCAGGCCCAGACCAAGAAGCACTCATCCCGGACGAATCAGCGCTCATAGCAGCTCATCACCAATAAGCAAATACAATACATATTTTGATTATAAATTTTAAAGTCGCTTAATATTATAGTTTAGTTTTGTTCTGCGCAGCGTTTAAAATGCTGCTACCAACATAGCAAATATCACACAATTTTAGCTGGCGCTGCTGCTTCGGCTCTGTTCATTTTCAATATCTGAAGTAGCAGTCGCAGCCGAAAAGACAAAAACGAATAGATCCGATCGTAGCTCGACGCTCGCAGCTCATGATGCAAAGAATTTTACAAGGTGACGCAAAGAAGTGCGCGAATTCGGCTGCGCGGAAAAAATGGCGGCTCCGGGTTCACTTTTTGTATGGTAGCTACATGAAATAGTGGACCAATTATGATCAAACTTCACACAAATGTAAAGACATATTAAATTAAACTGACAAATATTTGGTTGCGATATTTTAAAAAACAAAAAAGTTTTTCTAGCAATAACTATTCTCATACAAAACATTTGTTTGGCAGCAGCTGGCAGCAGCAGTTTGTATTGAACTAACATACAAATGTTAATTTACAGATGCAGGCATAAGCAAATGTAAAGGAACATTTGTATGTTAATTCATTACAGCATGCTGCTCTCAGCTGCTGCCATACAAACAAGGAAATACATACAAGGAAAAACTTTTTGTTTCTTTGAATTTCGAAACCAAATTTATGCCAGTTTAATTTAGTATAAGTCTTTACATTTGTGTGAAGTTTGATCAAAATTGGTCCACTATTTCACATAGCTACCATACAAAAAGTGAACCCGCTCTCTTTTGGGAGAGACACGAATAACGGACCTGCGCGTTGCGTGACCTTCTAATTGTTGGATAAATTGCGATATTCAAAAAAACAAAAAAGTTTTTACTTGTATATATTTCCTTGTTTGTATGGCAGCAGCTGAGAGCAGCATGCTGTAATGAATTAACATACAAATGTTCCTTTACATTTGCTTATGCCTGCATCTGTAAATTAACATTTGTATGTTAGTTCAATACAAACTGCTGCTGCCAGCTGCTGCCAAACAAATGTTTCGTATGAGAATAGTAATTGCTAGAAAAACTTTTTTGTTTTTTAAAATATCGCAACCAAATATTTGTCAGTTTAATTTAGTATAAGTCTTTACATTTGTATGAAGTTTGATCAAAATTGGTCCACTATTTCATGTAGCTACCATACAAAAAGTGAACCCGGATCCGCCATTTTTTCCGCGCAGCCGAATTCGCGCACATCTTTGCGTCACCTTGTAAAATTCTTTGCATCATGCTTTTCATTATGTGTAGAGCAGTTGAGAGCTGCTGCTAGAAATGTTGCTAATAATGTATAGAGCATTGCTCAAATGTTCGATCAGCGAAGCGAAATGTTGACTCCGCTGATTTAAATGTTGACTTCGCTGTTTCAAATGTTGACTTCGCTGATTCAAATGTTGACTCCGCTGATAGAAATGTTGACTCCGCTGATAGAAATGTTGCTAATAAAGTATAGAGCATTGCTCAAATGTGGACTTCGCTGTTTCAAATGTTGGTACTTGCAGGTAGAACTATTAAAGTCTGTTTAATTTTGTTGAAAGAAGTCGACTTTTAGTTTGATGTATCATAGTTCAAATTTATTTTCTGCTATTACTACTAATTAACTATTTAACGCATATAAAAATTAAAAAAAGTAAAAAAGTAGTTTATATATATGTACATATAAATACATACATACATCTTCCAAAACCATCATGAAGAGTCTTAAAGTACCTATGCATACATAAACTACTTTTCAAATTTTTTTTTTCTCAAAAATGTTAATGTTATATGCAAATGTTACTTGGATGCTTGTGCAAAAAGTACGCTGCTGCTATGGCTCTAAATTTTGTCGCAGCTGCGAGCGTCGAGCTACGATCGGCTCTATTCGTTTTTGTCTTTTCGGCTGCGACTGCTACAGCAGATTTTGAAATTTAACAGAGCCGAAATAGCAGCGGCGGCAGCTGCTACGAAAATGTAGCTTACTTTTTAAACGCTGGTTCTGCGAACTTTAATTCTTTTTGAAAGTGCCGATGCATTTAGTGTAAAACAAAAACCCATATTATAAAGATATTAATGTGTCGTGCACAACTTTCGATTTGGTTATACTTAACTAATATCTTTCACTATAGGTACTTTAATACTGTTTTATAAAAGGGCGCGGCCAAGAAGTATAAATGAATTTTGATACTATCGTGAATTTAAGAATGGCGAGCCTCATTCTTATGCAGCTCATTTTGACATGATTGAAATTAAGCATTTTCTTTGAATTATTATTTAGGGTATTCACGCTTTGTGTTGAGTTGAGGAGTTGAAAAGTTGAGGACTTTTACAAAAACAAATACATGATTAGGGTATTCACGCTTTGTGAGCACTTGAGCACTTGAGCAGTTGAGCACTTTTACAAAAACGAAATGTATGGGGAAATACAACCCTGCGTTTCAAGTCTCAACTGCTCAAGTGCTCAACCCAGACCCTAGTCTACTTTTTGCTGTGCACTTGAGCAGAAAGTGTTGCACAATATGGTAATTCGCTGGCTTTTCAGCACTGCACGCATTTGTCATTTTTTAGCCATTTCATGATATGAAAAGCAACGAGTTACCTTATACTCGCTAAAAAAAGAAGAGCGCCAAATTTAAAATAATCAAATTGTATTAGCGCAAGTAAAAAAGGTTGTGGCTTTTTTATGCGAAATTAAGTGATTTAGACATAATTACTTGTTGTTGGAGTAAACGCAAGTAGATGAGAATTGGAAAATGCTGGGGCTGTACTACGCTTAATATATGCTGGAACTGTTTTTCAGCCCGTTCTGGCGACAGTCAATTGACTTAGGATATCGAAGTGGTCACCGCGATGCGAGAGTATAATTGCATTTGCGTCCTCATGATAGTTGTCTAAAACTTCATCAATTTTTGCGCCGCCACGCAACCCCATTGTATCTGTATTATACAAAAGTTAGTTTTTCAACAATGAATTTGTTTTAGCAGACGAACCTTCAATAAAATAGATTTCATCTAAAGCCATTTGAGCAACAGCTTCAAGCAGCATAGACTTTACGCTCTGTCTTGGCATTTTTATACCCTGTACCGTAAAGGGTATATTGTGTTTGTGCAAGCCGAAAATGTATGTAACGTACAGAAGGAGAAGTCGGAGACCCCCCAAAGTTACCTAAAGTATGATCAGAGTGACTAGAGAAGTCGATATACCCATGTCCGTCTGTCCGTCTGACCGTCTGACCGTCTGTCCGTCTGTCCGTATGAACGCCTAGATCTCAGAGATGGTAAGAGCTAGAGCAACCAAACTTTCAGATAAGATCCGTTATTTATCCATAGGAGACAAGTTTATTTTATTTTTTTGATATCGGGACTACATTATATAGCTCCCATAGGGGTGTTTCAGAGGACCTCGAAAAAAAGCAAAAGTTTTAGATGGATAATTCGTTTGCTTATGAAAATATCATAACCAAATTTGGCAATCGGAAGTTTTTTAGAAACCCCCAGCACTGTACCAAATTTTATCAAAATCGGTTGACTATATCATATAGCTCCCATAGGACCAATCGGTCGAATATTTGTTTTATGTACAAAATTCGTTGTGTTTCGTTTGTTTGTGAAGATATTGTAACCAAATTTGGCATTTATAAGTTTTTAAGAGTTCCCAAGCACTGTACCAAATTTGATCAAAATCGGTTGACTATATTATATAGCTCCCATAGGGCCAATCGGTCAAAAAAACGCTTTTTGTACAAAATTTGTTGTGTTTCGTTTGTTTGTGAAGATATTGTAACCAAATTTGGCATTCAGAAGTTTTTTAGAGATTTTCAACACTGTACCAAATTTGATCAAAATCGGTTGACTATATCATGTAGCTCCCATAGGGCCGATCGGTCGAAAAAATGTTTTTGATTAAAAATTCGTCTGTTTTTGGTTGTTTATGAAGGTATCATAATCTAATTTGGCAATCAAATGTCTTTTGGTGTTCTTAAGCAATTTACTGGATTTGATTGCAAGCAGTTGTACAGGGTATCCCAAAGTCGTCCGCGCCCGACTTTAACGTACGCCATCTTTAAATATAAATTTTAACTATTGATGATAATTTGCAGCAATTAAGAAATGTAAGCAAACACAAGAAGAGGAAGCACAAACTCAAATACGGTTTTTCTGCAATTGTTTCGTTTTTGCAGCAATAAAATAATAAAAATCTGTGTAATCCATAGCTACTTTAGCTACAGGTTCTATTAATTTTATGTTCTTACTCTGCATTTTTAATTCAAGATTTTTAATTTTAATGCAATTTGTACCAATTTACAAATGTAAACAAACACATGGAAGAACAAGCACAAACTCAACTACGGTTTTTTTGCAATTATTTCATTTTCGCTGCAGAAAAATAATAAAAATCCATGTAATACATAACTACTTTAGCTGCAGGTTTCATTGAAATCGATTTTATGCTTTGACTCGGCATTTTTAATTCAAGTTTTTTAATTTTAATGTCAATTGTACCAATTTACAAATGTAAACAAACTCTGGAAAGAAGAAGAAAACTCAACAACTCATCTCATGAAACTCAACAGGGCTGTTCACGCTTTGGCCTGCGGACTTTTTCCTCAACTTTTCAACTCCTCAACTCAACACAAAGCGTGAATACCCTAATTATTAATTTAAGTTCAAATTTCTTGCATAACTTTTACCCTTCTTTGTAAGACGACAACCTTTATTTATTAATTGTATTTGGTTGCAATTTATATAATGATGCTTACTTTTTTTTTATCATTTTATTTTATATTAATAATTTCTTAGCCCAGCAGCGTCATCGATTGAGCTCAACGATCACCAAGCCGGAGTGAGTAACAATATAAAAGTGTTTATGAATTTTCTTGGCAAAAACAAATATATATAACGATTGTTGTACATTTATTTGAATTCACATTTATTTTTCTTTACCATATTATTATTATTACTGTTTATGTCTCGCTTTACGTTCACCAATGTAAAGAACGCGCTCTCTTTCCTTCATAACAGCGACAAGCGAAAGGCAAGAAGGGCATTTAAAAAAGACAGCTTGTGGTGTACGGACGTGCTCGCGCTGAATTTTCTTATGTGCGTTTGAGTGTTTAGGTTAGGTTAGGGCGGCAGTCGGGACCTAACGTCCCAACTCACTTAGGCCAGAGAATTGGCCCGTTGTGATACCGCTGGGTGGGCCTTACACCACCCTTCCCCCATTCAGGAGGTCCCCCATATGTTCCAAAATCACGCCCATCCGGCGGCTTTAATAAACCTCGAGAGGCTTCTTGGACTCTTTTCCGAGAGTTGGGATAGGTCATTAAAGACGTATGATTTAAGGAATCGGAGCCTTGTCTTACACAGCCCAGGGCAGTGACAGAACAAGTGCTCCACCGTCTCCAGCTCCTCCTCATCTCTACAACTTCTACAGAAATCATTGTGAGGTGCGTTGAGCCTTGATGCATGGATACCCACCAGCCAGTGTCCGGTGATTGCCCGGATAACTGTCGAGCACTGAGCTCTATTTAAATCGCAAAGTTGCTTTGTTCTCTTTTTGCAGTATACCGGCCATGTCTGCCGTGAGATTCTACACGTGTTCGATATCCGATTCCACGCTTGATTAGCAGCTAGAGCAAAGTGATTCTTAATACTCAATTTACAGCTGGCCATAGGTATACCCAGACGCTCCTTATCCTGAAGGAGGATGCTGGTAGTTCCTCTTCTTGCCAGTTCATCCGCAATGCAATTGCCCTCAATATCCCTGTGTCCCGGGACCCAGATGAGGTGGATCGAAAACTGTTCTGCCATCTCCTCCAGAGATGAACGACAGTTGTTCACTGACTTCATGCATGATGTCATGGATGCTAGAGACTTAATAGCCGCCTGGCTATCTGAGTAAATACAGATATTGTTGCTACCAATTGGTAGGTTTTTAATTATTGAGACGGCTTCCTGAATTGCCATGACTTCAGCCTGGAAGACACTGCAGTGATCTGGGAGCCTAAAAGATATTCTTACGTTGTGTTCCTCAATGTAGACGCCCCCGCCAACACGGTCGTCTAACTTGGAACCGTCCGTGAAGATTTTTGTTGAGCCACTTGGGCCCGGTATGCCAACATTCCATTCTTCCCTGGTTGGAAAATGGGTCTCGAATGCTGTTGAAAAGTGTTCCTGTGGGGAACAGTAGTCCGTACCATCAGGAATTAGAGGATTACCATTAAGAATCCTAGAGTGACCGAAGTCTAGGCCATTCCATTTTCTTGCCTCTCTCATACGTAGAGCTGATAGAATGGCTATTTGCTTTCCCACTTTATCCAGGGGCAATAGGTTTAGGATGGCATCTAATGCTTCATTTGGGGTGGAGCATAGTGCCCCGCTGATAGTTAATTCTGCAGTCCGCTGAACCTTACTTAGCTTTTTTAGGACGGTTTTCTTGTCCATTGATGGCCACCAGATTGAGACTCCGTAGAGGAGAATCGGTCTCACGATGGCAGTGTATAGCCAGTAGACTATATTAGGAGACATGCCCCATTTGAGACCAATAGCCTTTCTGCATATATACAGGGCGATCGTGGCTTTCTTCCTTCGATCTTCCGTATTTAGGTTCCAGTCCAGTTTACTATCGAGGATTAGACCAAGATATCTGGCTGAACCGCTGAATGGTAGAGTGACACCATTTAATTTTGGGTTTAAGAGAGGGGGTATTTTGTACCTCCTGGTGAAGAGCATGAGCTTGGTTTTTTCTGGATTAACTCCTAACCCGCTATCTGCAGCCCATTTGGAGAGAGTGCATAATGCGTTTGTCATGCGCTCACATAGTGTTTGAGGATATTTTCCCGAGAAGGCAACTGCCACGTCATCCGCGTATGCAGTTATACTGCATCCACCACCCTCCAAGGTGCGCAGAAGACCGTTTATTGCTACATTCCAGAGGAAGGGAGAGAGGACTCCCCCCTGAGGCGTTCCTCTATTTACGTATCTTACGATACTGGAATTCCCTAGAGAGGATTGAATAACTCTACATCTGAGTAACTGTTCAATGAGACTGATGACCGTCGATTCCACTCTCAGGTCCTTCAGTGCTTCAATAATTGTCTCAGGTGTAACATTATTAAAAGCCCCTTCAATGTCTAAGAAGGCGACTAATGAGAATTCTTTATAGTGTAGTGATTTCTCTATTCCTGAGACTACAGAATGCAGAGCTGTTTCGGTGGAGCAGCCCTTTTTGTATGCATGTTGTGATTCAGACATTTTGGATTGAGGAATGGTTTTCCTGAGCTGTAGACCAATTAGTCTTTCCATCGTCTTCAGAAGAAAAGATGAAAGGCTAATGGGTCTGAAATCATTGGGAAGTGTATGCGTAGCCTTCCCTGCCTTTGGAATAAAGACTACTTTTGATATAAGCCATGGTTCCGGAATAGTTCCAGTGGCTAAAGTTCTTCGGAAAATATCTGTCAGCCATCTTATGACAGATTCCCCTCCATGCTGCAATTGCGCCGGGATAATATTGTCTGGTCCCGGCGATTTATATGGCTTGAACGTGCTTAGAGCCCATTTAACCTTATCATAACTAACCAAGTTGGCAGGGACCTGTGACCAGTCCACCCTAGGATTGATCTCCACTGGCTTGTTGGAGGAGCAACCTGGAAAGTGGGTGTTGGTGAGCAGTTTTAGCGATTCCTCGCTTGAAGCTGTCCATCTACCGCTGGATTCTCGCAAGTATCCAGGTGTCGATGCGCATTTAGACAGCACCATTCTTAGCCTTGCAGCGTCAGTGGTACTTTCAATCTCGGAGCAGAAGAGCTGCCATGATGACCGTTTGGCTTGACGGACTGCCTTCTTGTATTTTGACAGGCTGACTTTATATTCATTCCATGAATTTTCGTCATCCCTAGTTCTAGCACTATTGAACAGTTTGCGACAATTGCGACGTAATTGCCCAATTTCCGACGACCACCAAGGAGGTTTGTCTTTCCCCCTTGGTGTTCTTAATTTGCACGATTTTTTAAAAGCATTATTGCATGCACTTGTGAGCGTTTTGATCAGGGTGTTATTGAAGTCTTCCGAGTTAGGACCTCTTGGCGGGTCCTTAGGAAGCGTTCTACCCATAATCTCCTCAAAAAGCCCCCAGTTTGCCGAGCGGGGGTTTCTAAATTTCCCTTTAATGGACGGGGCTAGGGATATCAACGTCTCAATATACCTATGATCCGAAAAGGAGTGGTCGCTCAGGACTCTCCAATTTTGGACCATATGGTACAGAGAGTTTGACGCCAAAGTAAGGCCTAGGACTTCACTTCTATTTCTTATAATAAAGGTAGGGTCATTACCTCTATTGCATATCAATAAATTAGTAGACAGGATGTAGTCAAGAAGTAACTCACCCCTTATGTTAATATCAGTGCTTCCCCACTGAGTGTGATGAGCATTGGCGTCGCACCCTATTAAAAGGTCGATTTTTTCGTCCTCGCTATCCTTCACAAGGCGACGTACCCCTTGTGGAGGAGGATTGCTCTGGTCGTGAGCCATATAACACGAGCTTAGTCTCAGGCTGCAGGATTCCAACTCTAGGCTTACAGGTGTGTTGTCTTCATCACTGTAATTAGGAAGCAAAAATACATGCAAGTGCTTTTTTGCTAGAATGCAGGTACGAGATTTACCTGAGTTTTGCGCTACTAAGAGCTTGTAGTCATTTGTCCTCAACCCAGAAATCTGACCTTTGCTGAGCCAGGGTTCCTGGATGAGGACTATATCGACTTCGCCTTGGCTGAGGCGAAGCGTTAGAGCTGCTGAAGCTGATATACAGTGATGTAGGTTAATTTGGAGAAGTCTTATCGACATTTTCCATATTAACCTCCACCACTGTTATATTGGCCTCTTCTTCATCGGTATCCCCGAGAATGGAGTCATCGTCCCTCTGACCTAGCTTGGAGAGCTCCCTTGCTAGGTCCGACGATTCCGAGGCATATCCCTCCAGGATATCCTCTCCTTCACTCATCACCTCCGGGATGACAGGCTCTGGGTCTTTCAGCTGTGGTTCGGGCGCGGCTTGCTTGCCACCCGCAGTGTCTGTGCGGTACACCCGAATCACAGCTTTCTTATACCCATATCTAACCACGCCATCCACTTTGGCTAGGGCTTCCGCAGATTCTTTATTTATGGTCAGCATCACCTGCCGTGATGGACCAGCTGCTTCTTCCACTTTGGCGATCCGCCAATCATCCGTTTTCAGGTGCGGGTTACACACCTGAAACAGCTTCAGGATCTTCTCTGGATCCTCTGGCTTAGCCGACACCCAAGCCCGAGCCCTCGGTCTGAAGGGAACATCCTCCCAGTCTACGGCCACAAGCTTTGCGCCTGGGTAGACCTCACCTAGAGCTGAGATAGCTCTTTTGTAGGCCTCAGCCGAGCGTGAATCCTCGCAGGCGATGGCTTTCACCGTGCCGAGGTGCCACCCGGCATCGCTGCAGAGAGGTGGGGGTCCTCCACTACTCTCCAATTCTTCCAAGAACCGGTCTTGCAGCTCATTTTCCACCTTCGCCCACAGGTTACGGGGGACAAGACCATCCTTGTTGCCCTTGTCTAGGACGCCAAGGAGGATCTTGCCTCTCGTAACCTCAGCGAAAGAGCGGTTGAGGGGCTGAGGCCGCGTTCTTTTTGGCGGAGGCGCAGTATCTTCTGCAGACCTTTGCCGCTTTGCCTTTCCTTTTGACTTGCCTGGGCCTGCTGGCTGGAAGCCTGGCAATATTTCTCTGGCCCATTCGACCAGCCTCTTACCCTCCGGTGATTCCTCCGGAGAGGTAAGGTTTTTTTGGAGAATTTCTCCTGCACGTCGCCTGTCTTGGTACGACGGCTTATTTGGTGGTGGCATCTTCGGAGTAGCCGACTCTGAAGAGTTAGCAGCCAGCCCCGCCTTGGATGTAGAGGCATAGCAAGTCTGCTTCGCCTTTGCATCCAAGGAGGGGATGCACTGCCTTCCCACAGAATCTAGGGAGGACGGTGGGTTTGCCGCCCTACCCTTGTCGGCACAGTCCAAGACGGAAAGGACACCCGAAGGTTCCTTTCTCACCTCGCTTGTAGCTACTTTCGACGGGAGCTTCGTCCCTTCCGTATTTTGGCGAGTTACGGACTCATTTTTGTTTTTGTTTTTGTTTGAAAAATTTGAAATCATAGTTTGGACCCACGAGTAGGCGGGAAGGGGAGAGTCACCCGCGGCATAGCCCGGGTACCGCGGGAAGCCATTTTTAAAACTGGAGGTCGGCAGGTATCCAGAGTTCGCAAAGTAGAGACTGAGACCCCCTCAGCCATTCATCCCTCGGCCTTTGCTGTTCCACCTTAGCTTGGGGTAATTTTATCGAGTTTTCTTCTCTCGCCCGAACTACTATTAGTCAGCACCCATGGCAGAGACATGACCGTACCATGGGCCTGCTTCCAGCCGCCCTCGCGTGGAGAGTGTAGTCGCACTTCCAGAAGTGTGTCACAATTACGGCGCGTACCCTGGTCTTGGGTTACACGTTATTCCCCTTGTGACACCAACTGGCTGACGGCCCTTTTAAAAAAATGTGGAACGCTTCACGATTTTGCGTGTCATCCTTGCGCAGGGTGTTTGAGTGTTTAACTTTATGTAAAATATTTAAAAAGTATATTTTGCCAATAATTTTGTGTGTATACGTGTACTTTTATTGTTATTGGCACAAAACAGGCTAAAATAATCAAGCCCCCTCCCTGGCTAAGTGGGATCGGCCGCTGCGTTCGTATGGTTGCTTTACTGTGCACCGTTGGTTGTGATATTGTCCTCAAGTGTCTCAAGGCCAAAGTAGCGGAGTCGCAACCAAAGGCGCACACAATTTCACAACAGCGGAGTCGCATTTCGTCACACAGCTACAAACATTAACGTTGCGTCGAGAGAGAGCAGCAGCAAAGGTGCCTTCGTTGCCGCGCTCAGTAGATCTGCTCTCCCGCTCTCAGCGATTTGTGTGGCATTGCCAGTTTTGAAAACTGATAGAGCAACGAAAGGGAATACACAAAATTTCTTATATCTAACTGGACCTACATAAACACACACGGACTTTATACATATATAACTGCTTTATATATAACTGCTAACATATACATATTTTTGACAATAACTGAGTGTAACATAAACACTTGAATTTTAAACATAATTTACTTTGAAAAATAATTGTTTGTTTTTATTAAATAATGTAATATTTAATTTGTATTAGACGATAAACGGAGAAAAAAGAAAACAAAAGAAAAATCCTATATGAAATAAGTAATACGCTAAATGAATTAGTTACATTTATTTTTAAGTTCTTATATATAACAAAATTTAAAACAGAGTTACATCCTGCTACGTCATTGGGCCCAACGAACGCGCAGGATGAACGTGAGTTAAATCATTTTATTTTATTTAATCAATATCTATTTAAAAAGAATATTAATAATGTAACTAAACCGTTTGAATTTGACAAGTTTTGAATTGGATAATTTAAGTTTTTCTGCCTTCTTTTAAATACCTTATTTTGAAATCATATAATCATAAACCATGAATTTTGAATTTCAATATTAATTTTGTCATAAATCTTTTATATATTATTATTATGTTAGTTTAAATAAATAGTATCAAAATCATCATGACTCAGGCGTATCGAGTTTAACAGCTTTTAGCTGACGTGTTTAGGGGCAATTGCTAACATCGCTCCGCCAATTGCCAAGGTTGGGTGGGTACAGAGATGTGGATAAATACCATCTTAATCCACATCGATAAGTCGGAGTACAGCAAATTTTTTTTATTTAGCAATCTAACCGAATCGGCAATAACTGGCTTCATTGATTTTATCGTATCATTTTTAGTTTCTGATATCGTGCACTTTAATTATTATGTTAGGTGTCACGGAATAGGGTAAGGAAAAGAACCCCGCCGATCCGACGAGCTAGGCATAGAGCGATGCATAGTGCACGAGACTTCCGATCCCTATCCGATGCAATGGCCATTTTAGGCCTTGGCAGCCGCACGTTACATAGTATAGTTTTTCTGATAAATATTTTAATTATACATATATTTTAACACAATAGTAGGTTTCGATGGAAACTTGCTATTATATTTATATTGTATTAATTATTTTAGTAAATTTACTTATTGTCTAATAAAGACAGATTGTAAATAAAATGCAAAAAAAAAAAAAAAAAAAAACATATTTTAAATAATGTTTTAAATATCAATTCTGTTGTCCACAGTAGAGCATGGCGGTATCACGACTAACATGAAATCATATTGACATGGTTAAAGGGTCAATTCTGATTGTAGGATTGCACAGGATGGGAGGGTATAGAAAGAGAGACCAGGAACATACGAGTCTCCATATGAATAGGAATAACGACCAGCTAATTCCTCAACCATGTTAACCATAGTATTCTCCTCTGTCGGGAGTGTAATATCAGATTTGTATAGATTAATTAATTAATATCATTTTTATTTTAGTTCTTTTTGCTGAGTGCACCTAAAACATTGCACGTATGTGTCTACCTTTTGGGAGATTGGAAAGAACCCCGAGAATCCGGCGAGCTAGTTAGAGCAAAGCTAGAGGTGCACGCCTCGAAATCCCTGGTAGAGAGTAGGAATATGAGTTTAAGGCTATATATATATTGTGTGTTAGGCCCGTTTGTCCGATTGCTGTCGTTAGCAGACTTTAAACCACCCTCTCTCAACAGCTAAGAGGAACACAAGATACATTACAGTCGAATATTACCAATATAGTGGGACTTCATCAACATCTCAAAGTTTACCCATACTCTCATACATTATACACTACTATTTGTGTATAATGTTTCGCTACTAAACAGCAAGCATACTACAAATCAAACTATGGATGTCGTAATATGGCAAACTTTAAACTAAACATATGATTACAGATATCACTAAAACAGGGAAAACGGGTTACCCAACCAACACTTATCGGTCGTTCACACACTGTCATTCTCAATAACGAAAAGTCCAAAGCAAGCAGTCTACCATCTTGAAAGTCACTTAAAGAACGTTGTATTTTGGGCAACGAGCTAAAATGCAAATATGTATTATAACGTTTACATTAAAAAAAAATGGACCTTCTCGCCTATCCCCAAAACAACAGAACTATCCTTCAGACAAACGAAGTTACCTACTAAAGTGCCGAGTTGTTCAACCAGAAGCATTGGGAATGGTTTGGGTAAAAAAAGAACTCTGGACTATCCACATAAATATTTCATTTATTTTGTGTATAACTTTTTTAATTTGTTACAATTTTCAAATTTAGAAATTTTTACCAAACTTCACATTTGTGAACTGGGTTCATTGCTGACCCCTCAGCACATTGGAAGTCGTTAGAAAAATCTTTCATATTTTTTAATGTACCCAAAATACGAAATTGTGGTGGTGCGTGATCATCAGTAATAATACGCTCCTTAAGATCTTCTTTGCTACTTTTATGACACCACGATTGAGCAAATGCAATCCAAAACATCTGTTGACCTGTATAGTTAAGACCGGGCAATGTGGGCTCATTTCCATTCTTTATAACCCAACGTTTATAGGCAAAATATGCCTGCTTGGTGCCTCCATTATCGGCAATGTTCTCTCCCTGTGTATTGATGCCATTGACCTTTAGGCCGGTAAGAGTTTCTGTATAATTTCCATATTGTTTAACTATGCACTGAACTTTCTTCAGATATTCCTTTGCACTTTCATCCTGCCACCAATTGTGCAAGCTTCCATCATAATCAACCTGACTGCCTTTGTCGTCGAAACCGTGAGTCAACTCGTGTCCAATAGCTTGTCCTATGGCGCCATAGTTCATATAAAATGGTCGCTGAGCATTGAAAAAGTAACCCTGTAATATACCAGCCGGAATTTGTATACTGTTTGCACTTGGGTTGTAATATGCGTTTACATCGGTTATTTCCATTTGATGTTTCCAATCGGTTTTATTAACCGGTTGGTGCAAATTATTATATTCTTTGTCCGTATTGAATTTATTGATCTTAAGATGAGATGCAAAAAATTCCTTTTCATTGATGCCAAGCTTATCGTAATAATCAGCTAGCTTTTTATTATCCAGCAACTCATCCGGATAACCAACATGTGCATACACATGACGAAGTTTTTTTTTGACTTCTTCCTTTGTTACTTTATCCATCCAGGTTACATTATTAAGGATACCATTGAAAACCCATTTAATATTATTGATCATATCTAACGCAATCGCTTTAGATTCCTGATTGAAATAATTGTGAACGTAAAGTGAGCCCACAGCTATGGGTAGTTTTGCAATCACAGTGTCCACGCATTTCTTCCAACGTGGCATTTGTACTCGAATTCCATTTTTCTCTTTTTTGTATTGTAATTCACGGTTGCGGAAATCTTTACTCAGATATGGAACTAACGAAAGATGGATGCGATACATCATATAGTTGGCAATGACACGATTCGGTGTCTTCGTTAAAAGCGGACCCAACTCATCAAAGAATCTGGGCACTTTTAAATTAATTAACTCGTCTCCCGTTATGGTATTATCATGTGGGAGTAAACTGTTCATAAACAAAAGCCACTGGACATAGGGATACCTTTGTTGCAGTTGCCCAATAGTATGTATATTGTTCAACTTTGATAAATCTCTGAGCTCTTCTGCTGGTAAGCTAATGGTGGCTAATGCAATCTCAAACTCCAGTGATGTAAGTAGTTCCTCTTGAGCTCGAGTTTTGTTAGCACCAAATAGCACCGCAATGTCAACCATATACTCATAGTAAGCAGAGACCTCTTTCTGGCTAAGACCTTTCGCCAAATACTCTCGACTGAGTCCAAATGAGGGTTGATCCAACTTTATAATGTATCTGGAGTTATTTTTATTGTCTGGGCCAATGTTAAATGCCAAAATGTAATTTGTTCTATACTCTGCTGTTTGCTTCTCCCAAGACCAGATACCATCCAAGTCCCAGCGATCTCCCAACAGCACGGGCCATCCACCCATTGCTTCTATCATCTTAACAATTGGTGAGGTACCCAGACATTCAATATGTTCTTCATTCATGCACGCCTTATATAACATATTTGGTAAGCGATAATGTTTTGGGTCAGTTGCTGGACGCTCAGCTTTTATTAGTTGATAAACTTGTTCTTGCACATTGTCCCCTATCATTGAAAAAGTACTTACGACTGCCTTATCATCAGGAATCTTGGCCTCGTCCAGAAAGGTACCACATGCAAACTCATAAAAGTCATCGCACGGATTAACTCCCGGTTTCATTTTGCTGAGTACACTTGAAGCAATTTGTTTGCATTCTTCGCTTAGGCATTCGTCTTTGGAGAGAGTTGTACTTCTTAATAGATTTTGAACTACTGGGACTCCCTTAGCTTTTGCATAAAGAGTCCCTGCCGTACATATAGACAGGATGCAGCTCAGTATAAGTGCCAAAGCCACATGATTTTTTAACGCATCTTGTTTTATCCACAAATTTTTTGTTGAAAACGCTGTCGGCATCTTAACTCGATTTTTAAGATGACTTTACGGACGCGCAACCAAATAACGACTAAACCCTAAAGCTCAATGCTAAACTTTTTAAATAGAGATGAGGCCAATTCAAATGTGAACTAATTGTTAAAATAACAATACCATTTTATACCCTGCCCCTTGAGGGGTATATTAAATCTTTGGAATTGTATGCATAATGAAGGAGAAGTCACCGGAGACTCATCAAAGTTACTTCCAGGCCATTTATACACCCATGTCCGGCCGTTAGATCTCCTTTTTGAACGCCTAAATCTTGGACATTATATGAACTATGATAACCAAATTTAAGATTATAAATATTTAATCTGGTCAAGTATTTTTTTGCCATATATGACGTCACGTCAGCTCTAATCTGTAACAGTAAACAAAAATAATACAAATAATTTTCGATTAATGCCAAACACCAAAGTTATTAGTCGAAAAGTTCAGTGCCAAAAGCAAACATAATGGTATCTAAGTTTGTAGATTTTCGGGTCAAGTTAAATTATCATTGATGTTTATTTTATTTCGTCGTGTAAAGCATCAAAACATCGGTGCTACCGACTTTAAAGTTCGCAATTCTATTAGCCATAAAATGTTTGTAAAAATTACTCTATTATTAAATTGCTATTAAAAGTATAATTTACGATAATGCACTAGGGTCTTAAGTTTAAGGCAGTATTTTAAATATAGGGTACTTTTTAATCTATGGTAACATAACTATTTTTATTACAATATACAATTTTATTTTTTGTTATAATATAAAAATGAATGATATACGTTTCACTTCTAACAATAAATGTCACATTTCACAAGCAAAATATTTAAGTTGCAGTTTTTGTTTGTGCGCGTTTTTCGTATCTGCGTATGGGACTTTTATACATATGTAAGTACATGAGCCAAAATAAGCAAAGCGGGCCACTTTTTAGTCGACCTCTTCGATTTTAATGATTTTTACATATCGACCCCTTTGCGCGAAATTATCGTATGTTACAAAAACCAAGTTTTACAGGACAGCCATTTTTCTACTTTTCTCTGCTTTCGCTTGCAATATCAAAATGAAAATTTACATGTGCTTAGATAATTAACTAATATAACTACACCTAAAAGTATTCCGGTGAAAAAGTTCAAGTTATCCGAGAAAAACGTATTTTTTGGCATATACGATAATTTCGCTCACAACATTTCGTAGATGCGTGTGTAGAAAATGGCACTTACGATGTCATTTGTCAATGTTAGAAATAAATTGAAACAAAGATTTATTTGTGGTTTTATGTATTTGTTCATTATTTTTTAACTTAGAATGGTACAAAGTAATAAAAAATGTAATCAATATTTAACAGAATCATGAATTCATTAAAAAAAATCTAAAAAAAACCAATAATAATAATAAGTGAGTTAATCTTCTTCGTCGCTTTCATTTAACACGTCTTTCTCGCGTACAGAATATTTTAAATTTAAATACTCATTGTGGTATTTTGACGGTATGCTATTTTTTAAACATAGATTTTTCATATCATTGAACTTTTGCAAAGAGATACATAAAGGTGAATTGTACAACTTTTGTAAGTTAAAGGTAAAATTAAAGTTATTTATAGTTTTTTTAGTCGAATTTTCGGATAATCCGTAAATGAGTTCAATTGATTTTGATTTTTTGTCTAATAAAGCTTTGCGAACTTTATTTATGTTTAGTTTAACTTTGTTTGATAGTAACAGATCTGCAAAGGACTTCCAGTTTTCAAACTCTGAGTGGCCTATTTCAATACAGTTGTACCCCGATGGATTAGTTCGTGCATTGCGAATAATTGTGAGCCATTCACTTGGCGCCGAAATGGTATGCCTGCGTACAAATGATTCAATTGTGCTATGCACAGAATCAACTGGCATCATTGTATGACCGGTAAGTAAATATGTTATTTTAATTTTTTCAACGAAGTTTGATAACAATAGCCATTTCTAGTGCCGTTTTCATAAACGCTGAAATTGTAGTAGGCGTACTTGCGTGAGTAAAAAAGGGTTATATTATTTCCGAACGGAGTATTCAAAACTTTTTGCAAATCGAAGCTGGCGCAAACAAAACTAGACACATTTTTGCTTTCATTTTGATCTCTTAAAAAATTAGCCTTGTCCTTATCTTTGTCTCTTATATGCATCCTATACTCATCGGAATTCTCCAAACGTTTTTTTTTCTCTTCATCACGATGTTTAATATTTTCGCACTTAGTGCACTTATCTTTTTTTGGCAAATGAAAAACTATATTAAAATCTTTTTGAAAAACCTGTCTGACAACCCAATTCGACACAATGCAGTTGCTGAGGTTCTTATCGTTCATATATTGAGTGTAGCATCTATAAAGGGTTTGCTTGTTTCGAAATTCTTGTGGCAAATAAACTTTAGTACTTTTGGCTCTACAATAATGTGACGGCACAGCTGGAAGTTTTTCAAGATATTGTCTTAGAAGCTTTATGTTCTGCTCATATGTTTTATTATGAGGCCGAACTTTAGCTTTTGGCTGAGCATAATTATTTTCCCTTAAAAGATATATTAACATCATTTGAGAAATATTTAAAGTTGCCAGCATGAATTTTTGACAAACTTTAAAAACGAACCCTTTGTGAGTAAAATTATATTCAAAAGAATTGTTTCGTCTACAATCTCCTCCTTTGACAGCAGCTATCCTTCGTTGAATTTGTTTTTGATTTATACAAGAAAGCAGCCACATTCTTCTTTTTGCTTTTGACATTCCCCAATAATGTTTTTTGCATTACTTTTTAATATTTTTTTATTAAACAAAACACACAATTTAAGAGACATCAAACAACCAAAACATCACCACATAATCATAATTACACATTAACAAAATCCACATCAAATTACTTTTAAGTTATATTATTTACTTACGGTTTTGGAAACTGATAGCATTATTAAGGCACTATTTATTAATTTTTTTTATTTTTTTTTAACTGATTTTTTATTTAACTGATTACCTCAAACACATGATCCGAAAAAGAATGCATGCTAAATGCTTCTCTTCAACTTTAATACAGCCTTTACTGTAAAATTAACGGTAAAACGAATAGAGGCAAAAAACAAAATATACGGGGGTGCCACAGAAAACCATTTCGTTGCAATTTCGTTGACATTCCGATTCTTGGTGCCACAGACATGATTCGCAACGGTTTCAAAATCTTCGACAAAATTGCTTGAGATTTGATTAAATTCACCAATAAAAACTAATTTATTCAATGAAAGTATTACTTATTTGGAAAGTGTATTTAATTTCTGTGTTTTCTGTATCTTTGTGTTTTGACAAATTTAATGTTTTGATTCATGATTTTCATTTTTGCGAAATCTTTATTAAAATCCTTGGTACATTTGCCATTCTGTGTCAATGTGCAAAATCTTTTCGTGGCAAGGAGTTGCCACCTAGTTGCTGTTCTAAATAATAATAATTCGAAGTGATTATTTTAGCATATTAATAGATGTTTTTGATGTTAAATGAAAGTTAAAAAATTGCTTTTTTTATTTTAACTAATTTGTCGTTATGAAGTGCGCCGAATTTAATGCAAAATTAAATAAATAATTGCTGTGCACCTTTTTCTCCTAAGGTGGCAATGTACGGCTGCTAGGCAAGGTTGTGAATGTCAATAATTTAGCAGTTTAGGTTTAAAATTAAAATATCAGTAGCGCAACCTAAGGAGAAAAAAGCCACAACAGCAAATGATTTTAATAAATGAAGTAATATATTCAATAAATAAAAGCGTCGTTTTAAATAATTGGCGAGTGCATCGAAAATACTAAATCCATCTACTGCAAGGACACAACTAGCATTACAATTTTCACTAGCATTTGCGTGTGTGTGTTTCTTTGCTGGACTGTATGACAGCCTTGAAGCTATCTAGAGGTTCTTCGACACCTTCGCTCCACCTTTTCTTCGTCCATATGTGTTTTTTTAAGGCATCAATGGCTAGAAATCCCGCAAGTGGCATTTTAAAAATTATTTACTATTTTCGTGCAAATTTGCAAATGTAAACAAACGAAATTTGCCATTCACTACGCTGAGGACAGCTGTTGACCCGTAGGGTTGCCATACAAACTCTTGTATTGGGCGGTACAAATATTCAAACTTTATTTAAATTTATTTTGTACAAATGGAAATTAAAATGATGCAAAACATGCTGAAAATTATCGCTTAATGTAATAAAGAATAAACTTTATTGGATCACTGTTAATAAACATTTATTTAAATGAGTTTCTAAATGTTCTAAAATAATTTTTGCAAGGTAGCAACCCTTTGCTGCCATTCTTGCAAAAGCGTAAACATTCGAAATTAATTGTTCGAAAAATGAAATCTTTAAGATTTGTGTGGCACCTTTTAACGATTCGGTTTCAAACCGTTGCCAAAAGCGTTAACGATTTCTGTGGCACCCCCGATAGCGAGCAATTCGCTTTACCTTATAATTCTAACTTATAAGGAAATATGTAGTAAATATTGCAACAACTACAATATGCAAAATATTCTTCATTGGCAGATACGATAAAATCGCTCACAAGAAAAAATGGATTGTAACATACGATAAAGTATTCAGTCAATTTTTGGAGCAACGAAGTGGAATTCGCCTACAATATTTTGTCAGGTGACGTGTCTTTGAATGTAGAACAAAATTGCATCAAAAACTTAATTTCGAAACAATTGGCATATACGATAATTTCGCGCAAAGGGGTCGATATGTTGCAGAGCTACTAGAGAGTAGTAACCATGTAAAGGGTCATCAATCTTGAGGTTTTTTTTTTCAATAAAGTTTTTTTGCGAAACCACTCGTGAGTACTGTCAAGTTGCCATGTGTTTTTTATTCATTTTTCATTGCCATTTCATCATGGAAAACTTTTACCCGAACAACGTTTACAAATCGTACAATTATACTACGAAAATTCGCGTTCTGCGAAGAATGTTTTTCGCGCGCTTAGGCCATTTTATGGTCGCCATAATCGACCTACTGAGACCACTATTCGCCATACCATCAACAAATTTGAGACCCAATATTCACTATTGGATGACACTCGACCGAATAAACCTCGTCCAGCGCGTTGTTTATGGGCCGGTGGAATCATGGGTCCATATTTCTTCAAAAATGACGCTTGCCACCGCGTAGCCGTCAATGGCGACCCTTATCGCACCATGATAATGAATTATTTGCTACCTGAAATTGAAGCCCGAGATCTCGACGACATTTGGTTTCAACAAGACGGCGCTACTTGCCACACTGCCCGTGAAACAATGGACATATCGAGGAACCAATTTGAATTGGCCACCAACGCCGATTATGCTTAAACCATGCTGCGCGTCATCGAAAATTGGAACATCCGCTTGGATGAGCTACGGCGCAGTTTCGGCCAACGTTTGAAAGGGACTATTTTTAAAAAGTGAATGGCAAGAACGGTTCTTTTTATTGATAATAAAGTTTTTCCGATTAATTTGAAATTTTTGCTCCTCCAGATTGATGACCCTTTATATATATATAGATAAAAACGAAATTTAAAAAGAACAAATAAAATATATTGGTGATCCATGTCGATGTTGCTGCTGAAAATCAGTTTTAATTTATGGTATGCATGCACAGGCACATAAAAATAATAAAAATCAATTTTTTTAATTTTTCTGTAGCTTACTCTTTACAAAAAAAAAAAATTATGAAAAAAGCGAGAACGATATAAACGCTCTTCTTTAAGGCAATTTGATTTTTTTTAAAGAAATAAAGATGCACAGAAATGATGGAGGGCTACGCCAGGTATACCAAAAAATATAAATCCGCCAGCTCCAAATAAAAAACTGAAGTGGCGTTGTTTTTTTTTTTCTCTTTTTTTTTGACCGAGATTTCAGTATGCTCGCTTAGATCCGCTGGGCTTCAAACATTTTGGTCAAAAAAAACACAAAATATTGATTAGACACTATCAAGAAAAATAAAATATCAAAACCAATCAATCTGGGACTATTGCCTCCAAAACGCCACGCACCATATTTGAAGTGTTCAATACTAAATAAAATAATTAATTCAAATTCCGTAAAGGAATTTTTTTCAAGGAAATTCAAATTAATTTATTATTTGACATTAACTTAAAAAAGAGTTAGTTCGCGGATTAGTAATGTATATTTACTAATCCGCGTCTCTAATAACATAATGTAATATAATAATTGAGATAACGAAGATTATTAATGCTGGTTTAATTGTTTTATCCTGTTAAAAGAAATTGACAGTGGCACCAGATTTAAAAAAAAAAAATATTATAAAGAAGCGTGGAAGGGATTCAATAATGTCATGGAGACGGAGCAGGCGCAATGCTTTAAAACACATCTAGTAATAGCATCCATACAAGAATATGCATATCTACTTAACTCAATTCTCCGCCTCTCATCTTCGTCATTCAGTTCGTTTCTATTCGGTTGCATCCGCAAAAATTTGGCCTAAAGACCTTTCAGCCACAGACACCAGAGCCATTATTTTTGGCCCCTAACGCTTGGTCAATGGCTGCTGGCGTTGTTCATTTAGGTAATTCGATGGTCGTTGGCGTCCGCCTAGACAGCTGTCGATCTGCATAATCAAATTGCAGCCCATCAAGTACAGTTACTTGGCTAGCTGGAAAAAAAAAACAACAACGAGAAATTCTCAGACAGTAGCGTGCTAGAGTGTAGACAAAATGAAGCCGGCCTAAAACACGCTCGAGGGCAATAGGCTGAATGCAGAATAGTTGAACCTGTGAAAATGATTGCCAGAACATGTTTTCTGAGCTCAAGGCAGGAAATCGTGAGAGCCCTTAGACAAGGCGGCTTAAAAGCCAATGCCTTAGTTTGAAGCACCGAAGAGAACATGCACTGTATGGGCCAATTTTTGTTCTGGTGGCAGCTTCGTTAAGCAGTAATCCCAAAAATACTATAAAAAAAATGGATACGCGGCCTAAGCCCGTTTTTTCCTTAAATTGAAATTATGAATTGACAGATAAAGTACTATCAGGCAAAAGTTCGGCTTAGGCTTTATAAAGGCATTGACCGGATTTTTAAGAGGACTGTGAACTGGATACAGTAGACCATTTGACGCATGAGCTCCTTAGGGTCGCTGCTCGTGAATTTGTGCCCTTCTTAATTCCGAACTGTTTTAAAATTGTTTTTGGTACATATCTTAACGTAGCCCTTTCAATCTATACTTTTGATGTTTTTTTTTTCAAATATTTTTTTTGTATATGATGCTATGTGAAGAAGTAATGTAATAAAATAGTAAACATAGATATAACATTAGTTCTTTAATAATTTTCGAGTTATATTTGTTATGTTACATTCGATTTTACTTTAAATATTTGCAGTAAATTCAATTTAATTTCTTTTACAAATAAGCCTAAAAAAAGCTAATAAGCCTTTGCGCAGCAACCAAAAACGTATCCAAACAAAACAGCAACTTAATTTGCTTGAAGTACGAACAGTGTGTCCCTACAGACTAAATTTAGTCTTTTCTAGCCGTTTTGGTCCTTGTTGTGATATATTTTTATTTGGCTGAAATGCATTACTTTGAGTTTCAAGTGCTAATTTGTTGTCAACATAAATTATTAACAGGATTGCTTTTTAAAAAACGCGCTAATGGTCTATCTATCTAATCTATGTAAGTCGATATTCGATAGATATAGGTAGGTAATAGGTAGTGAACAAAAGATTGCTCCATTTTATATTATTAATTTTTTTGAGAAATTTTCAGTTCGAGGCTTAGGAAAGCAGTTCGCGTCCTTTTATAAAAATGTTTATACTTTCTTTGTTTGGCTAAAGCGCCAATTAATCCTTAAACAGCTTACAATAAACAATAAACAGCTTTTTAAAATATGTTTCCCTAGGATTTTCATACGTTATATGTTTTGGTTGTGGCTACAAGACAAAACAGCTGTTCATATTTTTCTAAACAAAAAGGGATAGCACTGTTTTTTTAGCCACTGCGTACGGCTTCGAAACAAGTTTGCGACCAAACTTTTGGCTGATTTTTTTTTAATATATTTTCGGAAACGTTTTTGTTTACTGCGTACAAACCTCAAAAATGGGAACATAATGGAAAAGAAACACCTATAAACCTAATATACGGGGGTGCCACAGAAATCGTTAACGCTTTTGGCAACGGTTTGAAACCAAATCGTTAAAAGGTGCCACACAAATCTTAAAGATTTCGTTTTTCGAACAATTAATTTCGAATGTTTACGCTTTTGCAAGAATGGCAGCAAAGGGTTGCTACCTTGCAAAAATTATTTTAGAACATTTAGAAACTCATTTAAATAAATGTTTATTAACAGTGATCCAATAAAGTTTATTCTTTATTACATTAAGCGATAATTTTCAGCATGTTTTGCATCATTTTAATTTCCATTTGTACAAAATAAATTTAAATAAAGTTTGAATATTTGTACCGCCCAATGCAAGAGTTTGTATGGCAACCCTACGGGTCAACAGCTGTCCTCAGCGTAGTGAATGGCAAATTTCGTTTGTTTACATTTGCAAATTTGCACGAAAATAGAAAATAATTTTTAAAATGCTTGCTAGCCATTGATGCCTTAAAAAAAACACATGTGGACGAAGAAAATGTAGAGCGAAGGTGTCGAAGAACCTCTAGATAGCTTCAAGGCTGTCATACAGTCCAGCAAAGAAACACACGCACGCAAATGCTAGTGAAAATTGTAATGCTAATTGTGTCCTTGCAGTAGATGGATTTAGTATTTTCGATGCACTCGCCAATTATTTAAAACGACGCTTTTATTTATTGAATATATTACTTCATTTATTAAAATCATTTGCTTTTGTGGCTTTTTTCTCCTTAGGTTGCGCTACTGATATTTTAATTTTAAACCTAAACTGCTAAATTATTGACATTCACAACCTTGCCTAGCAGCCGTACATTGCCACCTTAGGAGAAAAAGGTGCACAGCAATTATTTATTTAATTTTGCATTAAATTCGGCGCACTTCATAACGACAAATTAGTTAAAATAAAAAAAGCAATTTTTTAACTTTCATTTAACATCAAAAACATCTATTAATATGCTAAAATAATCACTTCGAATTATTATTATTTAGAACAGCAACTAGGTGGCAGCTCCTTGCCACGAAAAGATTTTGCACGTTGACACAGAATGGCAAATGTACCAAGGATTTTAATAAAGATTTCGCAAAAATGAAAATCATGAATTAAAACATTAAATTTGTCAAAACACAAAGATACAGAAAACACAGAAATTAAATACACTTTCCAAATAAGTAATACTTTCATTGAATAAATTAGTTTTTATTGGTGAATTTAATCAAATCTCAAGCAATTTTGTCGAAGATTTTGAAACCGTTGCGAATCATGTCTGTGGCACCAAGAATCGGAATGTCAACGAAATTGCAACGAAATGGTTTTCTGTGGCACCCCCGATAGAGAACTTTCTCAGGACTAAGTCCGGCATCTGAATCTTACAGATACTTTACAATTATGGAATTGCAATGTCGGCGAAGGCTTGCTAAATAATTGATTTGCAAACATTACAGTAAGTCGCTTGTTTGGGTAAGTAAGAGTATAGAAATTCGTTTCAATTCTGCCGTTGAGCCAAAGGCCATCTGTCGGTTTTTTCCTGGGTCTAAAGCAATTTGCTGCCAATTTTTGCAAGTTTGGTCAGCTGCAGCAAAGTGTTAGATACTTTCACATTTACATCAGCCACTTGTAACAATTATTCCAATCAGCCCAAAAACATTAGGAAAACTTTTAAAAAAAACTTTTTGCAGTTCGAAAAATTTCGCACGGAATGACAAAACTTCCCAAATGGAATTTTTTTTTTTAAAATTAAGTTTTGTTTTTACAATTGGTTTTATTTGCCAGTCAGATACCTATGATCCCAAATTAAGGTTATGAAGCTAGATTATTTTTACAAATTAAAGCTTTGTATGGCCGATGTAAATATTGCAACAAAAACCTTGGCACAAAAGAGATTCCAATATAATTCACTCAAACTTAGACTAACTCTTAGACTAAGATTAATATTTACTTTCTTTAATTGAAAAATCCATAGTTATAGTATGAATAACAAAACTCTGCTCAAAGCTTCCCTCTAGAAAATAGTCACGTTGAGATTTATCTTTACAGCTGAGATGCATTTTTGGTTTATAAAGCCTGGCTTAATGTTTACAAGATATTTAAATAAAATTATACTTTGAACTTCATTATAAATTAAATTATCAAACATTTTTATTCGTTTTCGCGATTACAATGATAACGTCAATTTTTATTTATCGATAACTCAATAAACAGTCGCCATTAAATAAAACAATAAACAAAGCAAGAATAAGTGAACAAACCTCTATCTAAAAATTTAATAAAGTGCTAGTAAGATACTAGCATGGTTCTGCAGTTAAAATGAATAAAAGTACTGTAGACAGAAGAAATCTTTAAAGATTTTGGCAACGGCTTGAAAACAAATCTTTTAAATAACCCGTAGGTGCCACAGAAATCTCAAAGATTTTATTTTTCGGACAATTAATTGCCACTTTCCTACAATTATTTTAGAACATTTAGACACTTATTTAAATAAATATTTTTTAACAGTGATCCAAGAAAGTTAATTAATTATTACATTAAGCGATAATTTTAGGCATGTTTTGCAACATTTTACTTTCTATTTGTACAAAATAAATATGAATGAAATTTGAATAATACTCCCTCCCAATAAATGAGTTTGTATGACAACCCTACGGGTCAATAACTCTCATCAGCGTTGTGAATGGCAAAATTAGTTTGATTACATTTAAATATTTGCCAGCAAAGAGAAAATTATTTTAAAAATGCCATTTGCGGGATTCTTAGCCATTGATGCTTTAAAAAAAATTTACTTACATTTTTAATTTTATTACTCGTTTGTTTTTTTTTTTGATTATGAGCTGTAAATTTAATTATTGACATTCACTTCTTCTCCCACACCCTTGTTTACCTCTTTTCGGACTCGCTTATGCTCCTCCTGAGGTGTGGGAATGCGATCTCAGCATTCGTCCACAATCATTCCGATCCTGGATCATGTACTCGCTGAGACCCATTTGTTGCTGATATTAAAAAGGTGAGGTTTTTGGCACTTGTATATGGATATTCGTTAGTTAAGGAATTTCCTTTTACACCGGCGGTTGTCTCCAGACCCGGTAACCAATCGCATGTTAAAAATGTGCCTCAGGCTCATTGTGATGCCTGCATGTGACTAGTTCTATTTTAAGGGCCTCTTACGCAGAGAATACCGGTGTGCTAAATTATATTACAGGAATTTTTAAGGTATATATTATTGACATTATTATTATTATATTTATTGACATTCACATTTATCAAAAACACGCCATGCGTTGCCACACTAGGATAAAAAGGTGCACAGCACTTATTTATTTAACTGTGCATTCAATTCGTCGCATTTCATAATGACACCTTAGTTAAAATAAAACAAACAATTTTTTAACTTTCATTTAACACCAAAAACATCTATTAATATGGTAAAATAAGTACTCCGAATAATTATTATTTAGTGCCACAACTAGGTGGCAACTCCTTAGCTTGAAAAGATTTTGTACGTTGACACAGAAAGGCATATTTACAATAGATTTACATAAATATTTTGTAAAAATGAAAAATATGAATTAAAACATTCGATTTTTCAAAACATAAAGATACAGATAAATCAGAAATTAAATACACTTTCCAAATAAGTAATACTTTCTTTGAATAAATTATTTTTTATTGGTGAATTTAATCAAATCTCAAGCAATTTTGTCGAAGATTTTGAAACCGTTGCGAATCATGTCTGTGGCACCAAGAATCGGAATGGCAAAGAAATTGCAAAGAAATTGTTTTCTGTGGCACCCCAGATAGTCATTATTTGTTATTATGAGTAAAATTTAAAATAAAATATGAAAGCGGATGAAACTACTTCAAATGTTGTACAACTAATTTACGCAATGTCCACTTTGTGTAACACTGACTTAAGTTTAGAAAGTATGGAAGCTTGTATAAAGCTCCTTAAACTTGGCGTGAATCCACAGGCCCTAGCTTAAACGGTAAGACAAATGAAAACGGACAAAAATATGGAAGAGAATACGCAGACGCGTAGTTTAGAACATTGCTAGTAAATAAATGTGAATAACTCTGTGTTAAAAGTTTTATTATTAGCGTGAAAAATACTCTTTACATGTTTTACATTTTCTGGTTGTGTTCCAAAAAAAAAATAAATTAAATACACGTCAGTATTGCAAAAAAAACCATATATGATACAACGCGTCATTTTATCACTCATGAGCTACGACATGAAGTCTCCCGCATTATTTCATGACTCTAGCTTGAGTAAAGGCACTAATCAAGTAGATCTGAATTCACCAGACTAAACCGAATTGATGGAAGTAAGATGAAAACCGTTGTGGTGAATTTCTTGTTCATGACGAAGTTATGCGAACTGAATGGTATTTGGAAATCTCTTGTAAAAAATCCAGAATCAGCAAAACGACAAGTTGACTGCCGCCAATTGATATATAAAATTTTTTACTTTTTTGAGATACTTTCCATTTAAAGCTATATAAAAAAAAAAAAACATGTGGAAATTATGAATAGATAGGGTATATTATAGTCGGAATATTTCGACTGTACATGGTCACTTGTTTTTATTCATTTGTAACACACATAGTCGCCAATTTATATTGATTTTGTATTTTAGCTAAATATCTTTGGTTGTCATGAAATTTTGTTGTTATTAGTGTTTCGATGGGATGCCCGGGGGCTTTGAGGTATATAGGTAGATAATTCGACTCATGCGCGTTTTACGTTTTTGCATACAAATGACTCTGAATATTATCGCTTATATAGCATATTAAAAGCTTAGTCTCTCTATTTGTCTGTCGATTGGGCGGCAATATATTCAACTTATGTCCGCCACAAAAATCCATATGGCCCCTAATTATTTGTGGACTGTCTATAACAACTGTGTTTCGAATGGCTGGCAATTTATTCATAATCTCCGTTTTAAAGCGCAAATATTTGCAGTTTTGAAAGCTTTAAAAATTTTACTTGTAAGCATTAAACTTTCTAGAATACACTGCGTATACGCAACGTAGTAAGTTACGTATACGTATGTATTGATGGAATTCAATACTTAAGAGGATTTCAGGCAACTGAAATTTTAGTCTTTTCCTTTCATCTAACTGGATTTAACACATGTACAAATCAAAACCAAATAATCCGATCCGCCCAAGTGCTTTTAAGCACATATGTATGTCGTACCAGCCGCATTTTTTTTTTAGAGCCGTCTTTGTACGTGCCTCAATTTAGTGTGCCTTGAGGTATGCAATGCTCCAATAGCTTGTAGCAAGGCCGACAACCATCTGTCGACAGAGAGTCAGTGTTGCTTGTTGCTTAAACCGTGTCTTATGTAAGGCTCTGCATACCAAATTTTCTTACTCGGTTTTATGAAATCCTTGGTGCTACTTGTGGCTACGAAGCACTCCAAGTTTTTTGCTGTAGTTTGGGTTGAATTATTTGCAATTACTGCAGTAGAATCGATCGAAGGATATATGCAGCATTTTCATCAGTATTTTTCAGCAGTTAACTTTTATTTCTTTAGCTTTTTCAAAATTAAAATCGTTAATTATCACTTTATTGAACTGAGTTTATAATACCTAGTTTGATTTTGAAAAAAGTGTGACCAAGTGTTAACATGCAAATTATTTATGGATATATAAAACCTTACTGGGAGATTTAAATTTTACTTGCAATATAATATCGAGTTCTGTAGTGAAAAATAAAAAAACTGTAGTGCTTCAGGTATTTCCGTTTCGCAGAACCTTACCAAAGAGCCTCCGTGTTCTATGGATACCCTGCCGACACTAACATCAAAGTTTTTCAAATAATACATAACCCACCATATTTGCATTTTAATAGGATTACGGAAAATTTTTCGGCATAAAAAAAGGGGACATCATTGGTGCTTTCCTAGATATAAGTGTTCCTATAAGCAAGCGATGCTCAATAAATACCTCTCGATGTGTTTTGGTTATATACCATGTGGTCTGTCACGCTGTCAAAAATATTTTATAACATAATAATAATAAATCCTAAACCAAATACAAATTTTTATTTCTACTTTTATATTTGCAAATTTTGTAAAAGTTCAAGTTTAAGGGCAGCAAATTTACAGCATTTGCTTTAAACTCCACAGATATAAACATTTTAAATTTTTTGAAAAATATTTTTACTTTTTTTTGCTTACAAGCTCAGCAATGGCAACAAAACCAACAAGAGCAGACACTTCTTACAGCATTTTTACGGGCTTTCATGCAACCCCAGTGCGCTGCTGGAGTGGCATGTTGCAAAAAGCAAAGTTTTTTTAAACCACAAACCGAAACCGAAACAAGACACATTGCACATTTGCTATGCAGCACATGTAACAGACAGAAGAAAAAAACCAGAGCATATGTGTAGGCGTTTGGGCAGTGAGACAAGTGCCTGGATGTGCTAAAATGACGTCACAAATCGCAGGAGAACAACATTATGGGGTTTTTGCTTGAAAACCATTAGTTTGTATGCGAATGTGTGTCTGCCAGTTGTTGGTTGCCTCTTTGACAGTCGCTTTAGGGCCCTTGGCGGCCATACTTATTTCGAGAAGTTACCAACAACCATAGCTTGTTGTGTATAAATTAAGATTGATACGCGACGCCCTTGGGACGATAACAAGAAAGCGGAAACAGAAAGCCTCGAAGAATATTTAACTTACCTTGCACAAATGTAGACAAATTATAAACTCTACTATAATGTAGAAAAAAAGTTATATTAGTAACTTAGTATTATTTGTAAAAAAAATATGAGAAAATAGGGGCACCCTCTTCTTTCTATGCCCTGTATCTTAATATCTCAGGCCCATTGCCCTTTAATTTGAGAAGCGTGGTCCTCAGAAAATTTTTCTGCGGAGTGGAAAGCTGAAGTCATCGCTACTATTCCTAAGAAAGGTGACATCAGCCAATGTCGTAACTGGCGCGGAATCACGCTGCTTAATTGCATCCAGAAAGTAATTGCATCCATTATCCTAGCAAGAATATCCCTGCTGATTGAGAACCAGCTCCGCTGAGAACAAAATGGTTTCAGGCCCCAATGCTCGTGCGAGAACCACGTCAACTCATAGCGCGTTATTGTTGAGCAGTCGGCCGAATGGAGATTGCCTCTGTTTTTATTATTTGTGGATTTCGAACGTGCCTTTGACGAATCGATAGGGAACCGATCTACAGCACACTCTTACAGTATGGTGTCCGCGACAAGATCGTCGCCATAATAAAGGCACTTTGTATCGACGTTAGTTGTTGTGTCCGCTTCAAGGGTAAATCCAGTCACGCAAGGTGTGCGCCAAGGGTGTGCTCTATCGCCGATCCTTTTCATCTGGTATTGGACAGCGTCCTGAATCGCACAAACGCGGAATTAGCAGATGGCCAGTAATGGCCCGACCCAGAAGCTCTCTTATCTCGACTATGCGGACGACATATGCTTTATGACGCACACGCTGGTAGGTGCAAAAGCTAGGCTTGATTCTTTAGAGCAGAACGCTCGGGCTGTCAGCCTGAAGATCAACTTCGCAAAACGCCTCCAAACGAGCAACATGTCCCCACTCATCATCAGGCATAACGAAACATCGGTTTCAACTGTCGAGAACGTAGAGGAATTCTGCTATTTGGGAAGCTTCATTACTAAAGACGAAGGAGCTTTAATTGACGTTACTGCGCGAATTAACAAAGCGCAAACAGCTTTCCACAAAACTGCTCAAAGCGTTCCCGCGGCTAGCTTTAGATAGAAATCGTTGGAGGTCTTTTGTTTCAGCCCTATGCTCCAACCAGGAGTAACATATATTATTTATTCAATTTTTGCTTTTTTTTGTACTAAATTGTGATTTGTACTGTATGTTAAGGAATATATATATATATCTTAATATAAGCGGTATGGAGGCGCCGGAAATCCCTCAAAGCTATCTTCACTATGGTTAGTTGGAAAAAACATTGGCTTTTTGTTCGCCTGTTTGAATAATCTAAGAGCTAGGATTAGTTTGTATGAGTAAAATGGGGGTAGTAAAAAATTTGTTGTTTTTAAAATTTGTCATACTCTCGTTTATTGAGTGGAAAGCCAATTTTGATAGAATGCAAAATGTATCACAAGTCTACGTACCAAACCTTTCAACTTGGGATAAAATTAACATTTATAAAATTCAAAAGTAAGTGTAAATATCAATGAACTCCTCATGTAAGGCTTCACCGAAATTAATGCATTTTTAGTACAGCTTTAAGTGAGTTTCGGATGGTTTGTATTCACAATTGGTACCGATCAGGTTCCTATAGTTAAATGAGTTTCTATATGATAGAGAATCGACAAAGACCAAATGATAACGAATAATGAGCACCAATCGGGTGAAAAAGGTGTTGCTAGCTTTTGTGGCTTCTGTAGTGTACTAGTTCAGACGATCCGATCTATGAACTTAGGAAAAAAAATGTCTCTCGGAGTATTTGGTTGAATCAATACTTAAACACTTTCATATATCATCGGAATTTTTTTTAAATGTGTTTGGTTTGTTGGCACGTTGCCAGCCGCAATGCCAAGTAAAGACAATTGGACATTGCAACATTTCAAGATAAAAAAAAAAAAAATGTAAATATAAAGTACATTTTTTTATTTATCTTTTGTTTGCGTATTTACTTGCACACCTGACACTGTTGTTGCTACCAAGAATAATGGGCAGCACTGTTTGCTCAGAAAGCTTGTTTATAGAGCGCAAGAATCGTCGTGCAACAAAATTCAAAAAATCTTTCAGGCCTGAAAAATTCAAAATTAATTAAAGTCGGGCTCGGACGACTTTGGGATACCCTGTACCACTAGCCTGCAATAAAATCTGGTATATTGTTAAAGAACACCAAAATACATTTGATTGCCAAAATAGGTTACGATACCTTCATAAACAACCAAAAACTGACGAATTTTGAACCAAAAATGTTTTTTTGACCGATCGTTCCTATGGGAGCTATATGATATAGTCAACCGATTTCGATCAAATTTGGTAGTGCTTGGGTACTCTAAAAAACTTCTAAATGCCAAATTTGGGTACGATATCTTCATAAACAAACTAATTATCCATCTAAAACTTTTGGTTTTTTCGAGGTCCTCTGAAACAACCCTATGGGAGCTATATAATATAACCCCGATATCGAAAAAATAAAATATAATTTTCTTCCCTGGCATAATAACGCATCTAATCTGAAAATTCGTTCATACAGACAGACGGACAGACGGACATGGTTATATCGACTTCTCTAGTCACCCTGATCATCCTTTTGGTAACTTTGGGGGTCTCCGACGTTTCCTTCTGTATGTTATATACAATTTCGGCTTGCACAAACTTAATATACCCTTTGTACCATACGGTACAGGGTAAAAAAAGTAATAAAGCTATAATTACCGATAACTGATTGATTTTCCTCACGAACTGTGTCAAAAAGTTTACATGTAAAAAAAATTAACTATTTTGATAAAAATTTGTAGCTTAAAGTTCTTAATTAACATCATTCGTTTTCTCTAATTACCATTTTAGCATTTATAGGTATAAATGGATAAACAAATCTGTCTGTTTAGACTATAGTATGCTTTTAGTAATAATCAATTAGGTATGTAATTTAGTGAGATTTAAATTTTTGCTTTTCCTTTTTAAATACTTAAGGACTAAAAGGTTGTAAAAGAAGAATATATCTACGAAATAGAAAAAAATAGCAATAAGCTGGTTTTATCTGTTCTAAAAATTTTTTTGCCACTTAAAGTGTAGAAAATGTTACTTACAGATATTATTGTAATCAGCAAAAGAGCAAAGCGGTGGGAAACTAAAAAAAAAAAAAGGAGCCCACATAATGGATAAAGTTGGAATCGTGCCTTAAGGGAACCGCAGCCGTTTCATACAAATGCGGGATATGCTAATGCATTGCTGAGAGCAAAGTTTTTAATAGTATGCCGGAAAAACTTCATTAATTGCAAACTTTCCGCGCTTGTTTTAAGCGGGAGGCACAACCCAACTCCTACTTTTAATGCATGTGGGACAGGGTTTCTCAAACGAAAAAATATTAATTTGTGCAAAACCAGAAGAAAAGTTAACTACAACGAACCCATGCTACACTTGAACCATCAAAGAGTGAGCAAAAGTTAAACACTTTGTTTAAAGGGCGAGAAACCAAGCGGAAAAGGGAATATATCCTTAGCATTATTAGAGACACGGACATGGCTTCCACACTTAGTCCTTCCCTCAAACTTTGCAACATCTTCTTTCATGCAACCAGACATGCCACCAGTGGAAATGGGAATATATATGTACTTATAAACTGTTATGGCCCCAGGGGCATATTGCACACTGTATTGCATTTAAAGTGCAACCATGTAAATGTTTTAGTGGTGGTATTTGTATGACGGCGAGTGTGATGATTGTACGGTTTTGTTGCAGGGCATTTGAAATTGATTTTTTATATTCAAAGCATGGCATTGAGAAGAGTCGAGTGTGTTGATTGCAGCTGAAAGTTGCTAGCCGAGATTTTTTTGGAACATCGAATTTTATCTTTTTTTAAAATTGCATCAATCCAATTTAATGTAACTAAAATATGTATAGCCCTGAGGAAAGACAGTGCTTAGGAAACTTTAGGAATTCCAAAATTGTTGTTTATTGTTAGTTCGTATAAACAAATCTTTAGGAGGGCTTTAGGAGCTAGAGACACCAAATTTAGAATACAATGCTTGTGGCGATTACATCGAATTTTTTAGTTTTTTTTTTGTTACTTTTTAATTAATATGTCCGCTGGAAATTGGCAAAAATATTACTTTTTCATCATATACTTTCGGAATTCCCAAACATATTCGAAATAAATAAATTCGTAATAAAATAAATAATAAAGTGCACTTAGTCCTCTAAAGTTATTAGAGGGCATTATTATGTACAACGTCGTTTTTTGCCTGTGCGAGGAACACATAGATCTTAGAGACTATAGAAACTAGAGATACCGAACTTTGGCATAAAAACTTTAAAAATTATAACTTAAAATGCATCCCCCTGTAAACTGCATTAAAAATGCTTTTTTGAGTAAACAGTGCTGACATTTTTTTGGGCAATTGACCTCCATTTCAGCGCTAAAAACAAAAAATTAGTGAACATTAATTTATTTTGAAAGAAACAACAATGTCGAGAAGGCAAAGCAAATGCACACACTCACAGCCAACAATTTCGCAAAAACGTACGCTATTATGGTATTTTTTGTAACACAATTACCATTTTTTAACAAACATATTTACTTTTTGTTTTTAAGGCCAGTACGCAGCATCGCAAAAAGAGCCGAGAGAGTAGGAGAACTCGTAGCGCCAAGTTTTTTGCACTCTAGTACACAGCTTTGTAAGCAACCACTGCTGCCCACATATTTGGTAATCGACATCCAGATGGCGCCAGCAGTAACATGGCCTATTCTATTTATACGTCTTATTTTGATAGCAACACCAATGTCGGTTAAGCAAAGTAGATGCAATACTTTAAAAAAAGAGCAAAGATTTCCTTTGATAAAGGAAGTGGAGGGCCACTCAATTATTTTCAGCCTAACCTACAAATATCATTACCACGCAGGCTAAAATAAAACAGATAGAAACCAAGCTGGAAGAAAATTGAACAGAGATGGTAAGTTAAATAGACATTACATTTTAAAAGTAGTTTGAAGTGAATGCAATATTAACAATTCAATTATTCACATTTCGCTTAAATAGTAAAATTCACATGTCCTCGGAGCCCCACGTGGTCCCTAAACGAAAATTTTCGGCTCTTTAGTAAAACTTGTGCATCTATTTTGCCAACGCGACATTATTTCTGCTATTAAAATAAGTTGCTGCGCATTAATGTTTTGTTTTTAGCGCCCAAACAGAAGAGCTGCTGTTTTTGCTGGCGCCATCTACATGTAAATGGCCATAAAATTAGCAGCACTGCAGCTGCGTACCAAAAAGTAAAATGCAGAGTGCTAAGAATTTTCATATTATTTTTTTTTTTTTTATATATGAAGTTTTGTTTTTTTTATTAGTTATCATAGCGGATAACGATATATGCCAAGCATGTCATCCCAAAGAACATAAATAGTTGAGAATTCAACATGTACCAAAACAAAATAATTAATTTATTATTAACTTTTTGTTTTTACCGGTGGCGCCATCTAGCTGTCAAATCTAAAAAACGGCCAGCAATGTTTCGTCACAAATAATAAGTAGTTTTTTGTATCGATGATTTTTTGAATGGTGCACTGGCACTAAGCCTCAATTAGCCTCTACCCATAATATTAGTTGGAATTTTTTACTCTGTTTTCTTTTTGACCAAATAGTTCAAAGCTTTCTTTTTAAATCAGTATAGATTTCGATCGGTTAGAGCCGGGGCATTCCGACATTAATATACCCCGCGACTACTGAGTCTACAATATTCGCCAGTTTAGATCTGGTTTTGTTTGGATTTACAGAGAAAACGATTAGTTTACTCAAAGCGTATAAGACTAAAAGATTTCAAGTGAAGAACCAGTGCATAGGAAGCATTATTATTTTGAAACATTATTTTATGCTTCTACTTCCGTTTCGTTTTTGAGAACCAGATACTAAGAACAGACGGACAGATCTGAACTGATTTCTTTTTTTTAATTATTTGTCTTATTCGATACCTTTAAGCTGTTGCATATAACATTTTTTTCACCAACTTAATGTTTCCTTTACCTTTAGATACAGGATGTAAAAAGCGTTTAAGCGGCACAGACTAATCCTAAATTTCCTGCTTTAACTTATTTAAGATATTTTTTGGAAATCGTTTACGGATCTACAACTACTGTTGTCCTTTTCTCCTCGTGAAGCCTCTAATATATGACCAACTTAATTCTTCTTTCTGGAAGCATAATTAATAATCATATTCATAATTCGGACGGTTTCTATTTGAAATGATGTATTAATCTCATATATAGGGTTGAGGTAGTGCATAGTTCTTGAACAAATGCTGTCAATCAAACTTGTCAGTGTCCGATTTAAAGATATACACAAACGTCACCGTCAGCATCAACAGCTACTAATACACTCCCACTTTTTATTCTACTCAGTTCTTGAAGCGACCTGGATGTCATTTACAAGAAGGTTATCACGTCAAACCGCCAAACCGACCAAAAGAGTCATGGGGAGGCCAAGTCTAACATTAAACTTTGTAGCAAATAACAGTTGGCAACCTCAAAAAGCAATTCAATTGTTTGATTGACTTGCGAAATACAATGTATCTATATCTGTAAAACATATCTTACTATTTTTGTCATGTGACACACACATTGAGGTTTCTTTAAAATATCATAAATAGCTCATTCAACGAGCCGTTGACAGACAGGTTCAAATGTAATTTTCAACAAGTATCTGAGCGCATCTGCGAAATGAAAGGCAAACTTATTCTAAGTTTGCTTATTTACCAATTCGCTAGCCAAATATTTTCTAGTTGGTGGGTAAAGCGACGTATACGTGTCGTAAAAGGCGGTTTGTGGCTTGGCTTACAAAGTTGCAATTAGGAAATTCGTGCAGAAAACAAACAAAACCAAATGTTCCGTTGATAATGATCATTACGTGCGACACATGTAAATTGTATCTGCAAGATACAACAAATTGCAGCTAAAAAATGAGCTCATGCGTGCTTACACTCACTCTGTCCGTCAGATAGTCCTTTCGTTATGTTTTCAGGGGCCATATATGTGCCACATTCAAAGCCAGCCGCAGGTATTCCAGGAATGCCACCAGTTTTTATGACGACGCACAGTGGCACGGCAGCCGCAAAAGCGTTGCAAAAATCAGAATTTTGATGAAAACATTTTGAAAAGTCAATACATGCATCTGATTTAGAGTTTTCCAAGGATCAAGAAAATACAAATTTTATTCAATTCGGATGAATAGTTTAGTTGCCACAGCCGGTCAAAGTTGAGTATATTTTCAACTATAAAAAAAATCGAAATTTTTGGAATAAAAGTTCTTGTTTATGGTTGTTTTGTAAAAAAACTATGCAACCAATTGCTATTTTCTTGATTTCTATAAAAAGGTATATGAAATTTGAACATAAAAGAAAAAAAAAATCGATTTCGTATCTTTTCTGGTTTTTCAATACTTCCGTTTACCTGAACCACTATATTTGGAGCACTTTTTCAACTTTGGAAGAAAAGAAAAAAAAAATACCCAGCACTACCCTTTTTGTTTTAACATAAATGCTTTTCTTATTAATTTTTTTAACTACTCTAAAAAATTTATCTCCTTTTACATTTACATTTAATGTAAATACATTTTAACCTGTTCTGCGTTTTGTGGATATAGGGCTTAAACCTAGTATATATTTTCCTGAATACTTCTAAAATATCATAGTCTTGTTTTGGCATTACAATAACACATATTGCAGTGAAAGTATCTTTAAATATAATTCGTAACCATTGATTTTATATGTGTAACGATGTCTTTGGAAAACTTTAAAGTTTAAACTATTTGAGTTGTTCAGAAACTCCAAAAGCGCGAATGAATTCGTTTCGGCCATCAGAAAAGAACTTAACGTTGAGGAAGGAAATATAGAAAAGTTTGATACCTTAAAAGGCAAACTTAATCTAATTTACGCCCAAATAAAAAAAAAAGTGGCAAGACTCCCATCGCTGCCGCGAAAATTTTATTGAGGAACACGAAAACTGGCTAAAAGGACTTAGCTTCCTCTCCAGATCCACTAGTTGCATCCCTTAGACAAGTGAGATCCCATACAGAATTTACAAGTAGTTATTCAAAAGAAATGTGAAGTCTTTTAGATATTCCTTGAAATGTAAATGTGGATGTTTATTTAAAAAAAAACTACTGATAAGACACATTATGTAAGATTGTTGTGACTTCTGCTTGAAGTTGGTCAAAAGTCAAAGATGAGTATATGTTCACTACTCAGGGGTTATTTAATTCAATAATTATAACTTAATTTCACTATTTGACAGTTGGTGTGTGTTTATGAACTTATATATATATATGAATTTAAGAAACGGTTTTAAGCGCGACCAGAGTGCAGTGCATGTGTAGTGTGCTCAGCCAAAGATCAAAAGGGAATGTGTTAAGAGCGTTTAATCAGCGCTCTCATTCTTTGGATGGTGCTGCTAACTCTTGAAGGTTGTTGGTAGTGCTAACTCTTGTTAGTAATTTAACGATAACGATAAACGTTCGAACATGCCGGCCCCTAAAAATGCTAAAACCAGCATTTTTACTGAAACGAGATAAGTGTTCGTTATGGAATGTAAATGAGTGAACAAAGAATGGTACATTGCTTTAGACTGCGTGGGTAGCGTCAGTATAGGTCGGAATTGGTAATCGGCAGATTTTAGAGATGGAGCGTTTATAAGTTCCGGAAGCAGTTTTGATTGTTGCTACGCGTACCAGGTTATCAGCTCCAGGATGCAATTCAAGAATTCGACCTAATTTCCATTCATTTGGTGCAACGTTGTCATCTTTGATGATGACGAGGTCGTTAACTTGTAGATTTGATTCCTCGTGACGCCATTTGGGACGAGCTTGTAAGTGAGCTAACCAGTCAGTGGTCCAGCGTTTCCAGAAATGTCGCACCATTCTCTGACCTTCTAGATATTGGTCGTTTAATGCCATGTCCTTTGATGTAGGTTCCGGTAGAGCTAACATTGAATCACCAATAAGGAAGTGTGCCGGTGTCAATGCATATGTATTGTTCAAATCAGAAGTTAAAGGGCACAACGGTCGGGAGTTTAAACAAGCCTCAATTTGTACCAGAACTGTTGACAACTGTTCAAAAGTCATGCGTATGCCTTTAAATGTGCGGAACAAATGTGTCTTGACAGCCTTTACATTCGCTTCCCAAAGTCCTCCAAAATTTGGACTATGTGGGGGGTTAAAATGCCACTGAATATTGCGTGCAGTTAGTTCTGGTAACACTGTGCTAGATATGTCATTGAGAAACTCGCGATTCCACAATTGTAGAGATTTATCAGCGCCGATAAAATTCGTACCACAATCGCTATATATATTTGCGCAAAAACCTCTACGGCCAATGAAACGCTGCAATGCCCAAAGAAAATGTTGGGTGGTTAATCCTGTGACTGCTTCTAAATGAATGGCTTTGGTCGCTAAACATATAAATACCGCAATGTATGCTTTATAGGTTGTATGTCCTCGAAATCGTGATGCCTTGATTTCAAATGCTCCTGTGTAATCTACTCCAGTGTTTATGAAAGCACGCTTCGGTGGGTTTACACGATGTAATGGAAGATCTCCCATAAGCTGCGCAGACGGTTTTGGGCGATGTTTGAAACAAGGGATACATTGACGAAGTATAGTTTTAACGGCTTGTTTGCCGTTGAGGATCCAAAAGGTTTGTTGAATTGTAGCAAGTGTGAGTTGGACACCTCCGTGTAACGTATTAAGATGGGCATTTCGAATGATAAGTTCAGTAAAGTGATGTGATTTTGGCAAAATAATTGGAGTGCGCTGATTTGACGAGATATGATGTGCGTTCTTGAGTCGGCCACGTACCCGCAGAATTTGATGTTCATCTAAAAATGGTGAAAATTGACTCATTTTATTAGAGTTAGGTAAGCATTTTTTTGCTTGTAATTTAGATATTTCAGCGGCAAAGACTTCATGTTGAACCATTCGGACAAGTTGGTAAGAAGCATTTTGATATTCCGTAACAGTTATTGGACCGGTACGGCGTGTGTCACGAGTTGAGCGGCAGTTGTGTATGAAGCGTTGCATATATGCTGTGACAAATAAGAGTTTGTTGTATGAAGAGTATAACGTAATAAATGTATCTTGAGTTGTGCAGACGTGTGTTGCTACAGCAGTTAACTTCTGCTCAACTACAGTACTTTCAAGGTTCGGAGTAGCTAGTTCATTGGTTGGCCACTGAGAGTCAGGCTGTGCCAGCCATGTTGGGCCAAACCACCATAGACTATGTGAAGCTAGCTGTGAGGGTGTGAGACCGCGTGTAGCACAGTCAGCTGGATTGTCCTTTGTTGGCACGTGTCGCCATTGGGAAGCATTGCTGTGTTCTAAGATTTTCCCAATTCGATTTGCAACAAAAGTTTTCCAGCGGTTTGGATTTCCATTGAGCCAGTATAGCACGATCGTGGCATCAGACCAGTAATGAACAGAAACTGTGTGATTATATGTGCGAAGTTCCTGGTAGATCCATCTAGACAATTGCGTAGCTAATTGTGCGCCGGAAAGTTCAATTCTAGGTATTGTCATAGGCTTGATGGGTGTCACTCGGCTACGGGATGCGAGCAAATGCGTGTGTATATGACCATCAAGACAGTGTGCTCGTAAGTAAGCACATGCTGCGTATGCCAGCTGTGATCCGTCACAAAATATGTGGAGTTGTAGGGACTTAACATTTGTAAAGTCGAAACCTAGCCAACGAGTTACGTGTACAGCCTCTATGGCTGGCAAATGTGCAATATAATCCTGCCACCGTGCCTGTATTGGTATTGGTAATTCCTCGTCCCAATCCAATGAAGTGGAAGAATCTTGGTCTCGTTGTATGCGGATGGTCCATACTTCTTTGAGGATCGCTTTAGCCACGGTTATGACCGGCGCTATGAATCCCAAGGGATCGTAGAGTCTTGCAACTGTGGATAATAACGATCGTTTAGTAAATGTATTGGGAAACTTGAAGTTAATTTTAAAACCATAAAAGTCTTGCTTGGGATGCCAATACAAACCCAAAGTCTTAATTGAATCGTTGTTGTCAAACTCTAAGATGCTACTGTTTGACAAGTGTGATAAAGGAATGCTGGTGAGAAGGGATGGGTGATTTGACGCCCATTTCCTAAGGTCCATGCCAGCAGATCGCAACGTTGCAATTAGTTGATCTCGTATCAGCAACGCGCCTTCGACTGTTTCATGTCCACTTTGGATATCGTCGACATAAATCTCTTTAGTAAGCACATTTTCAGCTAGTGGATATCGTTCTCGTTCATCATGCGCTAATTGATGCATAACGCGTATAGCCGTATATGGGGCTGATGCTGTTCCAAATGTGACAGTTGTTAAACAATATTCTTTGGGTTGACCATTTCTATCGTACCAAAATATTCTTTGAAATTGGGCATCTTCTTGATGCATGTCGATACATCGGTACATTTTTTGAATGTCTGCGGCGAAAACAAAACGATGGAGTCTCCAATTCAAAATTACTCCTCCCAAATCGTTTTGAAGAGCTGGGCCAACACAGAGAATATCATTAAGCGATTTTCCGTTGGAGGTTTTACATGATGCATCGTATACCACACGCAGCTTTGTTGTGATGCTTTCTTCTTTGATGACTGCATGATGTGGTAATGTACATGATGCGAAAAATGTTTGCCCTTTTTCATTTGCAACACGGTGCTGGTCTTCAGTACTTGTAGCTTCAGTGATCTGTCCCAGATCGAAGTATTCTTGAATGACTGATGCATACTGATTCTGCAATTCAGGTTTCTTTTGCAATTTTCTGTCTAGCAGATGAAAACGATTTAAAGCTATTTGTCGTGATTTTCCTAATATTTGAGTTGGATCATAAAGCGTTTTCAACGGTAAGCGCACCATGTATTTTCCATTTGGTTGACGTACGTGCGTGCGTTGAAAATGGTTTTCACACCACTGTTCCTCTGCAGTGAGTTGACGTTCGGTACTGATTTGTTCAGTCTCGAAGAATTTTTGTACTAAGGTCTCTAAATTGGTTTGATGACAGCGAATGGATACTGTGTGAACCTTCGCTGTTTGTAGTTGTCCAAAAACTATCCATCCCAATTGTGTGCGTTGGGCGACAGGTTGGTCAGGGTTGCCCTTACGTATTTCATGCATTATAATTTGAGGAATAACGTCCACGCCAATCAGCATATCGATGCGGCTGGGGCGTGTAAACGTGGGATCCGCCAGTTGCAGTCCTTGTAGATGAGTACATGCGTGTACTGCAAGATTTGCCTTTGGTAACTGTGTTGTTAAAGAACGAAGAACAAAGGCTGGATTTACACAAATGTTGAATTCTGAATTAGATAACGAAGTTAACGTAAACATAGTTGTGAATTTGCATTTGTTGTTAGAGGTCGAACCCACTCCGGTGATTTCTGCTCTAGTGCGGTGACGTTGGAGTCCGAGAGACTGCACAACGTTTTCAGTAATAAGAGTGCCTTCGGAACCATGATCGATGAGTGCGCGAACAATAGCCGTTTGGCCTGTGGCAATATTATGTATCCGAACCAAGGCGGTTGCGAGGATCATATTGCGCAAAGGAAGATGAGACGCAGCTGCCGTGACGAGTTGCGCTGTGTTGGCTCCCAACGCCGAGCTAAATGCTGGAGACGATGAGGGCTTGGTGGATGAGCTAATAATCGGAACCTTTTGAGCCGGAAGCTGCGATGAAAAGTTCATATTAGTATCCGCATAATTATTAGTAAAATGTAATAAAGTGTGATGACGTTTACCACAATGTGTGCAGTTCTTGCTGCTGCTACACTGTGAAAGTGAATGTGTTTGACTGAGGCAATTGAGGCATGCATGTATTCGATCAACGATAGATTTTCTAGCAAAACAATCCTTGGCTAGAAAGTCAGGACAACGCCTTAAAATGTGGTTTTCATTGCAATGGGCACAAATTGGAAGATGAGCAGATCCAGTTCCCGTGTGAAAACTGCTACTTTGATGCTTAATGTTGCGTGACTGTTTAGCAGGTTGCCTGTGGGAAGCATTCTGTGGATAGGATTGTCGCAATAGTTGTGGTGACTGGCGATTTTCGAGTATATCGATACTGACCAGTCGACAGTTCAGAAATTTTTCTAACATCGTAAACGTAGGAATTTCAACTATGCTACCTAGCGAATGCTCCCAGGCTTGGAGTGTTTCTGGCGCAAGTTTCGTGGTGAGGTGATGCATAATCCAGTGGTCACAAGATTGGATAGGAATATTGAGACGCTTAAATTCATTTATACATACGTTGGCAACGTTTAGCATCCGCTTAATTTCGGATGAATTTTCTTTACCTAAAGATTGTATATTGTACAACGCGTTCATGTGATGCATGAACTGCAATCGTGGATTGTTGTAACGAGTAACAATAAGATCCCATGCAAGTTGGTAGTTATCTTCAGTTAAATTCATTTGCTGTACATCTTGATCGCGATCCTTTGGAATAGCCTGCTTCAGAAAGTGGAATTTTTGTATGCTTGAGAGTGCTGCATTGCTATGAATCAGTTGAACAAAAACATCTTGAAAGGCGGGCCAGTCAATAAATTTGCCGGAAAAACTCGGTACAGGCAATTTGGGCAATTGGACTGAAGAGGGAGATGCCGCTGGTAACGCTGTAGAATTATGGACGCCAACAGATTCATTAACCGCTAATGGTGGTATACTGTTATCATACGCTTCTGACAAGGCGCATCCAACAGTAAGGTAATCTTCTTGAAATTTGTCATTAATGTTTTTTGCAAAATAGTCGTGCGAGCGCGGAAAATTGTTGACAATTATCGCTTGATGGTTTTTATTGAATTGCGATGATAATTCGTCCAAGTTTTTTAAACGATACTGACAATATTGTTTGGTTTTTCGGGATGCGCTGTCTTTCTTAAAATTGCTAAAAAGTTGTTTCAATTGTGTAAGGAGATCAAGTTGAAGCGCATAAAGATTATTAGTGTCGTCGAAAATATTTGCACTCGGCTTGGTCGATATTGAATCAGTCTCACTCTTATGCATTGTGACTCTCTTGAGTTATTTTTGGCGAATGTACTCAAACTTTGGACAAACAAGAACACACTCAAACAAACACTCACCCGTTGCTTTTAGTTATAACGGATCCGTCTTGTTATCGTTGATTCTTCTGTGTCCGTTATTCCTTTCGCTCTATCGTCTGACCGCTGCCGTCTTGTGCCGTCGTTTTACGTTATTTACGTATGTATTTAGCGTGGGGTACAGCCAGCAAAACGTAATGTATGTAGATATGTTTGTAGAATGTAAGCACTGCACTTCTGGTATATGTTAAATATATATTTATGTAGTTTAGGCTGCACAGCACCAATAGTTAACAAATAATGATGAAATTGAAACTGTTATAGAGTAATTGATTGAATTTGTTCCCCTCATGGGCCACCAAAAATGTTGTGACTTCTGCTTGAAGTTGGTCAAAAGTCAAAGATGAGTATATGTTCACTACTCAGGGGTTATTTAATTCAATAATTATAACTTAATTTCACTATTTGACAGTTGGTGTGTGTTTATGAACTTATATATATATATGAATTTAAGAAACGGTTTTAAGCGCGACCAGAGTGCAGTGCATGTGTAGTGTGCTCAGCCAAAGATCAAAAGGGAATGTGTTAAGAGCGTTTAATCAGCGCTCTCATTCTTTGGATGGTGCTGCTAACTCTTGAAGGTTGTTGGTAGTGCTAACTCTTGTTAGTAATTTAACGATAACGATAAACGTTCGAACAAAGATATTATAATAAAAAAGCATTGTTAAATTAAATTTATTTACTGAAACATAAAATTATGAACAAAAAAACATATCATCAAAATTTCTTTATAAATGAAAAAATGTGTACTTACATATTTTCAATGGGAATGTTGCATAGGCAACAAAATCCAACTTTCGCAACATATTGCGCAGCTCTCGGATATCATATCACCATGTATAAGTACTTATTTTCAAGCCTGAACGTTTTTCTTTCAAATACAATCTAATTCATTAAAATATCTCAATTGGTTTAGAAAATAGGATTTTTGCAAAGCTTTTTCGGCTTCCGTGCCACTGTGCGACGTCAACAAAATTTGATTAAGTAAATAAGACGACACGGTTTTTATGCGCCGCTTGAAATTCCTGTCTCAGTAAATTGACAGAGCTACAACAAAATGTGCCTTAAATTTTTTACACATTACGTCACATAACATTTTATAACATTTTCAGTCCTCGTTTCGTGAGAGCATTTCTTCAGTGTTCAATTTAATGCTAAGATGTTTTTGGACATGAAGAGTCGCCCATAAAGTTATTAGGGTATGAACGTACGTGCGAACAATTTAAGCTATTGATAAAGGTGGTTATCCTTGAATGGAGTTTGCATGGGCTTTAACTGTCTTAATGCTTTAATAGACTCTTCTAACGCAAATTGAAAGCTTTGTCGCTGTTGACGACTTGGTAGCTTAATACTTTTTGGTACAAATTATGTTCTTCATAAGCTTTCGGCACTTTTAAATGGTGTGAAAAAAATAAAATTGTGAGTATTAAAAAAGGGGGGTTTTTTATTTAAAAGTAGTCAAAAGTGTTATATTTCGTATCTTAGAAAAAAATTTACAAGAGAAAACAAATGATTTAAAGATTGAATAGGAAGACTTAAGGGGTGTCGTTTTTATATTGCCCACTCCCAATGTATGCCAGCTGGAAATCTTTTTATTTAAAGTTCATTTTATTGCTGTATTTTTACTATAAGGAATATTTGGTGCGTTAGCTAAAAGCAGGACCGTCGAGAAGGTGTGGAAAGTGGGGATTCCCCCCCGGGCACGGAGTTTTGACAGGGGCCCGGTGTAATTAGTGTCGTACTATCATGATTCAAGGTAAAGGTGTAATAGAGGGACCGGTACATTTTCGCCCCGGGCCCAGATTTTCTCCCTTCGGCCCTGGCTAAAAGTGGTAAAAACGAAATAATTAACTGAAAGTGTAGGGTCCTAGTTTTGCCAAAAAAAATATTTTATATTATTCAAAAAAAAAAACATTTTAATAATGTGTTGTAGCCAAATAATCATCAAAAATTGAGCCCCAAACTAGTGCGAAGCATAATATGCGATTCCTCAATGCCAACCGATCCGTTTCACGGGCAGCCTCTCTTTACTCTTGTGATGAGAAACACGAGGTCGGGCCATACTAACGCGGCGCTCTTCTCGTGCGACTTCTTATTGTTCTTCAGTTGATTGATTCGAAATGTTACGAAGCCTACTTGCATTACGGCTTTGTTGTAAAAGATTAGATCTTCTTCGTCGCGGCATTTTTAATAATAATACTCGCACAGTAAGAGTTATTAATAAAACTCGCTATAAAAAGACAAATCGACTGTTAACTTTTATATGCTTTGTCTTAAAAAAAATCACAGACAACATAAAATAAAAAAATATATACATTGTATTTTTACAGTATTTCGATTCCAGTATTTTCTATGTGTTTGGATATCTTTTTAGATTAATTCCTTTTATCTGAATTTTTCCGATATTTTAATAGTTACTTTCAGGTGCGGATCCAGGATTTGGTCTTAGGGGGTTCTTCACTTCGAATAGTATATATATCAAAGATCGCAAGAGACCCATTTTTCCAACTCTTGGGGGGTCCGGACCCGAATCCGAGATAATCGAAAGATTAATATTGGACTATGACTTGCATAAAATAGATTTTAAAGTTACCTGATTAAAAATTTAATCTGGTTCTCGTTTTTGTGTCCTTTCTTTAGGTTTAAAAAATTCTTCTCATTTCATGGTAGTCGAAATTTTCACTCTTTTCTTTCAGGAAAAATGTATTATATTATTATAATAGTTTATTTCCCTGAAGCTGATTCAAAGCTTTTATTTGCTACATTAGACAGTTAACTAATGTTTCCCATTTGCAACTAATAGCCTGCTCATTATCTCTTTACATATTGATTATCTCAGCAGGGTTTACAAGCACAAAATAAAAAGGCTAATGCTTACGTTGCACTGTGAGCCCAGATTATCATATTTTGGCCAAAACCCTGTCATTTCCATAATAATTTTTTTAAAGTTATGAAATTTTACACACGTGTTCCTAAAGGCTTGAACTATTTTTCTGGGAAGTTTTAGCCTCCTGAGATTTTTTCAAGATATAGATAATCTAGACCAAAATTGGAAAAAATTAAAAAAAAAAAAAACAAAAAAAATTTTTAACTCAATTGAAAAAAAAAAATGTTGATTGTAATTGGACTATATTTCATACAGAGGTAGATATGAGCTCCACATACATTGAAAAAATAGCCTATACCCAAAATATTGAATGGCTTTGGAGTTATAGCCCCAAACAGTTTCAGCTTTCCAAGCCAATTACAAAAAGACGACACCACCAATCAATCTTTTTTTTTTTCTTTTTTTTTATTTGAACAAGAAATAAGTAATGAATCCGTACGCATAATGTACCATAACAATAACAGAAATAATATTAGAAAATAAAGCCAAACTTCGTGCGCTAAGCACGAGGATTAATTATACGGTGGAGAATCATCATGACTGAATCGTTTTAGCGAAACCTTGTTTTTTGAGCCGCCTAAGAGGCCTAGCTGGCAGTAGATTCCTGGCAAGTTCACAGCTGTGACATCTGAGTCTGTCACTGTCTCTACTCGTGTGCCTTCCTATCTGCTCTTCTATGGTATGCAGATTAAGGCCACGATGCAGCGTCGAATTGCGCACGTACCAGGGGCAATTTGTTATTTGCCTTAAAATTCGGTTTTGCAGTACCTGAATACTCTGACAGCTTGTCTTTGCTGCGATACTCCAAATCTGCAGCCAATAGAGCCAGATCGGGGCGACACACTGGACATACACTACTCTTTTTGCTCCTAGTGACAAAGTACTTTTTCTTTTAAGCAGCCACCGCAGTTGCTGCATCTTTTGACCACACTTCTTGCGAGTAGCTTTCCAGCGTGATGCCAAGGTATTTAACTTGATTAGGCTGCTCCAGTATCACACCCTCTAACTGTATGGGTGGGAGATTGTTCTTTTAAGTGTGAAGCATGGGTTAGACGTCTTCCCTGGGTTTATTATCAAATTCCATCTCCTGCACCAGTCAACTAGTGTGTCAAGGTACCTTTGGAGGCCTTTAGCCGCCCCAAGTTGGCAATTGGAGCTGTAGAGAATGGCGACATCGTCAGCGTAAGTCGCAATTAAAGCCTTCGAGGGAGTCTCCAATTGTTCATCGTCATGCACTGGTAGATCGGCAGTGTAAAGCGAGTAGAGCAGCGGACCAAGAACGCTGCCCTGCGGGACTCCACCTTTCATTCGGCCACGGGAGGAAAAGGTATCTCGTATCTTTACCTTGAATACACGTTGGTCTAAATATGACCTAAGGAGACAGAAGTAAGGATGCGGAAGAAGCTTCTTTACCTTGCAAAAGAGTCCGTCGTGCCAGAGCCGATCGAATGCTTGTTGTATGTCTATAAACACCGAATTACAGTAGTCAAGGTCATCAAAAGCCTGGAGGATATGTCGTGCCACTCCATGGACCTGTTCAACAATGCCATGACCAGCCCGAAATCCAAACTGGTGATCTGGGAGTATGCCACAATGATTCAAAACACCAGAAATCCGAGCGGCAACCAGCTTCTCCCACACCTTCGATAGAGATGGCAGTAAACTTATTGGCCGGTATGACTCCGGGTCATCATCCGGCTTACCTGGCTTATGAATCATGTGAATCAATGCCATCTTCCACTGAGATGGGAAGAACTGAACCCTCAGCATAGCATTGTAAATTAATGCCATGTACAGAATCGCACAAGTTGGTAAAGCCTTCAGCGTGGTATAGCATATCTTATCTATTCCTGGGGCCTTGTTTTTCGGCAGCGCTTTGATAATTTCAGCTATCTCCTTAACCCTGACCAATCAATCTGGTTTTGAAAAGTTATAATTTTTTTTGCATAAAAATATATTAAAAAATCCATATTTAAATTTTTACGTTTGACGTTTTACGTCAAAATTAATAGTTTTAAATTTTTTGATTTGCATCTTTGTATGCTATAAAATTTTCAAATTGTACATTTTTTTTGCATTTTAGTACAATTCTTGAAAAAATGGTTATTAAAGAATACTTTTGGGCAGCTAAGAAATTCAAAAAATAGTAAAATTTCCTGGGGGTCATTTTTTAAAATTCAACTTTTGGATACAAAATTCAAATTCCGAAAATCGTGAAGAATTAAACTTTCTTGTAAAATATATAAATAAAATTTTAAAATTTTTTTCGATCAAATATCGAGTGGTTGTCGGAGGTACCCTTAAAGCCAATTAGCCAAATGATAAAAAACCAACAAAATCTTTATAACTACTCGAATACATTTAAAACGAAAATTTTTCTAAGCTCAATTTTATTTTTTCTCCGAAGTAATATTTATAAATAACTAACTATACCCGTCACGCCTTGCTGTGCCGTTTACTAAATTTAAAGAAATACTAATATCGTTACAACAATATTCAATTTTTATTTTGGATAATTGTGTATTTTAATTCGTTTTATCGAGAAAATTCTGACAATTTAAGTTTTCAATTGAATGCTATTTACTGAAGTGCGCTGCTCTTGAGTCAAATTAATTCTTGCAACTCTATTTTGTTGATGTTTACGTGTATTTCATCCGATGTTTTGTCTTTTCGGTGGCATTTTTTTTTCTGCAATGGTTCGAAACTAACCTCAAACGAATTTCTATCAGCGTGAAGTGAAATCGAAGTATTGAAATCATTATTCATTTGATGCTTCTTTGTACCTTTGTATGAAGAAATTGGCTTACACAAAACACAAAACACTTACAAATTTCTATGATGTAATCCTTCTTTATTTTTCTTAATGTGAATTTTGACTCCAGTAAGTGTTTTCTTTATCATTAGCAATGAGAATTTAATTCGAAATGTTCGTCTGTCAAATTTGAATTGAATGGAAACTGAGAGAACACTCAGTTTTTTTCGTTGCATTTGAAAACTATGCTCAGTACTCAGCGCCACCTATCGAAAGGTGTCCATACTTATGTTGTAAACCTTCTAGACAACATAACGAACATAGCCTGTAAATATTAACACAATCGCACTGCAATATAGTGGATTCTATAAGCCTCGTACAAACATACATTCGTTTTTATGTATAAAGATAAAGTGAATGAATATTGCGTAGCTCCATGTATCATGGTAAATGCAGCTTTTTCTTTTTCTGTAAATTATCGCGAAAGCTCATAAAATACAAAATGTCAACTTTGATTGCCAATAACTTAAAAATCTCTAATTATAATCAATTTTTTTTTCACAGGATACCTTAATATGTGTTAAATCATAATAAATTGTCATTTTGTCCAAATTTTGACTTTCTTCTAGGGGACTTTTGGCCAAAATCTGGCTACGCGGGCCCATTGTGCGTAGGCTGAAACAATAACCGTGCTCATGTTCAACATGTAGATACACACACTTACCTAATTACAAAATGAACTTGAATAGTACTTATAAAACCAAACAGCTAATGGAATAATTTAAATGTATACGGTACTCATATCGCCAATTATTTCAAAAACCAACATAGAATTCCCAGCCGGTAAAACTTGAATGAGTATCTGCATATTTATATTACTAAATGCAGTACCACTTACTGATTAAATAATAAATGCAAATTTTGTGTAATAAAATACATTTCCAAAAATAATTAAAGTGTACGTTAATTCAAAATTTATTGAACATTGAATGCCAATAACAAAAATCAATAAGCACTGTTTGAATTGCAGTTTATTGACTGTACTTCACTGACTGCCTGTATATTTATAGATACTTTTTTATCTACGAACATTCAACAACGATAGTATTTAGCTGTAAATAAAGTAAACAACAGAACAATTGTAAGCAGAATGTATGCACCATAACTACCTAGAACTGCAAACATGGCTTTAGCCAACACGAAGTTTCGCTGGACTACATATAAGGCTAGGCCCAGGCAAAGGGCCTAAACCAACAACATTACACAAACTTCAGTTTTTCAGAGAAAGGTTCTTAGCTGCTGTTGTTTTCTTTTATTGCAAAAACTCAAAAATATATTTATTTTTTTTGCATTTATCACATCTTTTATTGTCGCCAATCCAGCTGGAGCCATCATTGGTTATGAATTAAGGCCAAATCAGGCCGTTATAACAATGTAGAAGTTGGGGAATTAAATTTTTCAACGATCGTCTTTTTAATCTTGTTACTGGGTTAGCCTGTTTGTGTGTCTGGATAGACGCTCATTATATCGGCTAAAGTGCTTGTTGATTTGGATTTCCACGGAATCCAGATTGAGGTCGTGGTGCAGGGTCCAATTCCTTACGTACCATTCGCAACCAGTAGTAAGGCGAAATGCCTTATTTTGGAAATTCTTTATACGTAAGCGATTCGAGCGAGCCGCCATACCCCAGATCTGGATAGCGTACCTCCAAGTAGTCGCCATTATTGTGTTATAAAGCGCTCTTTTACACCGTAGAGGAAGAGGACTATTTTTATTTAGCAGCCAATACATTTAGGTCATTTTAAAGCGACAACTTTTGATCGTTTGGTTAATGTGTGATCGAAAAGTTAGCCGCTTGTCAAGTATCACCCCAAGATATTTCGCTTCACTTTGTATGATGATGGGCTGGCTATCTAGCCATACTGCGGGTGGATTATTTTAAAGTATATAAGACCGACTGACATTTGGCCGGATTTGATGTACCTGTGGATGTACTCTTGTATCCCGTCAGCTGCTTCATACTGACAGGATGATGATTAGCATTTTGTCGTTCATAACAGCCTGCATTAACTCCATTGGGGTAGGGATGTCGGCCGTGTACAGTAGGGTGACCATTTTTGCAACATCTCACGATTTTAATAACGCTATCCCCTAAAAAAATTCCTTTAGCGCCTGTAAAATTTAAAGGCGATCCGAATCCTGTATTATTATTTATTTGATGGTTCCTAAAATAGGTCAAAGGTCATAATTTTCACTTTTTCCGTTTTTGACTGTATTGTTCTACAGGCGTTATTGATATCGACGGTTTAAAAATCTTCCATACCAGCGACGGCCACCCTAGTGTACAGGTTTTAGAGAAGCGGCACAAGAACGCTTCCTTGAGGTACTCCAGCTCTTATCGGCCTAGCAGTGGAGTGTGGTATGATCGCAATATGCCAAAGTACGGAGCAGGAAGCCAGGTCTTAATTTAAGCCAAAAGACCGATTTGCCAAACTCTGTCAAACGCCTGTTTGACGTCAAAATATACCCCAAATGTATCCGCTTGTTCCTGTGTATTTGAGCAGTAAGTGCCATCATGACGCCTTAGAGGAACAGTTCGATAGGGATGTCACTTTATGTTTTTTTGTCGCTTTCCATAGGTTATATCCAGTATCAAGTTTATAATCCAGAGCCTCTATTCTTCTGTCGAACGCGTTCTGCCTGAGTGTCTGAAGTGTCACTTTGAGCTCCCTTTCAGCCTTTTTCCAGGCAGCCTTGTCTGCGGGGTAAAGGGTGGTCTGGAATTTCCTACGAAGTCGTCGCTTCCTAGAGAGAAGTCGAACGAGTTAGCTGGTTGCCTACTTCTTCCTGTCTGACAACTACTGGTTGTGTATTGGCTACAGCTGCCGCAGAATGGATTTTTGTCGTAATTAGGTCAACCGCGTGTTTCTTAGATACTTGGCTGTTTAGTAGCTGCTGTTTTGGTTGGGGAATTATTTTGTTTTTTTGTGAAAATTAACAACAACAGCAGGTTAAAGCAGGTTAAAAACTGGTTTTCGGGGGTTATCTCAGAATCATGTGTGTTGGAGTTTTTGAAACTCGTTTTTGGATTCAGCGGCTCAATATCCATATGGGTACTTTTTTTGGTAGGACTGAGGTGAATTCAAATTCATAAAATGTGATAATTTTTATTTACCCGCGAAAAAAGTATTAAAAAAATGTTTACATATTTTTTAAATATTTAAAAAAAAAAGAAAAATTGTATTAAAACAAACACACAATTATAAAATAAATGACTCAATTCGGTTGAAGAAAATTTTACCTTATTATTTATTTATCGAAAACTCGATAAGAAATCGGAGCTAAAAAAAAATTCAATTGAATGTTGGCACTTTTTCATGTTGCATCCATATAATTAATTCCCTTCTTGCCTTCTTTAACCAGAAAATTATTTCTATGACCATCTTATCATATATAAGACAACAAACCAAAAACGAGACCCTAAATAAATCACAAATTTATTTTCGCAGTGTATTGTGTCTATTGCTCAAGTAATAAAAAGCATCTCAGTTCATTAACAATAAACTATTTCAATTATGTGGAAGTTCCTTGTACTATGACAACATAATCTCAACACAAATGGCTTAGTCCTCACTCAGTAAAAGTTCGAAAAGTGTTGAGGCTTTTTACTTAGGATAATCATGCTGCTTCACAAGAAAACTGAATAAAAGATAAGCAACAGAAGATGAAGAGCACTCCTAGGAGTTCTCTGTTTGCCTGTGCAAAGATACACAGATACATTTTATTAGATTTTTAAAGAAAAGGCAGTAGGTGCAATATTAGAATCCGCAACAGACATTAGCATAAGCGGGTCTGGAGCAAATGTTTACCCAAAAACTGTCTGACAAATTAAATTAATGAAGGATAACAAAAAAAAATATGGCTTAGAACTTTTTAATTTTATGTTTATCTTTCTTTTTGTGCAAGACTCGAGTGCATTGTCTGGCTTTTTGTTTAAGTTAAAGATTGAGCAAGGCAGATTGACAGAAAGGAAGACCATGCCACTTATGTTGTGGTAAACTGCCAACTGTTGCTACAACTTGTACAATCCTTGAAATAATTAATAGCTAATCAATGGGCACGTATTGAAGCATTTCTGGGGCGTTGCTCGGAAACTGTTCTAGTCTAAATAAACTGTGACCTAGATACACAAAAATTGTGTATACGCAACGTATGCCACATACATTTTAGAATCGTTTGTTTATTATCTTATTTTGAGTCCAGCAAAGTGCCAAGTTAATAATTATTTTGGTAATGGTTTGTTAATGCGTAGATTCTGTAGGCCCGAGGCCAGACAAAAGGTCGAAATAAATTTTAATTAAATTACGTGGGTTTCATTTTGCATTTTATGTTTGCTTTAATAATTTTGTTACCTTTGATTTTGTTGCCTCTCTCTTTTTCCCTTACTCTCCTTGCTTTTCTTTCGTTTGTGGCCATTGTTTTTGATGCTGTTGCTTTTTTGCTGTGTCACGTCCAGCTGAGCGGCGAATGGAGTGTGGAGAGGCAATTTGGAAAAATAGTGGAAGGTTAAGAAAAAACATGGGACTTTAGGCCCAAACCAAACACGTCAGACAGATTGTTTATCTTGCTAATTAAAGTTGGGTAAAAGTAAAAGCATTTTATTTTTGTGTCTGGCAGATACTTTGTGCAAATCAAACTTGGCAGCTACGTAAATGCCACACACTGTTTATATCTTGTCAAGGTTATATAGGACTCCACACGGGTTTGTTCCCTGAATATGCTCAATTCAGATATTATAATGAGCAAAGAGTTTTTACTTAGTCGAAGGTTGAAATGAAAATATTAAAATAATTGTCTCTAAAATATGGTATTGAATATATATGTAATTAAATAGTGGTATCCTGAAAGTTATCCGGCAACTTATAAGGTGTATAATTCAAATTAGTTGATATGGTAAATAATTGGCAGAAGATATAGTCTATCTTCAGATATTATAATGAGCAAATAGTTTTTACTTAGTCAAAGGTTAAAGTGAAAATATTAAAATATTTGCTTCATAAATTTAACAAAAAACGAGGTAGAATTCAAGCGTATGTTCAGTTTCTTAATTAATATTATATATCTTATATTAATTGACTTAAATTCTCAATATTTTATTTTTTTTACTTCCGACTTAAATTCTTTCCCTAAGTATCTTCTGCAAAACGATAGCACCGATACATCTAATTGATAATAATAGTAATAGCTCTTAAATTTAATATATATTATATTTATACCCAAATGAAGGTTGATTTCGGTATAGGGGATATTGGATATTTTTTTGGTGCTTAAGCAGTTAAAAAAAGTACTTTATCCGGAATAATAAATAAAATAAAGATTATAAAAAATTAAGTGTAATTAAAGAAAACTAGTTCGCAAGGGGAATATGGAAAACTTGGAAGCATTTTAGCAAAGTTCAAGATTTATTTTTTATAGATAAGTATTACTCACTTTGGAGAAACGAACTAATTTTAAACATATTTTATATAGGTCTATCCATTTAAAGATTTTAAAAAGTCAAGACTTCTTTTGGTTTTTTATTACTTTTTGATGCTTGCAGTCATGATGCACTCGATCCACTACCTCGAAGCTTGTCTCAAGCCTTAATAATTCTCGAGAACTTTTTCACGTACTTTCAAGCAGATTTTGGAGATAACCTATATATAATTCCCTGACTTGATTATTTTTTCAGTCGCCCCTAGGTGGAGCATGGGGATTTCTATTAATAACTGTTCGAAAAGAACAGGGACCTACAGTTTATAGCCGAATCCGAACGGCGGTGTCTTGAATTAATAAAGATTTTCTTGGCACATAGCGTCTTTTTGCTAGCGATGCCAGTGCTAGGCAAATGCAGGGAATCGAACCACCGACCATCAGGTTACAAAGCGAGTACGCTACTACTACGCTATCGATGGCTAGGTTATCATTTACTCAATTTCAAACGACAACACAACACAGGTCATGAAAATTTTCAGTCTAGTTTGATTTCTGCATCAAAAAATCTTTTAAAAAGTATAATATTCAATCATTTCAAAAAGCACTCATTAGTTAAAATAAACTGTTTACCGTATTTTCCACTTGTTTCCTTTTGTTATAAAAACCGAAAACTGAACAGCTAAATACCAGTTTTTAGTCCACGTATCTTTATTTTCCTATTTCCATGCACAATATACACCAAAACTAAACAGAAATTTTCTGTTTAGACCTAGAAACAGACTGGCTTTCTAAAACGTGAACTAAACGTAGCCTCATACAAATATAGTTTATGCAATGTAGCCCGCTATTGGGTGGCAGCTACGTACTTTGTCAGGTTCTGAAAATATTGAATAGCTTCATTGTTGCCAGTCTCTGGCTTTGTCTTGGTGTCTGCCACTAATCCGTGTGCAATGTCAATTTTGCCTCTGAAACGCCATCCGACATCTTTAGTAGAGACTTGTAGAGGCTGTCAACAAGAAATTTGAGAAACCTGAAAGCCACACGGAGGCCGTAATTGAAATTGTCAGCACTCAAAGCGGTGCAACTACTATGACAAACAATGGAAGTTGAAAGCAAACTGTCATAAAACTGAAGCCTATTGCAAAAAAAAGTCAATAATATTAAAGTAGCTTGCACGTGACATAAGAAAATTGAAAATGAAAACTAATACCTAAGCAAGATAGACAGAAATGTATGCGGAAGCGAAAGTCAATAAATTGGCTATTTGAGCGTATACGTAATTTTTAGTTGACAGTTTCTCGTCTGCATTGAGCTGCATTGCTACTTTTATTATGAATCAATCCGCAAATTGTAATAGATTCTATTTATTTATGAGTGTTTGTGGTTATGAAAATTGAGCTTATGCTAATTGAGCTGAGGTTTTTATAGAAAAAGCCATCCAGAGGGCTTTTTTTTAAGAGTATTTTTAAAAATTGAATAGCCAAATTATGTGTAAACTAGAAGAGAGAAATATTTTTCATTCGGTAGACAAAGATAGACATGCAATAAGTGATGCAAATAACTTTGAGGATAAGATTCTTAATATTAATAATATTTATTAATAGTATTAATAATAATAAATCTAATATTTTTTAAGGCTACAATAAATTATAGCTTATCAATGCGCACGTATCAAACAATGTGCTGTCTGCAGTCTAAATAAATTGTGATCAAGGATGATGAGGCTATGCCAAAATTGCGTATACGCAACATATGCAAAACATATTTTTACAGGGAGATTTTGACCGTACAGACTGATAAAGCCTCCAATTCGTTAACCGCTCCAAGAATGGAGTTTTAAGTGGCCCTTCGGACTTTAATGCAAGAAACCTATTTTTTTTATCTGAAAGGGTTTGTTAGTTTGTTTCTGCATGAATGGTAAACAACAAATACAAAAAAGCTGTCAGATGGAAGTCAGCCTTTGGGTTGGACCGGTCCATCTGGCTCACAATTCTGACTAGAACAGTTCAACAAGTTTCTGCCAAACCGCTGATTACTTACTTGACCAACAACAAAGTTGGCATTCCACAGTCCATTGCAATAAAAGTCTTTCTCAAAAACTCTGACTCTGGACTCTAGATGAAAATCTTTTGTACTGCTATCCATTTGCTCGAACTATCCACTTTATATCTACGGTATAGCTGTCATGATCCTTCTGGGCTGTGCATGTGTCCAACTTTAAGCTATCAAAATATTTCATGTCTTTTTATACGCATTTGTTACTGTTGTTGTCGCCATTTTTATTTTCATTGCTATTTATTAGCTATTCACGAGTAGTCTGTACATAAGGCGTCGAGTACTAGCTCGTGGCAACAAAAAATTTCCACTGCGGCTGCTACTCTTAACATTACTTTTACGGTCTTTTCAATTGCTTTGCTGCTGTTATCCTTATCCTGTGCATTATTAATTTTTAAGCGCAAAATGCACAGATAATTTGAGATGTTGCAAAAGGCGAAAAAGAAGAACGAAAAGTGTTGCAAAGTGCTCAGCTTTGCATTAATAAGTAAACTGTGACAACAGCTGCAACAAAGTTAATGGAGTATAATATTCTAGCACTGTTGTTGCAGAGAAGTTGGAAAAGTTGCATAAAATGGATATGTCATCATGAAAGTTTGTTATTTTTTTAAAAACTGGTTATATCTTTACTTACTTTTATTAAATATAAATGGCACTTTAAAGATTTTGTGTATATGAGTACTAAAAAATGCAAAAAATATTGTGTTTCTTTATGATGCTTAGAGAGAAAATGCAATATGAAACATCGTCACGTAACAAAATTATGTGTGATGTGTGTGTGTAAGAGTACCGATTAGACTACAAATACTATAATAGCGAAAAAAGCATAGCATATTTAAAAAAAATAAAATATTATAGTATTGTGTCCTGCTTGTTGTCACCAAGGAAATATAGTTAAAAAAATAGTAGTAAAAGTAATAGATAGTTAAAAATAAAAATAAAAGGACAATTATTTAACACTTTATGAAAAACATCTCATTAGTCAAGACACGAACCCAGGCGATGTTTTGGCTTTGAACTATGAGTTACTGAGCGTGGGTGGCTCCACTTGTTACACAAACATACACTAGCATACCGTTACTTGGGAATTTAAATGTTTATTTACTCTCTTTATTCTCCCACTAAATGGCAACAACTTGGCCCAGAGCTGCAAATAAAACCGCACGCGACAAAACTTGTTTTCTTTTGAATTGGCCAACCTAGGCTAAAAGCAAAGCTCAAATGGCAACAAACCAACATGTCTGAAGACAACATGTTGCAACCGGTACTCTCTTTAATCGCAAACTTTCCGTTTGGCTCTCTTTCGCTACGTTTGTTTACATGACACTTTGTTTGCAAGATGTGGCATGTGTGGAATGTTGCTTCTACTAATTGCAATTTTTAGCAGCCACCCACGCTGGACATAAAAGCAAATAAACAAGCTTGATGTTAAACCTGGTCGGAACTTAAAGTTGGAACAATGCCATAGATTACTTTATATTAAGGCGATATAAATTCGTATTAACAACAAAAAAATTTTTTTTTTTGGCTAAGGGAAATTTTTCAGATTTTTTGCTAATTGTTCGCATTTTTTATATTCGCTTCAAACTAACACATTTGGAACATTTTCAAAATATTCATTCACAGTTTTATTCACTGGTCCTCATTGACCTAACATTTGATGGAAAATGCCTAATTTGGGTGATTCTGAAGGTATCTAAAAAAAATGATCGCGCATAAGGTGACATTTAAACACCTGTTAATAAAAATTGTTTGTTGGAAATCCTTTATTATATATACATATCCTTATACCAGCGTACAGATATGCTCCAACAATTTTCCTTTGGGGTACAAAATATTACCATTCTAGAGTGGCCAAAGATGAAATCGAGACTAAATCAGAAACTTTTTGGCTTTAAGTTAAAAAACTGCACATGATTATTCAGTAAACATTTTTTATTAAGCTTTTAAGTATTTATTTGCTAAATTATTTAACAAACCAAATGTAAATTTGACACATTTAAACATTTCTTAAAATTTTTCCTTAAATTCGAGTAGATAGAAATAAGCTTACATTCGTAAAAATAGCTTACAAACTTAAAGAACAATATTTTCTAGGAAAAACCAAGTCATGTCACGGATGAGACGTAGAATCTTTTGTCAATTAAACGTTTTAGTATCTTTAACATACCTTTTTTTCGTTATAAGGCACGCAGATATATCCATGTAATTTTGTATTACTTCATTAACAATACGAAATTAATTATTAAATTAATAAAGGTTACTTTGAACTCTGTCATTTAGTATATCTAGCAAAAGTACATGTATTTATGAATTTTACTAAATAGCTAGTAATAAATTAAAATCAAGTTTGGTACTTACTTTATTGCAATATATTTACTTTTCTAGGTTGTCTTAGCTATCAGTCAAGATACTCTAAGCTCACCCTGTAGAGTTTATATTCTGCAATAACTATGCATAAGATACTTTTAATAGTTTCTTAGTAATATTCCATCAATTTAAATCCGTATGACCTTTTGCTGATAGTATTATATATTCGTATAAAAATAATGCACTAAATTAACAAATAGCTTATAATTAAACTTGCATTAGTAAAATGTTGAACGTTGCTCTTTAATTTGTTAAATGCTGAAAATTCTACCGCGCTTCATAAAGTCAACTTAGTAATGTTCCAGCCTAACTCAAACCACTCTTTAATTGCTGCCACCTAACAAACTCTCATTAGACTGCTCCAAAACTTATATAGTAAGTAAACTTAAAAACAATTTCAACTTGCACTCGTATCCGCCAACGAACTCGAGTTATAAAGTGTAGAAAGATGTTGACAACTTGAGCCACTCGGCCGGAAGGCAGCGGCTGACATGTGTGAAATATGATATGCTCATTAAACGTTGCTCTTCTTACTGGGGCTTCCAGGATTAATGACAGATAGACGACAACAACATGAACTCCAAATGTAACCTTCAGAAGACTCGTGAAAACACTCTTGAAATTGAAGCATTGGGCGTTGCCAGACTGATTTACAGATGCGACTGCTCCTGCACCTAATGATAAAGCATCAGCAAAGGTAACAGGTAGAAGTTATGTTGACAGACTCTAGTCTCAAATAAGGATGCACCACCAAGAATGGCAATCGATAAATGATGACTGATTTACAGGCCTTGGATGGCTATCCATATGGGCTATAAGCCGCTAATTCCGAAAACGATGTCCAACAAACCACAACATCAAAAACACCATAACACGAGGTATTTCTCTGAAACTAGACGCTCGGGGTTTTTGTTACAATGCTAATTGTCTTTGTGTAACGCGGGAACCTTGACGTCATACGTCATACGTCATACGTCATACGTCATACGTCATACGTCATACGTCATACGTCATACGTCATACGTCATACGTCATACGTCATACGTCATACGTCATACGTCATACGTCATACGTCATACGTCATACGTCATACGTCATACGTCATACGTCATACGTCATACGTCATACGTCATACGTCATACGTCATACGTCATACGTCATACGTCATACGTCATACGTCATACGTCATACGTCATACGTCATACGTCATACCTCATACATCGAGCATCGAGCATCGTCAGCATCGTCAGCATCATCCATCATTCATCATTCATCATTCATCAGTCATCAGTTATATAGCCTTATATTATACCAAGGATATCTTTAAGAATTTTTTTTTAAAGACGTTAAAGAAGTTTTGTTGCATTTTTCTTTATTTTATTAGTATGTACAGTAAAAATAGACAAAGTCTGTTTAGAAAGAAATTGACGAATTTGGTAAAAAACTTTAAAAATTAGATAAAACGGAATATATCTTTAAAGCTAAAACAAAATTTATAAGGATTTCAATTTTGAAATATGCTAGATGTAGCTATAAACAAGCTAAAATGGCAACACTGGTCATCAGTCATAATTTTATTTATTTTTTTTTTTTTTCGCTTTTAAGTGTAATTCCATAAAAAGTTTATATTTAACAAACAATTATTATTATTATCATTACAATATTATTATCTAACAATAAAATTAAACATTGCCTCTTCAGAGAGTTCTCAAGTTAAAAAAAAAAATATATATCTTAGTGTGTTATTATATATATTATTATTGTATTATAGTACTGCCATTGTTATCATTCATCAGTCATCATTCATCATAGAAAAAAAACAGAATTAGGTGTACTGTCATTGTAAGCACTCATCATTCATCAGTCATCAGTCATCAGTCATCAGTCATCATTCATCAGTCATCAGTCATCAGTCATCAGTCATCAGTCATCAGTCATCAGTCATCAGTCATCAGTCATCAGTCATCAGTCATCAGTCATCAGTCATCAGTCATCAGACATCAGTCATCAGTCATTAGTCATCAGTCATTATTTGTCATTCATCAGCAATTAGTCATCAGTCATCAGTCATCAGTCATCAGTCATCAGTCATCAGTCATCAGTCATCAGTCATCAGTCATCAGTCATCAGTCATCATTGTTATAGTAATATCACTCTGTATCTAGATATTGAGAACATGAGACGGGGACATTCTCCTTATATTTTTTCAATATATATATATATAGAAGAATTACGCACGGAATATCAAATCTGAATTCGGTATTTTGATTTTTTATTACTTGAAGAAAACTTTGTTGGTGAAATATAGCAAATAAAACAAAAAGATTGTACTCAAATTGAAAAAAAATTTGAAGGTAAACTTATTCTTTAAGCTACTTTGTATTCTTTAACTTACTCATAGTTGCCAATAGGCATAAGATTGCATTTTTCAAGCCAGTATATTTTAGCCTTTAAGTTGGTACTTACTTTAATTTTTCGTTAAATTGCCGATCTTCTTCAATAATAAAATTTTGCTTAGCGTGATAAAAACTTAATTTGTTAGACTTCAATGCTATTTTAGAGCGACTCCAACCCATAAATGCTTTCATTTAAACTGTGCTTTTTAAATTGTATTTTTTTCTGCCAAAAAAATGCAGCGTAAAAGATTTTTATCCGACTTGAGTCGAAATTACGCTGACGTAATACAAACCCCATAAAGGAAGGGTAAAGTAGATATAAGCCAAAATAATATCAAATCAAATTTAGCTACTCACGCATAATTTCAAAGGCAAACAAACAAAAGTCACGCACGCATAAACACAAACACAATAGACCCCCAAAAAATAAGTGAAGTGAAAAATTTCAGCCAAACCAAATAAATTATTTACAATTCAGTATTCGTATTCAAGAGCTGGCAGAAAACGGAAGGAAATATGATAAGCCTGAACATTGGCATGAAAAACTGCTGCACACGTTCTGGCGCAGGATAATAAAAACGAACGTATCCCTATTTCTAAAGGCAGACAAAGTATAGACGATAAAACCAAGTTTAAGGTAAACTGCCTTATATATGTAGATGTAAGAGTATATATAGAAGTTCAACAGCGCCAATGCATGTTCGGCATGTCTGCACATGAGTTATCCTGGCAGGTGTCATACTGTCCTGCCGGACACGTGTTATGAGAAACACTTGCCAGAGGCAGGCCAACGTTGCGTTTTTTGAAAACATACAAAATGTACTTATATAAGTATATGGGTTATTGATTGGGCAAATATTTTACAAAGTTTTGTACCGCTATACAGTGGTCGAAATTGTCAGTCAAGATGAATTTTTTTAACTTTATTTTTTTGGCTCCATCTCGCGAGCAATTTTGGTACTAGGTGTGGTCTCAAAAATAAAGTGATTAATTTCCGTATGAAGAAGCAAGCGATAATAACTTTTATGAAAAAGGGACGTTAAAAAGTTTAAAAATATTTAAAAGAAGTTACCGTCAGATAAAATATAGGGTGGGTCATCTATTGGACTGTTCGTTGATTGCATTTTATTCATATATTTTCCAACAAAGTTGGACAACTATAACTGGCCGCCAGGGCTGTCTCTACAGGACCGTATGCGAACTTCGTAATTTTCGATGAATTTGTTTTGACAAAACTCATCTGGCTGTTCTCCCATCCAGTGAACAAATAAGCGACGCTGATAATTGTCTTTAAACTTCAATTGTTGCCTCATTTGAATATTGTAAGTGTGAAAATGCAGATCCGCATTCAAAATTCGATGCAAATTGGTCTTAGCAAGGCGTTATTCATGCGAACGAAGGCGTGTCCCATGTTCCCGGCCACTCGTCGACACGGGCCTCAACTATTTTTTTTGTCACAGAACGACCATTTTCATAGTAGGACTGTACCACTTTTACGCGTTAATTGGTTTTTAAACGATCCATGACTAAAATTGACTTGACATATGACGAAGAGTGAGTGTTTAATATGGTTTGGTAACCAACAGGCCCACCCTATATAAAAAATGAACGTAATGAGAATAGAATCGAAAGATAGGCTTACCTTCAAAGCGAAAAGAAGAGAAAATAAAACAGTGAATTTGAAAGAAAATGTTTCTTTATTTTCTGTTTTTAATTAATCAGCTTTCAATTCATTCAATACTATCTGACATTGTTTATAAAATGTATATAAAAAGTTTAAGCGAAACATAAAAAAGAGAAGACTGTCTGTCTGTCTGTCTGTCTGCATCAACTTCGTGTCTGTTGCTTTGCAACGTCAGCGTCGCAGTACGTCATTGCGGCAGAGAATAGTCAAAACAAATGCAAAAAAATTAACATTTGTGCTGAACTTACACAATTTCAACGTTACTCCCTTCGAAAGTCACAAAGCCGCCCAAAAAGTTTTACTTCAAAAATTCGTAATACGCAATTCTTTCGAATAGTCTTTAACAATCGATACAAAAATCAAAGTAAAATATAATCACCCATCATCGATCCATATCGTCCATTTTGACCACTGTGAGCCTGACGTTTTCCTTTCACAATAAATTTGCTTATTATAGGCACGTTCGGCCAACATAAATTCAAAGAATGGTATTTTCGAAGAGAATGCGCGTGCTCTTATACGGCATTCTCACGCAGGACCCCGACAGGAGCACTTTGGCAGATGTGATAAATGGCTTAAAATTTAATGGAGATGCTGAGTTTTAATTTCAAACACTGTTTCTATGGTAACGGATGCCTTGGCCACACTCAAAAGAAAGCAAGAAAAATTGTTTTGTCAAGAGGGCGGTTTTAAGGTGATTTGGCAAAATCTTTTCAATTACAAAGAAGCACCATTGAGTAGCAAGAAACGCACATAGAAACAGGATATTAGAGAAAAGTGTTGGTGAGTGCCTGTTTTCTACTGGAAAAGAAAAATTTTGAGAGTAAACACCAACAAGAAGTCACAAACCAACAGTTTGAGAGTCACTTTTAATTTTGATGACTTGCAATTTGACTAAACAATGGTTTGTTATTGAGAAATATAGTTTGATTTCCACAAGCAGAAATAGGCCAACGTGCAATTTGGGTAGATGCTTTTCATAAGGTGTGTTGTCAAGAAGGTTTACAACATAAGTATGGACACCTTTCGACAGGTGGCACTGAGTACTGACCATAGTTTTCAAATGCAACGAAAAATGTGCCGATATTACACATTTGCGCCGACTTCTCGAAGCTGTCTACATATTCTTGCAGGGCAAAATAAAAATTGAATATTGTTGTAACGATATTAGTATTTCTTTAAATTTAGTAAACGGCACAGTAAGGCGTGACGGGTATAGCTATGTTCAATAAAACTTAGGTATTATATTGTTTTTAAAACTATTTTCTGTTAAGTCAGCGAAGCTGTAGAGGAAGCTAGGCTCTAACGTAGCAATAAACAGTATAAGAGTAAAAACAATGATAACAAAAAAATAAAGTTGCGTGAAATTGGATAAAGGCATATGTTTTGTAATGATTTTAGCTGATTCCGAATCCGTTGTCAAAATTGGCCAAACAAATCTTGGTACTATTCTAATCCCTTAGAACACTATATCATTTTTCTTTTGGAACCGGTAGGCAAGCAATGTTTTTTTTTATGTTTTTGGGATAGCTAAACCCGAACGTAGATATTAAACAAAATATGAGCACGTCACGTTTCTGAGATAACGTAAAGAATAACTCATTTTATGGCCCTAGGAGTCCGATTTACACTGAAATAACCAAAAAAATATCTCGTTTTTTGGCTTTATTTAGGGTTATATCATAACGCTGACGTGCTGGGGGTTACACAGAATATTTAAAAAGTCTGACAGAATTTTTTTTTTTTAGTTTGTTTACTAATCAGTAAATAAAAAATGCGATGGCGATTTGATGATTCTATGACTTATTGAATTAATGAGATATATTGCGACAAAAAAAGGTTTATTTATCGCAAAAATTTTAGCTCTATACACTTAGTCCAACGATTTGCAAATTTTCTGTATTCCATTCAAATAATAGGCCCTTAAAATAAAAGTTTTTTCCAACGATAACATTCAGTAAAAATTCAAAAAGTCACTGATTTATCAAACTGCCCTAGTAGCAGGTACAGTTTTAGGGCAACTGCTTTTTTAACCATCAAACACACTGAGAGTAAACATGAATGAGCACAAAAATGGGTGGGTAACCGAAGACGAACAATTGAGCCGGTAATAGTTGCGACAACCCGACTATAATATACTCTATAAGTCAAAGTATATAGGAATTTGCATTTTTATTGTTATCAATTAATTTGAATATAATGCAATGAGAATGTATCTTGTGTCGAAATGTCGAGAAACACAAATGCGGACAGTCGGTTATGGCTAAATCGATTTGTTTTGTTGCTCTGATCATTTTACTCTGTACCTATAAGTACAGACATGGCTCAATCGCTACCCGAGGTTATCATAAGCTTTTTGGTATAAAGGACTTGGGGTCTGCCACGCATTCTTCTGTCCATTATAGCATTGCACAAGTCTAGTGTACCCTTTGTACCTATAGGTACGGGGTATAAAAATCTAATTGGAAAGGTCTTAGATAAAGTATGCAGGAATGTAATATTTTTTCGAGAAAAAAGGTATAGGGTTTTACACTCTCAGACACCGCCTCGACTGCATTAAATTTTATTGGTATAGTCTTAGTCGTTTTCTTTTAGGTGTTACACAAACATTTTTTTTTTCAATAATTTATAAAGTCCTTGTGCCCAAAATAAAGGTGGCATAAAAAAATATGCATATTTATAAACGTAATATTTAACAACATCAGCACTGTGCTTTAATGATGGTGACGGCCAAGGTTAGACATAATACAAATTGTCCTTTAACGTGTACCTGGACGTAAGCGCATTTTTGTTTAATTACCTCATCGTATTCATGTGTGTCACAGCTGTTTACACACGCTGCTAGGTTAGCTGGAAGAGAGTGCGGACGGCTTTATAGGCCAGTAAATACTGGCTTAAAATCAGGTTTATCAAATAAATCCCTCTGCGGATATACACAAAGACCTTGCCATAAAGTGGTAGTAGACTCGAGTGCCTTAGACTGAGTACTACTCAAGTGCTGCGCCTAAAAGCAACCATCAACATATAAGCAAAATTAATTGCCACTCTTTGTCTACTTGGTAAGATACGAGTAAGCCTTTATGGCTCACTTTTACATTTTGAGCAGCACTGAGCAGCTTTCTGTCTTTTTTTTTTTGTGGTCTGCTATGTGTCCTTATATATGCGCAATGCTCATGGAAATTGCATATGGCCAACTATTAAGGTGCACGAGCAAGGCCAAGAGAGCAGAAAAGAGAAGAACGTGTATGATAATAAAGTCAACTGTCCACAGTTCCCTGCTTCGTTCACATTATGGCTTTGGTCAATGCTACTGCTTCCGGCAAGCAGAAAAAATTTCCAGGTAAAATGTTAAATTTTCGAGAGCCATGCAACTGATGAAAAAGGTAATTTAGTTAAAAGTTTTTTTAACCTCTATAAGAAAAACTAGGGCTTCACCCTGTGCTCGTTACACTCACCGACTCCTATCCATGTTTTTTTTATTTATTTTCTTACATAAAATATTAACTTTCATAATTTTTAAAACGATATTTATAAATACTTGTACAGAACTGAAACATTTGTACAAAATTTAATACTGATCTCGCCACGCCGAGGCACCGTTCGTATACGTAATTTCGTATGTAGAGCTTCTAATTTATGATTGCAGCTCGAAATTTAAAAAAAAACAATATTTTTATATTTAAGTAGAGCTTAAACTTTGGAGTCTTGATAGTGACAGCAGTCTCGCCTGACTTAAATATGTCACTGATTGTAATGCACACACTGATTTTTTATACTCAATTAAATTATTAAATAAATATTGGCAATATTTTTTATGACAAATTTTGTTTTATAAAAAGTTTTTTAAAATTGATTTGAAAACCAAAATTGATGTGTAATTATTATTCCAAAAAATTGTATTTTTAGGTAAAAAATATAAATTAAAACTAGATTTTTTTAAATTAAAAATACTTATTTATCCAGTTTTTGGACAGATTATTCGCTATGTTTTTTTTTTCAGCCCCTAAAGCTGACTGTAAAAAATTCATTTCAAATACCAATATATGTTCTGCTGTCTGGGGGCCTCACAAAAAGTATGAGCTGCACCCAAATCCTTTAAAAAACTCATGTTACTTACAAATTCATATAAGCCATACAAAGCTACCAATTTATTTTTTAATTTTCCTTGACAGAATTTTTTGTCTTTATATTTTCTTATCCGAAATCTGCTTTTGAGGAGTTTCAGTTCAAGGAAGTTACTCACTTTTTGAATTCTTGGTTTTGTACTAAAATATTTTTTATTATGTGGCCGTGGTCCCTTTGATGCTCCTTTAATTTGCCTCCGTTTGAAAGTCTTAACCCATTTTCGCTGTTTTCGCGAAAAAAAATTTTATTGGAATGAAATCAATGTAGAGGCGTTACATATGCCTTAGACAAGATATTTGCAAAATTTCAAAATTTTCTGACACCTAGGAACGCCGTGACGTCATGTTGCGTGTACGCAACGCTGGCGTACTACTCGACAAATGGATAGTCTCGGATGAGTAAAGCATCATATCAAATCGTATCATTCTTGATGATTTTTTTTACCAGAAATTATTAAAAAAAAAGTTCTATGGGGTCCCATTGGCTAAAAATATCATAAAAGTTATTTTTATTTATTTATGCAATGATAAAATAACAGTCCTACTGGTGGCAAATTCGAATTCATTTGTCGAGCAATGCGCCAGCGTTGAGTGAACGCAACACAATCTTTAAGCCTCATGTAGAACTCGCCCAATTACTTCTGCATTCGTCATAAACTAATTTAAATTCTTCGTTGTTCATTTGTCAACACATTTTGATGTCGAAAAGACAAAGAATTTACATTCAGTAATTTTTAGTGTACAGTTCACAATGTGTCTAAAAAAGGTGTGTACGCATACGCAAGTGATTATGTCAGTGTGTGTTTTGCATGGTGTCGGATTATAAAAAGGAAGAAAGTCTAAAGATATATCTTTAAAAAAAAAAACAAAAATGGTAGCGATATCTCACACACAGGGCGCACAAGAATTTTTTGAAAATGGTGTTGCGTGTAGGCAAAAGAGGTAGAAAATGGGTTAAGTAAAATAGCAAAGTATACTTGCATATGGACTTCAAAAAATTCGCAAAACCAATTAAAAAATCACATTGTTTCTACCCATCCAATGTCGCAGTTGAAACAGTATTTTGTTTGAGTTATTATTAACTTCACAGTTCTATAGAACGGTATCCTTAATATATTAAGGATATATAGCCTAGCAGATGCCATGTGTTTAGAATAAGTAAAGTATTTATACGTATGTATGTATTGGTGGTTCTTGGCATATACCTTGTACTTATGCAACAAAGTCGACAATCATGAAACATTTAAAAAATGTTTGCACTGAGCAAAATGTGCTACCTGCCGCCTGTGGAACTTACAACATACAGACTTTGCCATAGCAGGAGAAGCTCGATTCACAAGAAAATGTTCCTACTTTACCGAGGATTATGCGTGAGTGCTCCTTGAAGCAGGCAATGCTAAAATAATGTCAACATTGGATGTGCCTCAAGGAAACAACAACTGGGTCAACCATTGCAAATATTGTGATTGTAAAAGTTCTTGGTATTGTTATGTTTTTGTTGCCTTTTTATGCTCATTATGGTGGCGGTTGCTTTGACGTTGTAAGAGAGACAGCTTAATTGAATTAAGTTGGCAGCTTTTATTGATTAAATTGGCTGCAGCTGCTCCTTTTCAACGACTACGTAATTAAAAACAAGTTAATAAAATCAAGCGTCTGCTGACGTAATAATGAGGCAAAGCGTGGAAATAAAACAGACGCAGCCATTAACTGATGGCCCTATGCTCCACTAGGAGTAACAGGACATAAGAAGAAGAAGCCATTAACTGTCCTCGGCATAGTTCATAACAATCGTTTGGAGTTATGAATAGCAAGTGGATGGGAATCCCGACTGTTGAATACGCTGGACCCTTCCACAGTTTTAGTACTAATTTAATTTACTTTGCAAATTTCGTTTGAAACCATTATTTTATTGCTCGCATTATAAGTTGTCATAAGTTGTTTGTTGGAAAATGTGCAAATAGTTCCCGAAGTTCTCAAAGTATTTTAAAATATATATGTATATATGAAATATATAAATAGACGCAATTCAAAAAAAAGGAAAATATGCATCGAAAGATGTTCAATAATTTTGAACCAATTTTTTGTAATCTAACTTGTCAATAAGGCTGCTGGAAAAAAAATGATTTTATACAAAATTTTCAGAAACAATTAAAAGATAAATTAACTCATTTTTATTAAAATTGATTTTTTTAATACGTCTTTTAATTCTTTTCTTACGTGATGCAAATATACATATACAATTTTATGTTTTTAGTTGTTAAAAGCCAAAGGAACATAGGCCTTCAGGCTAAGCAGAATTTATTCGTTTTCGAACTCAAGAACTGGCCTGATAAATACCATAAATTGAATATTTTTTTTTTTAATATTTTTTATTATTTTTTTTTTTTATTAAAGTTGGAAGCACATTGGAAAACGTTACTAATCCTGCATTAGTGGTTGGGTCTCAGTAGTTCTAAGCAGGCTTTTTTACTGACGGGATATACTGGCGGCCAAGGATGTTTTACGCACAATGCAGCGACGACTGTTGTTGATACGCAAGGCATCGTGAACTATGAGAATTGCTTGCCAAAGCAAAGGTCGTCCCCGCATTATAGATCTTCGAAACCAGTCTAGAAATTAAGCAGCTGGACGCTCTCGTTCGAATATTCGAAGAAAAGCAGTAGTAGTCCATTGAGCCAAATGACGTGGAGCACTTACGCTCTAACGGTGCTGACTCTCGGTATCCTAGCAGCCCCAAACAGAGTTCACCGATAAGGCGTTGTACTCGGTCAATGACTCGCCATATCCAGGCCAAATGAAGTCCAACTATCGCAGGATCCGCAAAACATTCACGAAAACTGTCGCCATCGAAATCGCAGATCTACATGATGCTGTCCATGTTAAATTTGTAAATAAGATAAGATTATTATTATTGTTACCGAAAATGTTATTTTTACATGGGAATTTTTAAATTTTAGAATATCTTTAAATGTGACTAAATTTACAATAAAATTTTGTGACAATAGGTAATTTGTCTTCGATAAACTTGGCTACTAAGAGTGCTTTGTTTAAGTTTCTATATAGAAATACGTTTTTTTCATAGTTAAGTTTAAGTTTAACAATTTTTTTTATTTTTATAATATATGTGTTTTACTTAAAGCTAGCCACTAAAATTTACAGAGTTAGATAAATAATCTTTTCAACTGGAATATAAACATTTGTTATAGTATGAATAAATTACTAACATTTTCATAGTAAATATATATTTTATTATTGTTTTAAAAAATTGCATTAACACTTTTATCAAATCACTTCACCTGTTAAAACAAACACTACACCAAGAAGAGAAGGGTTGCTAAATTTTTGCCGTAGTAGTCCGCCCAGGGTAGGACATCAACAGTTCTATCACGTAAGTAATATAACAAATCAGGACATATTACCTGCGGAAGTGGAGGGAAAAGCTCTATACTTCTTACAGGGTGGCGTCCATTAGACCCATTTTTTCTGGTGATTTTGATGCCGTCTTTTCATTTCGAATACGGCTCTGTTTCTAGTGATGCCTTCAAAGTTCCTTTTAAAATTGCTCACAATATTTGATAATGTATGAATGTCAGAGAATATTTTTGTTTGTTTTAAAAAAAAACCATATAGCTACAATAACAATTACAGCTAGCTAAGAAGTTTGCCATGAAATTTACGTGATCGAACTACAAAAGAAAAGCTACCATGTGACGTATGCGTAATATTCTAGTGCATACCAGCTGTCTTTACTGTGGCCCACACATCTAAAGTCAATAAAGCTGACGTCAAAGCCAATTCATGACTATGGCAGCAATTTCAAAGAGCAGGGACACATATCTGTCCTGGCTGAAGGGCTTCCACAGACAGCTCACAGTAACTCAATCAGTATGCATTGCACAGCTTGATGGCAATATATTGCACCTGCTGTCAGAGTTACTGCTGGACTGGATAGCCAATTGGGAAACCCCCTATTTTTATTTGGCTGGTGCACACCCACGTTCAGAACTCATAGCCATATCTTAGCTTTAAAATGTCTGCAGTTGAGTCTAAATGGCAACAAATTTAAACGTCTAAAAGTTGCTACTGGTGTAGAGCAATTTTTCATTTAGTCCTTTACACTGAGGTAAACTCAAACCAATCTGTTAAAAGTAAGTGCAAACATTTGAAAAAGCTGTAGAATAATTCAAAAACTTTGTAGTAGAAAACTTAAAAGTTTTCAGATTGTATTTGATTTAGATGGGAAAAGTAACAGCACTCAAGGCAATAATTTTATTACTTAGCCGTTGCAATTAATTATAAGTTATGACTTTTATAATTGAGCCTACAAGTTTTTACTCAAGCCTTAACAAACTTGTTGATAAATAATCATCAACATCATCAGTATATATAAGTATTACCTGCTTATAATCTAGTCCACAATATTTGTGTAAAAGCTTGGAACATATCGTCCTTAACACATTCTTTACCATGCTTTATTCCCACATTTTTTTATGCGACATTTCCGATGTTTAGTAGGTTCTAGAAAGCTTTGGTTTACTGGGGTCCGGTTTCCTAGAAAATGCTATTTATATTGTTTATATTAAGTTATTTAATGAGTTAAAACCATTAAATGATTTCCTAGTAAATGGTGGTATTCTGGAGTTTATCCCAGAAGCGTTGGGTGTGTGGTTTTTCTCAGTGGCTCAAAATCCATTTGGCTGTAATCACTTATGCAGTGATTGCAAAATAAAAATATGTATTAATCACTCAGAGAAGGCTGTTATTTTTAATATATAACTATTTAAATTATTTAAATAATAATCCTTAACAGATTTGTATTTGTGACACGTCGCTCGAATATGTTGAAGCCATATGTTGTCCAATTGATGTAAAAAAATCTGACAAGTGCGTTGTATTTGGTCAAACCGTAAGCCATAAACTGTGGAAAATGACTCTATTCATTTTTATATCCTGTACTTATAAGGAAAATGGTTTTTAGATTAGTTTAATTGTATAGTAGGAGGCTTTATATTTTGTCCTCACCTCTGGTAGCATTTGAGTCATGTGTGTCTGTATGACTGCCAACATTAACTTCTAGATCTCAAAAAACATAAGTGCTAGAGACAACTTTCTGTTATGGCTATAATCCACGGTGAACACCGTCATGTAGAGCTGTTTTAAAATGAAAAGATCATTGTGACCTTAGTTATAAGGAGAAACACAATGTATATGTTTTAAAGAATAAAATTTATATTTATTTACTTTAGAGGCTCTAACGTTTTGGCTCCATTCTGTGCGGCGTGTACACTTAGAAATTTTCCTTGAAAAGAAAGGGAGAAGATGTGCATTATGACTTAAGCGTTAACCAAGGTGAACATAAGATATGAATAAAATATACACTGCAATGTATTCTCTCACACCTTTCAAATAATGCAAAAACCGTACTGCAAAAAAAAGAAAAAAAAAAACACCTGAAAAGTTCTTAGATGGAATATGTAGGGTACAGTGTACAGGCTATTACACTGTAGGGCACCACCTCGGCTCTGTCGAGTCAAAACAAATCATCTGCTCAGAGATAAACTCGCAAATACCTCTTATCTTCATAACGTTTTTTGATGTTATGTCAGAACTTGCGGGTGCTGGAGTTTTTTGGACCTAATTTTAAACAACCATTTTTTTGTTTCCTGTACATACCTTAACACTATGGCATATAAAAATCAAAATGCTAAAAATAGACACAAGGACACACACACACACTCGCCTCTGTACATAATTAAAGTTACTAGGCTACGTAGGGGACCTTTCACGTGCAAAACGAAAAACTTTATCTGCGTTTGCTGACAAAACGGAAACGGAAGTTGTGGCTCAGTGTATCTGTGTGTGTGAGCTAGTGTGGTAATGTGTAGCCAACAAACAGCATACCAAACCATCTAAAAGATGAAAAGCCATAAAAGCAGTAAAATAACTAACAAATGTAACGGCAGCAAAGGCAACGGAGCAATATCAAAAGCAGTAAGGAAACATGATTAAACATGCAACATTGCCACATTGGGGCTCAGACTAGGTATTCCTTCTTCTTTCTGAAGCTGGCGCCCGGGCGCCCTCAGAGCTCAAACTAACAGACACAAAAACCTGTGCCGTTTGGTCTTGACTGCGGCCAATCTGTTATATTTTGTCAGGATTTTTATGCAACAACATGTTGTATAAATGTGTGTGAAATTTTTGCTAGGCCCTCAGCTACAGACCTTTTCGACAGGGCGTGAGAGCTCAACAAGTAAGCAGCCGTCAACTAAATTCAGACCGCCAGACCACTCAGGACACTTCCCACTTAGGTCGCTGTACATTTGAAAATTTATTTTTTTCCCTACGTAAGCAAACGGAAATGGACCGCATGTTTCAGGAGTAAGTGTCAAATAAAATGTTTCCGCCATTTTATCTATTTGCGTTTTCGTTTCCGTTTAATTTTTTTCAACTAGCTCGCTTGTGAGAGTTCTCCGACAAATTAAATTTTTAAAGCGCCTACGATGCTAACAATTACACTGAGGCCTTGAGTTATGACATAAAAAACTATACCTATGAACAGAGTGTAAATTGAAAGCTTTTATAGATGTAGAAACAAAGGAAACGGTCGATCTATTGAGCGTTAGGAACATTTTGCGTTTGCTTTGACACAATTCGAGTTTAAATTGAATTTTAGTCAAAAACATGGCATAACTGCAATGAAATGCTGCCTGGTATTCGTATTGGCTTTATGCCATGTGGGCACATGTAGTACATGTGAATGTGACTATGTTTATGCGTAAAATGTAATTGCAATTAAAGTCAGTGCACACTGCTAAAATGTTAGAAAAAAGACGAATATCGGAAAATGAATAAATTTTGTTCGGATTCGTTTTTGCATGCTGTCGGTATCTTCTCATATTTTCCATACTCTTTTTTGCACAGCTCATCACTTTTTGTTAGAAATTAATTAAAACTAAGCTACTACTGTGTCCAGAAAGTAAGGTGACATTTAACATTTTTTTCAGGTTGGTAGGACTGTCTTTCCATCCATGCCAAGTTACACGTCAAAATATTCATTAGTGTTTAAATACGCTTCATTTTTGTAAGCTGCTAAAAGTGAATTTTTCGATTTTCACGATGTTTAAATTTGTTGAGCAGAGAATTTGCATTAAATTTTGTTTGCGGAATGAATTTTCTGCTGCGGGTTCGTTGATCAACCTCAACCGACGAATTTCACGTCCAAAAAATAAAAGATTTCGTGTTTGAAAACTGTCGAATAACGATCAGAGACCTTGCTGATGATGTTGGTATATCAAAAGGGTCAGTCAATCCCATTTTGAAGGATATTTTGAGCCTCAAACGCGTCAAATCTCGACTGGTACCAAAAACCTTGATTTTTTGGGAAAAAAGGCATCGGCTTGAAAAAATGCTTTCTGACTACATTGACAAGACGAAATGCATAATAACTGGAGATGAGACTTGGATCCACGCTTACAACCCCGAAACAACCTATCAATGAAGCGAATATCGTGCCAAAGGTGAGGCAAGACCAAAGTAGCTCAAAAATCAAGTTCATGTTGACTGTTTTCTTCGATTATCGTGGTGTTGTGCATTATGAGTTCATTCCGCCGGGTCAAACAGTCAACAAGGATTGTAAATTGAGTGTTATGCGTCGTTTGCGTGAAGCTATTCGCCAAAAGAGGCCGTAATTGTGGTGAGGCAACTCATGGTTTTTGCACCATGACAATGCAACGCCTCACACTGCATTGATTCTTCGTGACCATTTCGCCTGATATGTTACCGTGCCGCGTCGAAGAGAGAGCTGAAGGCCATCCCGGAAATCGGTTTTAACAACTGCTGATTTTAATAAGTACATAATATCAGGGGGGATTACTTTGAAGGCGATGAAATTGATTTGGACGAATAAATAAAGATTGTGTCAAAATAAATGCAATGTCACCTTGTGTTTTGGACACGGTAGTATTCGTTTTCTGGAGCACGTCCGATTGTAATTTTAGCTACATTTTCAAACAGTGCATATCTAGAATATAACAATTCTATTAATAAAACTTATATAATGGCAGTCCTGAGTTTTTCATAATGTAAGGAACTCTGATCAACATCATCAGTTAATTATTAACCTAAAAAGTACGAAAATTAACCCCAACTTTGAAATAGAAAAGCAGGGCAAGGACGTCAATAACAAATTTTGTGATAAACTATACATACAAGGACTGTATTTTGTCCAACGTTTTTTTTCTTTTGGAACACTAAATTATGAGCCTATCGGGGCTTTATGAAAATATTCCTTAAAGTGTTTACTTCAACATGTTATTAATTCTGTATGCTCAGGAGCTTAGAAGCCATTTTAGATTGGATTGAATATCAAATTGAATACAAAATATATGTTCATAAAAAACGTATATAACATAAGAACCATCTAGAATTTTACTTACCATATAGAAAACAAATCTGCCCAAATGCCCTACAACTTATTTTAACGTAATTTATATTATCACGCTAAACGTTTTATAAAAATAAATCATCATTATCATTGTTGGCCGTACAACCCGTGCTGGGTCTTCGCCTGCTTTAGTATTTGCCTCCATTCGTCCTTTCTTTTCGCCACCGTCCTCCAGTTTCTCACGTTTAGCTCTACTAAAATAAATAATCTTTAATAAAGTTATATTTGTTAAAAAAAAAAAAATTTTAATTATTTTGGAGTTGTCAAAATTATGAGAAAAAATCGCGTATACGCAATGCAGCTTTATGCTCTCGTTATAAGTATTCAGAACCTTTCGTAATGCAATATTTGACAACAAATTTAACTTTTTAATTTCGTGTGTGCAATCAAAAACGTATAAAATCACGTATACGCAATGTAGCCTTATGCGTATAATCGTGCGAAAAATTAAACTTTCACATCTGCACAAGCTAGTCTCGACTTTATTCCAAACATTTACCTATTTTGCCCAATGTGCAGTGGTTAAGATGATGTTCTGACTACTGTCATCACACTATCAAGCTTTGAAAAGCAAAACCTCGCCAGTTTGGTTGAAATTGTTTGCCACTTGGTCGGAAATGCATATTGCATTTATATTATATATATTATATTTTATATTAATCATATAATTCAACTAAGGAAACTACGATTTCTATCGAAAATATATAAAACAGTACCATTTGACAAAATATTGGAAGATGGTATCTACTGAAAATGATTTTCTTTCGCTGTTTTAAAAAAATATGATTCGCTTTAACCCCAGATTTATCACAAAATGCAACAATTTCTACACATTTCTTGAGCCTCAGAATATTGCAAATTCTATTCGCATGAACTGTAAACATGCATTTGCACACCATTCTAGCCAAGTTAAAAGTCCTTTATTAGAGCATTTGACACGTGTCCTGGAGCAGAGTAGAGAGTGTGTCTAACAGCGAATTTCAACAATGCAACCCCTACTAGCAGAACGTAACTCAATTACACCAGGGGTAGAACAACAAGGACACTGTTGACGGTGTATCGTATGAGCGATAACTTGTGCAGGCTTTGCCCCAGGATTAACTAGATGAAGTGGGGTAAAACTAGGAAATTGGTTTTGCCAAACTTGTTCGGTAGCCAAGTCGAAACAGTATATTTTTGCGAATATGCATTTACTTTTTCAGGACATGGTGTAGAAAAACCATAAATTACGCGAACTCAATTATTGAGTATTAGTAAAGCAACGAATTTACTATACAAACTATTTTAGCAACTTGTGCACAAAATATGAAATAGATGCAAAACTTTTTATATATTTTTGTATTCGATGCTTTGCATCGAACAAAGGTCTTGTGTTGGAATACAATACGGAAAATATAAGTTTGATAAGTAGAAAAACGTGAAACTTAATGCAATAAATCTTTAAAAAATATTTTTGTTTCAAATATAAATGTAACTTGTAACTTGTAACAGACTTGGTAAATTCTTAATTTTTTACATAATACTTAAGTTTAGCAAACAATTTAGAACTAGTTTTTTTTCAGGTCACCATATTTTTTGACATATTTTTTTTAATTTTGGTTTCGCGTATACGCCAAAAATTCGGCTTTCCTGGCCATTGCGTAATTTTCTCTCTTTGAGAACAATAACTTTTTCTCTTTAACTGGCCTTCCTTAGTATTCGTCCCTTGGAAGGAATCTCAGCCTTGACTATTTCAATATTTTTCTTAATCTTGCATGCGTTGCGATGAATTAAATTTTCATCCGCACTTACAAAATGACGCAGAAAGCTTTTAAGTAGGTCTTTTTGAGATCTCTAAAATAAACTACCAAAAATTAGAGCATAAAATTTTACTCGAGTTGGCAGGTGATGTCTACAGATTTAGCAACCTTCACTTCACTGTACCGATTTCGGAGCTAGTAAGTTTTGTTCAGCCGGTCTGTGCGGCACTTACACGATTTTTAATTTTATTAATTTTAATTTTGAGTACATAATTGTACTTTTTCAACTCCCGCGAAAACTTCACAGAATTGCATAGAAACCAACTATGAATACGTGTCAAAAAAAAAAAAACTAGAAATGCAATGGTGGCTTCTGGTTTGTTTTCGTTACGTTAATTAATTAATTAAATTTTTTCTTGTTTAAGGATAACACAGGTCAACATGGTTTAGTTGTTGGAAAGCTAAGGATCATTTCCGAAGAAATTTGCTGCGTAGAATCCGGGGACCATCACTTCAGGATTTTGAGATATTTGAGGTTATGTTCCCGAAAAAGGTCGTTTTTTCCTACTTTTAAGGTTATGTACAGCTTGCAAAAAATTTAGTACCACTTTTACACTTTAATTTAAGAGTTCCAAAGATCAATTACGATTTTTTTTCGCAAAGTTATGGTTATTCGGAGTTACGCCGTTTATCGGGTACATAACCACAAATATCTCAAAATCCTAACGTGATGGGCCAATTCTGACCACGAATTCGGATTCTACGCAGCAAATTACTCCAGAAATGACCTTTAGCTTTTTAACAACTGACAAGACCCCGATATTTGTAGACCTGTGTAACTATCAACATTTATGTGCAAAAAAGGTCTATAGAAAGTTCATCCAAGCTCTTTAATGAATGCAAGTATTCAAACTGACATATTTTCATCAACTATAATCCAACATTTTCTTACCAATTATTTAACAGAGTACCACTGTCACAACACTTCAGACTTGCTTATATTCCATTTATATGCAGTCCTTGATTTCTGTTATCTCTGCACATGTAAATTAATAATGTTCAATTCAAGCAATTAAACTAAAAATATATAGCACAGCTTTGTAGTAATGCAAGTCTTGAATGGAAGGATAAGCAAACAACTTTAAAGCTTTGACAACTGAGCAGAAAGTTGCATCGAGTTACATTCCGCAGTAATCACATGGGGTTGACTTGGGGTGGCACGCAATTTCGCATGAAAACCCGCGCATTTTTTTCAACGAGCAAAGCAATAATCAAATCATACCCTAAATACCCAAGAAACACGGCACACGTGCGGCTTACGATTTCATTCCAATATTAATCATACGCCTCGTTAGCCAAGTTCGCAAAACGATTTAAGCCACTGCCTTGCACTTGACAGCATATTTTAACGCACATTAATCAAGGCTGACCACAAAGTGTATGACAAAATAAAAAATTATATAAGTCTACGCGGTGTCCGACATAGGAATACTCTTTATACTTTATCCGCGGCAATTTTTGTAATTTAAGGATTATTGACTTATTCATTGTGTCTATTTTAATTAAAATTAAATCAAATCAAAACAGCCAAATAATGTATAATAACTGCATTATTATTTAACGTATTTTGGTACAGGGTGCAAGCTTGGTTTTAATAAAGGGTCATTTGTTGTTTTTTTATTAATCGAATGGTATTGAATATTTTCTAAAAACTTCTATATAAGAAGTAAATATTTTGCTTTTGGAAGCAACAAATTTTTTTTTTGATAAACCAAAATATTTATATAAGAATTTTATAAGTGTATCCTAATCAGTATCAAAGCAGTTCTCAATTTACTTATGTTCTTTTTTTATACTAAGATATTTGCTTACTTGACGTTTTTATTAAATTGAATTAAAAAAATAAGATGATATTTTAATTCTCACAGTTTTCACAAAAAAGGGGATTACGTCGGGCCTTGTGATAGCCTCTACTATTACATAAAAAATGTTTGGTTATCCTAGCTCATAATCTGTGCTTTTATACAGAGTGCGACAGGCAATCTATATCGATTTCTTGGTAGCTCTCAGATGCTTTTAATGTTGCACACATTTAAACCTTAATATACCTTAAAAAAAATTAAGTATTAACGTATTAACGAGCTCAAATTAATATCAGTTCTATACAATTTTTCGTTTATATTGATCAAATTCATAATTTATTTAAATCATTGATGCAGAGAATTCCACTCTCCACATTTTTATTTATCAGTTTTTTTCCAACACTCCTATTCAAGTTTAAGGTATAAAAAATTGCAGAGCACTTGTCCACTACTAAAACTCATTCATTGGCACCCATATGCAAGTTATGTGATGGCTTGCCATCCGTTTAATATTGTCTTTAAATACAAATTTACTTTGTAAGCAAATTATCAGCTTGCAATAAGATACTTCATTTCCGTTGCATGGCTTGCCATGAACTTCAAATAAGCTTAATAAGCTATTTCTAAAAGTCGCTGCAACCGCACTGCTGCACAATTTAAGCAGATACTTCGCGCTTGCGTAACGATGTCACCTGAGCTTTTGATAAGAATTATCAAAGTTGCATTCTCAGCGCTTATCGCGAGAATTGCCAAAAAAGCATTTCCAAACGCTTAACGTGGGAACTGCAACATTGCAGTTTTTGAATAACTGCTTGCCGAGGTTTCTTGCAGGTAAACAAAGAAAATGAAAAACAGTCTTAATTTAGTCTTAAATGAGTCTTAAATCAGTCGCGGTATAAGTTGAACATTGTTAATTGAACATTAAAAATAAAGTGCGCTCCGCGCAATATACAAATAAAAAATTATTTTTTTATTTCAATAACACACCTATGATTTAATTGGCGCCCAACGTGGGGCCTACGCGTGTAAATAATCCCAATATTCGAAAACGGATTTGCGTGGGTCACCACAACCCAAGAAAATGTTTAACGTGTGGCTACGCGTGTGAATAATCCTAATACTACAAAACGGATTTGCGTTAGTCATCACAGTCAAAATATTATAACGTGTGGCATTCGCGTATAAATAATCCTAATATTCTAAAACGGATTTGCGTTGTGCACCATAATAATAAAAAGAAAACTCGTGAACGAACAGTCATAGCGACTGCGCGAGAAAAATATAATTTTTTACAAAGTACTCGCGAGAAACAAGTCATAGCGACTTCGCGGGTGAAAAACTGTGAAAAACCCCAAAGAAAAAATTTAAAAAGTGAAGATAAGGAAACCAAATGAAAATTAAAAATAGCTGAAACAGCAACTGAGGCAGTAGCCACGAAAAAGCCGATTTCATCCAGTTAATAATGTTATTAACTAAAAAATATTAATATTGAATAATTGATGGTGTAAAACAAACAACAAAGAAGCAACAAATAAACTACTCATTAAAAAGGTGTAAAACAAACAACAAATAAGCAACCAACAAATTACTTTATAAAAAAGCTTAAAACAAACAACAAAAAAATCTACAAACAACCAACAGCCAACAAACGACTCTACCCGCACAACGAAAAGCCTGGAAGAGAGAATTCGGAAATACCCCAACAAGACGTCTTGAAGAAGAAGACCCAATTGATGAGCATCAGGAGAAGAACCCGCCAAGGTAGACTTTAGTAAAGCATATAAGAAATAGAATTAAAATTTAATAAAGAGAAGAAAAATAAAAATAATAATAATAATAATTATAATAAATAAAAAATAAAAATTTTTCTTAAAACAAAGAATTCTAACAAACAAATAAATAAATTAAGTAATACAATCCCATACAAAAAAAGGAAATAAAGAAAAATCCTGAAACACAAAATTAAGTTAAGTAAAAAAATTAACATCAAGTTGTAAAGGTGTAAAGCGAGCAAGGCTCTAGTCCCAAAGTGGAGGACTTAATTTCCGATTTGTCAAATTTTAGTCTAAGAGAAAAAGAAATGGCTACTGGGGCACCCACTAGCACGAATAGCAGCACAATGACTGCGGATCTGATTAGGGTTCTAATAGATTCTAAGGTCAAGACATTAAAAGATGAGATCGAATCGCTTAAGGCTCGATTAAATTCAACACCAGGAGCTGTCGCAGATTTTAAGCCCGAAACAATTAGTAGTACCATATTTTGTGACGAATCTTTTGAGATCATAAAGTCGGTTCCGACTTTTTCGGGAAGTTACGGCGCTTATGTGAGTTGGAGGGAGTCTGCGGAGACTGCCATGTCCTTGTATGTTAGGGGAAGTCGCCGATACTACGCGGCATTGACAATTCTAAGAAATAAAATTCTGGGTGGCGCAAATGATGCACTGACCAATCATGGTACAGTTCTTAATTTTGACGCAATTCTATCGCGCCTCGATTTTGTTTATAGTGACAAACGGCCGATACATATAATTGAGCAGGAACTGAGCGTTCTTACGCAAGGTAAACTGTCGGTTATAGACTATTACAATGAAGTCAATAGGAAATTAACCCTCTTGACCAATAAAACCATTATGACATACGGGAAAGATAGTGAAGTCACTATCGAATCGAATAAAAAGCACAGGCAAAATGCACTCCGAGTTTTCATTACTGGCTTAAATGGTCCAATTTCCGAGATTTTATTCTCGATGAACCCGACCGATTTGCCAAATGCCTTGGCATCAGTCCAAGAGCTGGAGTCCAATCAACTCAGAGCTCAATTTGCCAATCGATTTGGAAGCCAAGTTGATAGATCAGGATCACACAATTCTAATATAAGGGGTAATAACAAGAATGACTCTAGATCCAATAGTTACAATCAAAACAACTTGCGTTTTGATAATAGAAATTACCAAAAACCAAATACGTTCCACCAAAATAATTTACGTTTTGATAATAGGAATTTCCATAGACCCAATACGTTCAATCAGAATCGTTTTCGTTTCGACAATAGAAACAACAGATCAAACGGCTTTAACGCAAGGGGATCGACCCAGATTCAACCAAGACCAGAACCTATGGAGGTCGACGAGTCTATTCAAAGACAAGGACCCCAGGGAAGTCGTCAGTTTTTCGTAAGAAGGGAATCGGGACCCTCTCACGGTCAACAGAATTTCGAAAAAACAAAACGTGAAAGAAGCGAAAGCGGTTTTCATCCCGCCAACAAACAGTTTCGCCTTAACAACATAGAAGAGAACCATTTTTTAGACCAGAGGGAAACACAGGTTTACCCTACGTCCATAGAGTAGACAGAGAATCAGGGAAAGAATTGATCGCGTTGATTGACACAGGTGCCACCGCGTGTTATGTTAGGAAAGATTTATATAAAAACAAGAACAAATTAGCTATAAGGAAAAGAGTGAGAACGTTACATGGCTTCAGCGTTATAACTTACTATCACTATATTACGATGTTTAGAAAGAAATTTATTTTTTACGAAATAGAAAACCTAGGAGTAGATATATTGGTTGGGTGGAATTTACTGAAAGCCATAGGGGCAAAAGTAGACGCAGAAGTAAACACTATAACCTATGGCGGTTACACAGAGAAAATGGTGGAAATGGGGGATTCAAGACCACTAAACAACATTATTATGGAGAAATATTTCAAAAGACATCCAGATAGGAATGCAAATAAAGATAACCTCAGTACGCTTGCTTGTAATGGTAGCGAGCCTGAGTATTCGAATGACGCGAAAAAAGAATATGAAAACAGTTTGAGAGAAGCACCTCTCGAACACGCCGACGATGAGAAAAATTCCGTCAATATTAATAATAAAGGTTTGAGGAAAAAATACCTCGAACATGCCGACGATGAAAAAAATGCCGTCAATACTTATAAAAAGAGTTTGAGGAAGAAATACCTAAAACACACCGACGATGAAATAAGTTCCGTCGAAAATAGCTCGAGAAATGAAGCTAATAAACAATCTGTAACTAAGAAACCAGAAAATTTGGCTTTAAATGCCAGCTCCTTGAATGGTCAAGAGAGCGAAAAAGCCGAACGTTTAAGTGAAATTATAATTAAAAAAATAGAAGAAAGTCATAGTGGCATTAACACAACTCTGCCATTTCGAACAGACATTAAAGGGGAAATTGATACAGTTTCAGATAGACCCGTATACAGTAAACAATACCCATATCCGCAAGCGCTTAATGATTTTGTTAATGGAGAAGTTTCACGAATGTTGAAAGGAAAAATAATTCGGTCTAGCCGAAGTCCGTACAACGCGCCTGTTTGGCCCGTACTCAAGAAAGGTTTTAACACTGATGGAAGTCAAAAACATAGATTGGTATTTGACTACAAAAAATTGAATCAACAGACCATACCTGATAGATATCCTATGCAAGACCCTTCGGTCATTTTGTCCAACCTAGGAAAGTCTCGCTATTATTCAACAATTGATCTGGAATCTGGTTTTCATCAGATTCAAATGGCAGAAAAAGATATCCCAAAAACTGCTTTTTCGATAAACAATGGTAAATATGAGTTTATCCGTATGCCTTTCGGCTTATCCAATGCACCTCGAATTTTCCAGAGGGCAATGGACGATATTTTGAGGGATAAAGTGGGAAAAATCTGTCACGTCTATATGGACGATATCATAGTATTTTCAAAAACACTCGAGCAACATTACCAAGATTTATTGACAATAGTTCAAATATTAAAAGATGCTCATATGAAAATATCTCTCGAAAAGTGCAAATTCTTTAAAAAGGAAACCGAATTCCTCGGTTTCGTTGTATCCTATAATGTGGTCAAAACTGACCCACACAAGATAGAAACTATGGTGAAATATCCAATCCCGCGAAATATACGCGAATTAAGAGGTTTTCTCGGATTGACAGGATTTTATAGGAAATTCGTCCGCAATTACGCTGCCATAGCCAAACCTCTGACGAAATATTTAGGGGGACATAACGGCAAGGTAACTAAAAGAACATCAAGAAGAACTTTTATTGAATTAGACCAGGATGCTATAAATGCCTTCAATAAACTCAAAGCTAGCCTAGTATCCCATGTCGAGCTGGTACAGCCAGACTATTCAAAAAATTTTGTATTAACAACTGATGCTTCTGACATGGCTATAGGGGCCGTATTGTCTCAAGAGGGACATCCAATAATTTTTATTTCAAAAACATTAAGCCAAACAGAACAAAACTATCCGGCAAATAAAAAAGAACTGTATGCCATTGTTTGGGCGTTGAAAACACTTCGAAATTATTTATATGGTTTGACCGGTTTCGAAATACAAACCGACCACCAATCATTAACTTTTGACGTGTCACCTAATAACCCTAACGCTGACTTAAAAAGATGGTACTCTTTCGTGACTAGTTTCGTACCTAAATTGGTATATAAACCCGGTACAACGAATGTAGTAGCAGATGCGTTGTCGCGAGTAAATATAAACGTTCTAACACATGAGGACGATGAATCCTCGAGTTCTGATTCAGGAACTCAACACTCCGCTGAGAGCAGCTTCGATAACATCATTGCAGAAACCAAGAAACCCTTGAACCAATTTAAGCAACAACTTTTGCTAAGTGGCGGTGCCACTATAACTGTCCATGAGTCCGTTCAAATGTTTGGTAATACCAGACATATCATAGAATTTGATACAGCAGAAAATCTTATTTCAATATTAAAAGAATTTATTCAACCTGGTTTAACAACCGGTGTTCATTGTACGCTTGAGGATCTGTACGCAATTCAAATCCATTTGAAGTCGACCTTCAAAAACAAATTTTTGTTTACACGAATTTTTCTCCAGGATATTCCCAACGAAGAAGACAAAGCCGTTATAATTGAACAAACTCATTGTAGAGCCCACAGAGGTCTCGATGAGAACTATAAACAGATTACGCGCCTTTATTACTGGCCTAATCTGTACAAAAAATTGAAACAGTTCATTAAAAATTGCGAAATTTGTTGTAAGAATAAATACAACAGGCATCCGATTGAGATTCCAATCGGAAAAGCCCCTATTCCTGATAAAGAAGGGGAAAATTTACATTTAGATATTTTTTACGCACAGCATCGTATTTTCTTAACTTGTATTGATGCTTATTCTAAGTTTTTAGTAGTAAATCAAATCGAAGATAAATTAAATATGGAATCCAAGGTGTTGGAAGTTCTACAGCACTTCCCATCGGCAAAGGTTATTATGACCGATAACGAACTTAGCTTCAATTCAGCTCAATTCAGAGCATTTGCCCAGCGCAGTGGTATTTCATTAATGTTTACAGACCCATACCATAGTTTAACTAATGGTCAAATCGAAAGAGTCCATTCGACACTAGCCGAGATTGCTAGATGTGTCAGGGATGAATACCATCTCATTGATTACTCCGAAATTATATTGCGTGCTGTCCAGAAGTATAACATGAGCATTCACTCTGTTACTTCTCAAAAACCCTACGACGTTCTTTTTAACAAAATAAAAGACGACAGTATCCCTTCAAAGTTGAGCCTGGCTCAAGAAAAAATGTTGCAGGTCCAAAACAAAACTAAACAAGAAAAGAAGTATAACAGTGGGGATATTATCTATGAAAAGCGCATGTGCGAGAGAAACAAATTGGGCTCTAGATACAATAAACAAATTGTCAAAGAAGATTTGGGTAGAAAAGTAAAAATTACTAACCGAGGAAGAATAATACACAAAAATAATATTAAGTCGTAATTTTTTCCGCTTTATTTCAGAAAAAATGTATCATTATATCATAATAATGTGGTTCATATGTACTCTGGTTTCACCAGAGATAATTGACTATACTGGTAACGAGTTTTTACTGTTAAAGGAAGAAGGTGACTTCCTTACTTATGACACTTACGCCGATTTATTTCATGTTACAAACTTGTCACTGTACGATGAAATAATTGATTCCGAGTCCGAGAAACTTAACAAAAGTGACTTAGCTTTGTCCGCTGATCTGCACTTGGTGCGAACCCTCTTTCAACAATTGACCTTTACAAGGCACAAAAGAGGCATAGACGAACTGGGGACTCTATGGAAATGGATCTCAGGCACTCCCGACCATTCCGACTTCCTGGCCGTCCAGAGTAAAATTAACGACCTAATTCAAAATAATAATAAGCAGTTTGTTATTAATTCAAAATTGTTCACTCAAGTTGAACACCTTACTGAGAAAATGCAAAATTCGATCATGCGAAATGATGATCTTTTAAGAAAACAGCGAGTCAGAATGCTGATTCTCGACCTTCAGAATCTGATAGATACAATAACTTTAGCTAAAATAAACCTTTTTAATACAAGAATATTGAATGAGGACGACATGTCCCACATTTTCCGGCACGAAAACAGATCCCTAGTCCTAACAGACTTGCTGGATGCCTCAAGCTTTAAGATTCTACGTAACAAAAATCTATTAGTAATTTATATCAAATACCCCGTTGTGATTAGATCATGCGAGCTTTACACCTCTAGAGCCATAGCGAATAAAAAAGGTAAATTGCTGATTGACAATCAGGTGGCTCGTTGCCAAAATAACTATTATCAAATAACTAAATTTAAGAAGGAAATTTTTAATTGTTACGGTCAAATTACCAATAAAGAAAATTGTTTTATAAAATTATTAAATGGACAGAAAGCAAACTGTTCAAGAATAAGAGAGGGAAACAATAAAATTGAAGAATTACAAGAAGGAGCCGTATTAATTACCGGCCAAAATATTGTTAATAGTACCACCCTTAATGGTGTTTTTTTAATACTTTTTAATTATACGACAACAATAAATAACAAAACATTTGAAAATCCGTCAAGGAAAATTTTAAATTACTTACAACATAAGCAATTTCTCGATTACGAGATCAATAAATATGTAATTTCTAATAATTCAAACCTTTCATTCGATAACATAAATATATTAAATCCCTTTGTAGAGTTCAATAACGTCAAATATCCATTGTCGTATTTTATAATGACGTTTATAATATTGTACTTCATATTAATAATTAGTTATAAATCAATCAAATTGTTAAGGAGGCTTCGGCAAAGCAAAATAAATCTAAACTCAAGCCAAAATTCGGCAAATCAAGATTCTTTACCAGAATCTTTAAATATTGCACTAAAGCAATTATCTGAAAACCCATAATGGTCAGGGACGAACCATTTTAACAGGGGGGAGAGTTATGTGATGGCTTGCCATCCGTTTAATATTGTCTTTAAATACAAATTTACTTTGTAAGCAAATTATCAGCTTGCAATAAGATACTTCATTTCCGTTGCATGGCTTGCCATGAACTTCAAATAAGCTTAATAAGCTATTTCTAAAAGTCGCTGCAACCGCACTGCTGCACAATTTAAGCAGATACTTCGCGCTTGCGTAACGATGTCACCTGAGCTTTTGATAAGAATTATCAAAGTTGCATTCTCAGCGCTTATCGCGAGAATTGCCAAAAAAGCATTTCCAAACGCTTAACGTGGGAACTGCAACATTGCAGTTTTTGAATAACTGCTTGCCGAGGTTTCTTGCAGGTAAACAAAGAAAATGAAAAACAGTCTTAATTTAGTCTTAAATGAGTCTTAAATCAGTCGCGGTATAAGTTGAACATTGTTAATTGAACATTAAAAATAAAGTGCGCTCCGCGCAATATACAAATAAAAAATTATTTTTTTATTTCAATAACACACCTATGATTTAATTTGCATACGTTACCCCAAAGCAATTTACTTTGAGAACTTATCTTCTACCTAGAGGGGTTCGATGAAAATGTGGTTACTCTGTAGCGGGCCAAGCTATTGTGCAAAAGCAGTCGATATGGAAATGCATTCAAAGCAGTAGAGAGCTCAAAGTGCAATAAATTCTGAATAAATCAAGTGGCTTGATTCCAGCTAGCGTCTTTGTCAATACATCTTGAGCTAACATAGTCAAGGAAAGTGTGCAACACTTTTCAGTTTTCGTATTAGAATTTTCAGCCGCTGCACAATGGGCCCTCGCAGCCAGATTTTGGCCAAAAGTCAACCGAAGAAAGTCAAAATTTGAACAAAATGACAATTTAATATGATTTTACAAATATTAAGGTATCCTGTGCAAAAAAAAAATTATTAAATTATAATTAGTTGTTTTTAAGTTATTGGCAATCAAAGTTGAAATTTTGTATTTTATGAGCTTTCGCGATAATTTACAGAAAAAGAAAAACCTGCATTCACCAGTATACATGTTACTACGAAATCTTCATTCACTTTATTATTTATAAATGTTACTTCAGAAAAAAAATAAAATTGAGCTTAAAAACTTTTTGGTTTTAAATATATTCGAGTAGTTATAAAGATTTGGTTGGTTTTTTTATTATTTGGCTAATTTGCTTTAAGGGTACCTTCGACTACCATTCGATATTTGATCGAAAATAATTTTATAAATTTCTTTATATATTTTACAAGAAAATGTAATTCTTCACAATTTTCGGAAATTGAATTTTGTATCTAAAAGTTGAATTTTAAAAATTGACCACCAGTAAATTTTACTATTTTTAGAATTTCTTAGCTGCCTAAAAGTGTGCTTTAATGACAATTTTTTCAAAAGTTGTACTAAAATGTAAAAAAATGTTCAATTTGAAAATTTTATAGCAGTACTTACAAAGATGCAAATCAAAAAATGTAAAAATTATTTTTGACGAAAAAACGTAAAAATTTAAACATGAATTCAAATTTTTTTTCGGAAATTAAAAGAGCATGCCAAAAAATTTATAACTTTAAAAACCATATGGATTGGTGGTGTTGCCTTTTTGTAATTGGCTTGGAAAGCTGAAACTGTTTGGGGCTATAACTCCAAAACCATTCAATATTTTGGGTATAGAATATCTACCTTTGTGTGAAATAGTATGGTCCAATTCCAAGTAACAGTTTTTTTTTTTTAATTAAATTAACAATTTTTTTATTTTTTTTTTAAATATTTTCCAATTTTGGTCTAGATTATCTATATCTTAAATAAATCTGAGGAGGCTCAAACTTCCCAGAAAAATAGTTCAATCCTTTAGGAACACGTGTGTAAAATTTCATGCCAGATTTTTGGCCAAAATATAACAATCTGGGACCCCAGTGCGCTGGTAAGGACATCGTCTATAACACTAGTCGACTTTTTTTCTCATCTCCATTGTCTAACAAAAGACAAGCCAGCAAGGACAATGAGAGCTGCCATTGCTGAAGCATCACGGAATGAATGTCATTCGACTGAACGCGTTATTGATTTTGCTCTATAAGGTCAAAACACATACAACAAACAAGCATTGATATATTGATATATGTCTATAAAAATGGTAATACATAGAGGAACATCTGTGGCTTCTTGGCATAGCCAGTTGAGGAAATTTTTTTCAAAAATAAGTTATTGTTAGTTTACAATAGTATATCTTTCAATCTTTCATCGTGGTGAACGGACGTGTTTCGCGCGCGCTCCGTAAAACTCTGAAAAGTGGACGAATCCGATAGCGAAAAAATTTCAAAGTGCATTTTAGTGATCCAATAATAGTGAAAGGACGCTGTAGTGATATAAATATCTACTAAATGTAAAAAAAAAAACAAGTGCATAATTAGTAAAAATATTTTAAGTGCTACGAACGAATCGCGAAAAATGAGCAACGCTCAAACGAATGAGCGTAGAAATTCAGTAGAGCACACAAATGGGTTCTACTCATATTTTTCTACGCGTGACACCGAGGCGGACAGAGCAGCAAAACAGTGCAATTCAACTCTCTTGTCCGTCGACAGTCAGAGAGCACGTTCTTGCTCTCCCGCTCTACCAACTGTAACTCCAACGTCATGGAGCTCTCAGTGCAGCACGCCAGCAGCGCTGAGCGCAATAATTTCGACACACGCCGCTTCATCAACAGGCGCAATAAACTCTGTAACTACCGCAATCGCAGCAACAACAACAACAATTGCAACGGTATCTGTCACCCGAAATGCGATGTCGGCTGCGTTTGCAGAATCTGCAGCGCAAGCACAAAACATAACCAAAACAACAAATGCAAGCGTTAATGTGTGCAATAATAACAACAACAACAAAAATAACATGCAAAATAAAGAAGCAAACTAACTAAAAAAGTGAGTTCGGCTGTGCAGACTGGTATGGATCGCTACATCCAAATCAAGCGCAAACTCAGCCCACAAAACTCGAAGGCTGGTAACAAATCAAAAATTAATCGTGTAATGATGGTAGGCAAACACCCGATGCAGCCTACTCTAACAAATATGCCCTTTTGGCAGAAGTAGGTAAAAACTATTACACTTACCAGCTTAAAAGTTGCAAGGGTCTTCAAGTAGTCCTAAAAGGAATTGAGTCAACAGTGACACCTGAGGAAATCACAACGGTCTTAAAAGATAATAACTTTAATGCCAAAACTGTTATTAATATCTTAAATAAAAATAAAGAACCGCAACCACTCTTCAAAGTTGAGCTCGAACCAGAGAGCAAAACTTTAAAGAGAAATGAAGTCCACCCCATCTACAAGCTGCAGCTCCTATTACACAGGAGGATCACTGTTGAAGAGCCGCACAAGCGTCAAAATCCAGTGCAGTGCACCAATTGCCAAGAATTTGGCCACACCAAAGCCTACTGCACTCTAAGGTCTGTCTGCGTCGTTTGTAGCGAATCTCACAACTCCGCGAAATGCCCGAGAAGCAAGGATGACAAGTCAGTGAAAAAGTGTAGCAACTGTGGAGATACACACACTGCGAACTGGAGAGGCTGCGTAGTTTACAAGGAGCTGAAAAGCCGCCTAAACAAACGTATTGGCTCAATGCAACCCCATACTAATACGAACTTCTACCCACCTGCGCAACTGAGGCCTCCTACGCCTTCATCTTCAGTTCCTGTTAGTATTACTCCTGGCATTTCCTTTGCAAACGCTGTAAGAATAGGAAATAATACGCCCGCTCCAATGAAAAAACTTTCACAACCTGCACAGACAGAGCAAACACTGCCGAATTTTTGCCATAATGATCAGCAACAACAAAGCGGCATTGAGGCAGCGATACTATCGCTACAAAAAAGTATTAATGACTTTATGACGTTTATGCAAACAACTATGCAAGAACTCATGCGTAACCAGAGTATGCTGATGCAACTACTTGTATCACCAAAATCATATTAATGACTTCCTTACGGATATCTCTGTGGAACGCAAATGGCGTTTCACAGCACAAACTAGAACTTACACAATTCTTAAACAACAAAAATATCGATGTAATGCTACTTGCGGAGACGCACCTGACCAACAAATACAACAAATTTGCACAGGTTTGAAACCAACTACTTACAATCTATTATTTCTATTAATTTACAAACCAATAGCGGTTCACCTCGCTTCTCGATCTCTGAGGATCAATTCACGGGGTACTTTAATACGCTAGGGGAGCGATTTATTGCAGCTGGTGACTACAATGCCAAGCATACGCATTGGGGCACTCGTCTTGTAAGCCCAAAGGGAAAGCAGCTATACAACGCGATCATCAAATCCCGTAACAAATTCGACTATGTGTCTCCGGGTAATCCTACCTACTGACCTGCTGATCCTAAAAAACTCCCTGATCTTATTGATTTCGCAATCTCCAGAAAGATTCCACGAAGCATGGTTACAGCTGAGGCACTACCAGACTTATCGTCTGACCACTCTCCGATCCTTCTTAATCTCCTGCACCACCCGGAAAGTGTCGAACGGCCATATAGGATAACAAACAATAGAACAAGCTGGCTCAAGTATAAAAAATACATTTGTTCACACATCGAAACAACTCCTGCTCTGACTACTAAGGACGACATCGATCGTTCATCAGACACACTTACGTCTGTATTAGTATCAGCAGCTAAGGCCTCAACACCGCAAGACAAATATATTGTATTGTACCACAGTAGCACAAAGCGAGAAATCGAACAGCTGGTGCTGGAAAAGCGACGACTGCGACGGGAGTGGCAGTCAAATAGATCACCGACTGCAAAGCACAGACTGACAGTAACTACACGCATGCTCACCAAGGCATTAAAGCTGGAGGAAGAAAAGTCCCAACGTCAGTACATCGAGCCACTCTCTCCCACCAGCACAAAACATCCACTGTGGAGAGCTCACCGAAATCTTTCTTCTCCAATCGAAACAACCATGCCTCTAAGGAGTCCCATCGGCACCTGGCTCCGCAGCGATGAAGAAAGAGCGAGTGCATTTGCTGCCCACCTAAAACAAGTGTTCCAGCCAAACCCTGCCACCAATTCTTTTGTGCTCCCATCATTGTCACGTTGCAATCCAGTAGAGCCATTAAAACCAATCGAATTCAGGCCGAGCGAAATTGCAAAAGTCCTCAAAGAGCAACTTAAACCCGGTAAATCTCTTAGGTTTGATTTGATAACTCCGAAAATGATCATCGAGCTCCCTAGGTGTGCGGTTTGTAGTGTGCTGGGTGCTCTTGCAGGATGTTGATTGCAAGTAAGATATAATGTAGTCTTCTATATGAGCGGATTTGGAATTGTGCACCTCTAGCAGTGCTCTTGCTAGCTCGCCGGGTTGTCGTGGTTCTTTCCTATCCTAATCTCATATGCACACACTCGCATAATATTTTAGGTGCACATTTTGAGAGAAATAACAATGTATAAATAAATACAAAAAAAAAAAAAAAAAATCAATAAAAGAAAATTGTATATATATAACTATATTTATAAACATAAATATAACTATATATGAAACAAAAAAAAATCAGGTGGGAAATGGTTATCAACGCTAATTACTTTCATTGGGTACTCTTTTGGCCAAGTCTTGCTGATGGAGGACTAGATGTTGCTAAGCCCTATCTATACCCGCCCTACCATTGTAAAAACAGACATATGTACGTATCAGATTTCACCCTGTTGAAAACGCATCACGTTTTCATTTCGACTGAGACACCGTCATGCTCTACTAAGGAGAAAACACCAAACGGACGTTATAATTCATTAAATTTCAGAGAAGGTACTGGAGGTAGATATAAATCTTAACATTAATCCTTAACACATATAGTTTTACAATTGGTATACTTAATATTAACTCTTAACATTAGTCATTTTAAGCAAAGTTGAATTTTTGTATCATTATTTTGTATTAACAAGATTCTAAATTGAGGTTGGTAGGGGCCATTAGGTAATATAAATATATATATATATATAAACGTTTACAGGAAAATAATGAAACAAATCAATACTAAGGGTCGTTTTCGACCTTTTAAGACTCACATATACCGCCATACGCCGAATCGTTGAGCTCAATGATCGATGTTCGCAGGTACCTTTTAGGAAATTTCAAATTCATTAGTATACATATCAAGCAAATTAAATATATATATATATTAAGCAATCATATTGGCACCATTTAATTATGATTTCTATATTATTTTTAAAATTCTACTAATTTAACTAAAAGATACATTATAAAAGCTGTTAGCGCATTATTTGTAAAGCTTAATCAGCTGACGTTCGCTTACGCATAAGAAAACAATATAACTATAAGAGCTTATGCGAAAGAGAGTTTTATAAGCTTTTTGGTGCAAGGTTTTACATATTTTCTACAATGCTTTTAGACCATACGTAATTATTCTCTTAAGTAAACAAAAAAAAATGCGTAACAGCTGATTTATACCACTATTTTTGGTGCGTTGCCTATGTTTACATGGTTTGTTGTTACTTGCGGTTTATATTTTGATTACGACCTTATGATCGTAAACAAATCAATACAATTGTTTGTTGTTGCTTATGGGTGCGCAGCCGCTTTTAGCTGCTGTAGTTGTTGCTGTTGTTGGTAATGAGCAGCTCTTCAAGCTGCTGTCTTCGTTATCACCGTTGTTGTGTTGGCGTAGCCGCTGCTAGCACTGCTGCAATTGTTGTTGTTAAGCGCGCGCCGCTCTCGAAGCTGCTGCCGTAGTTCTGAGTCGCTGCTAGTGCAAGCTTGTTGCTGTTGTTGGCAATGCAACTGCGCTTAGCAGTTGTTTTGGTTGTTGGGAAGAGTGCAGGTCTTATTGTTGTTGTTGTTGATATTGTGGTTCCTGTTGCGGGTGTAGGATGCACGCCGTGAGTGGCGCTCACGCCGCGTTATACGCTATAGCCTAAAAAATTTATTTGCTTAGTATTAAGCTAATTTTTGCAACAGTATATTACCTCTATGGGCCCACCGCAATCGATGAAAATAAAAAAAAAACCCACACAATATATAAATATTTTGTATATACACATAAACTCTTTAGTTATCGTGGCAATCTATATATATGTACATATACACTTTTGTCTCACAAAACTTCCGTACTGTACGTTTGCGTTTGCGCACTGTCGAACTCAAACTGACCTTCGCTAACTTTAAGTATGACTGTCTAAGCTAAGCTTTGCAGAATGTTTGAAACGCCCTTATACACTAGAAGAGCACGCATCAGCCGATACCCCTTTCGTCTCGCTCTTTCGCTTGGCTAAACCTAATCAATGCTGCTCGCGCCAAATTCGCTAACTGCATTATCGCCTGATTAAGAGCGGTCGTTGACCCGTAAGAGCGCACTGAATGAGAGCGCGAGCTTTAACGGTTTTAAAAGCTCGTTTTTAAAGCTTAACTTTTATGCCTATTTTGAAATGAATAAATGTAACGACTTTTTAGATCGTATCGATTTATATTCTATATGGCCACTACAGGTTTTACACATTTGTCGTATTTTTAATGCAATAACAAGACTTGGGTATTACCCTGACAAATGGAAGAAGTCGATCATAGTAATGATTCCCAAGCCGGGAAAAGATAAAACGCAGCCATCGTCATACAGACCAATTAGCCTCCTAACCTGTCTGTCCAAACTGTTTGAAAAAGTCCTCCTGTTGCGCATTAGCCCACATATCAAAGTGCGCAATATAATACCATCGCACCAATTTGGTTTTAGAGAAAAACATGGATCGATCGAACAGGTCAATCGCATCACATCAGAAATACGCACAGCATTCGAGCAACGGGAATATTGCACGGCAATATTTCTTGACGTCGCACAAGCATTTGACCGAGTCTGGCTAGACGGTCTTATGTATAAAATAACAAATCTGCTGCCTCAAAATACGCACAAGCTGCTCGAGTCGTATCTAAACAAAAAGTCTTCGCAGTAAGATGTAACGCAAGTACCTCCCAGGATCACGTGATCGAAGCTGGAGTGCCCCAAGGCAGTGTTCTCGGACCTGTTCTTTACATCCTGTACACGGCGGACATCCCCACAGACAACCAGCTTACGACTTCTATGTTTGCTGATGATACGGCGATTCTTAGTCGCTCCATATGCCCAGCAAAGGCTACAGCTCAACTGGCTCGCCACATATTATCTGTGGAAAGATGGCTTGCAGATTGGCGCATACAAGTCAACGAACAAAAATGCAAGCAATTTACGTTTACTCTGAACAAAAAAAGGTACCCTCCCATGGTCTTGAACAACGCACGCATTCCACAAGCTGACGAAGTAACGTACCTGGGCGTTCACCTAGACAGGCGGCTCACCTGGCGAAAGCACATAGAAGCCAAGAAGACGCATCTGAAACTCAAGCCAAGTAGCCTTCACTGGCTTATAAACGCTCGCTCTCCCCTTAGCCTGGACTATAAAGTCCTTCTGTATAACTCCGTGCTGAAACCAATTTGGACATATGGTTCCGAATTATGGGGCAACGCAAGCAGATCCAATATTGAAATTATACAGCGGGCACAGTCCAAAATTCTAAGGTTAATCACAGGGGCACCGTGGTATCTCCGGAACGAAGATATTCACAGAGACCTGCGTATCAGTCTCGTAAAAGATGCGATTTCAGAAAAACAGCAAAAACATCAAATCAAGCTCACATACAAACCCACTTGCCAGATCTTTGATCCGAGTTTGCAGCCACAGTCGACTGCAGCGCAACGACCGTCCAGCCCAGCGCCATCCTTTTTAGGGCCGTTTATACAAATGCAATTTAATAATTAATTGTATATTAAATTAGAATAAGATTTGATTAATTATTGTTAGTCCCTAAGGAAAAAGCAGAGATACAATAAATAAATGAAGTAATGGAAAAAAAAAAAAAAAAGTTTACTTATCTAGTAGCAGTAAACAAATAGATCAATAAAATTTTATCCTTGAACAACAGCCATTATTCAAAATTGTTCATTCATATTGGCATGAAACACGTTAGGGACGCGATCTCACGAAAACCAAAACTAACTTAATTTGTTATCTCGAGAATCCATAGATATATTTTAAATACAATGTTTCATCCATATCTCAGTTCTCTCTTTTTTCTATCTGTCTGCTGTCTGCTTTAGCGCTCTTTGTCGTTTATTATTGCGACAGTTATTTTAAATGCCGTAAGCTGTAATCCTCTCGACCAAACGTTCCATCTCACCATATTCTTTGGCCAACAAATCCTCGTATATAAATTATACTGTGGCCTTTGTCTGAAAGCAATGGACACACAGCATTTATTTCATTTCATTAAGCCTTGCCCTTATCCACAATTTATTCGTATTTATTTATATTTTATTTATTTTTATTTATTTTTATTTATTTTGCCTTTAGCAATTCAATGGCACTTTGTGCGCTGTTTATTTAAAACAAATTTACACACAATAAATATACAATTAATACATTTCCCCTAATTTTTTTTTAAATGTAGTTCATTGTTATTGTATATTTTAAAATCACTTTCTCTGTTTCGGCTTAATTAAATATGCATAAATTTTATGTGAACTTTAGCTCAAGAGGATCAAACAAAAAAGCGAAATTAAATTCTGCAGAACTTTGGTTACCTTTTTATTGATTTATGCTCATTTTAATATTAGCTTAAATCATTTGCTTAACGTCGACGTGGCGTATGATTGATATGGGAGAGTAGCTGCACGTTGCATGGGGTCATGGTCTAAACATTGAAATTAAAGCTCTCTTTTTATGTGAAACTTCAAGTTTCCCCCTCTTACAAAATTTAAGACAAAATTAAATATTCAAACTAGGCTGCAAAGTATCGCACAAATTTTTGCTGCATATAAATCTGGATTAAAATGGCTATATTTAAGACTAGGTAGACCATAGAAAACATTCTCTGTCTGGCATATTGCACTCTTCAAGCTCCAGCCAGAGAAAAATAGCAAGAGAAATGTGGAGAAAGGAAAAATAAAGCTACGGATATGGATAACTAGTCAAAAAGCTAAGAGCTTATCCGTTCGGGGAACATTTTTACTGGAAAAAAATATATTACAGGAAAAAGCTAATAGTGTAGCGTTGAACAGGAGGATGGCTCAAATTAAGAATAGTGGTTGAATTCAATTAACATAACTTTCAAAAGAGAGGAAAACTATATTTCGGTGCAGTCAATAAATTCGGTAACGATGGTATACATGAATAAGACAATGTGGCATGCTCTACGACTTTTAAAGCGGGGCGAAGTTTGTCAAAATAAAATGGCGTTCAAATATTTAAATCCCAATTTCTTGCGTTATTCGCAATTTAAAAATTTGATTGTCTTTAACAATCCGATCAACTAGAACAAGAAGATCAGTGGCAATAAAAATGCATTCTTGGTTAAAGGGGTCTAATGAGTAACAAGCCAAATGGGGGAGAATTCGATAAAATATCGTAAGCTTATTCGTGTTGACTTTTATTTGTTGCCGCATCCTTTTATATCCTTAACCATTTGTTTGTGCAAGCCGAAAATGTATGTAACATACAGAAGAAGCCCTATGTCCGGCTCTTTGTCTGTTTGGCTGTAGCGACGCCAAGATATTAGAGATGACAAGAGCTAGCGTAACCAAGCTTTCCAATAAGATCCTTTATTGTATCGCCGGAGAAAATTTTTTTTTTTTCTGATATCGGTGTTATATTATATAACTCCCATAAAGAAGTTTTAGGCCATCTCGAAAAAAACAAGAGTTTTAGATGTGGGTATGGCATACAGTGTAAAAATAAATAAATAAATAGATGTGGGTATAATTCATTTACCAGGCAACCTTGCGGTCACGGATATTCGACCCTTACAGGACGTCGTATTGCAAATTAGGGTCAGAGCTCAGGCGGAAAGAGAATGGGACTCTGTGTCCGGTTGTCGTATCTCCCGAGCACTCTGGCCACGGTACAATCCAAAGCGAACATCCGAACTCCTACATTTTCACAAAATCTGGACAAGGATGGTGGTAGGAGTGGTAACGGGGCACTCCACCATAGGCCTAATGGCTGAGAGGTTACACGTTCCGCATCATGACTAATGCCGCAGCTGCGGAGACGAGGAGGAGATAGAAAGTATTCAACATCTGCTATGCGACTGCCAGGCGCTTTTTAGAAGACGAACCCAGTATCTGGGAAAACCATTCTTCGAAGACCTGGGCATTCTGGCAAATGTGTCTATAGCGGATCTGGCTACGTTTGTTAAAGCCTCGAAATGGTTCTGTAATAATAGAGACTTAGGCGATTAGAAGTACCCAATAGTTTTTGATCATCTTTTACCCATTGTCACTTCTTATAATCCTTCCCCAATTAGGCATCACAATGGCCATAATGGTCTCAGGGTGATCTCAGCTATAGTTTGACCTAACCTAACCTAACTACCCATTCTAATGACCAAAAATTGGTTGGTTACTGGCCTTTAATAAAGAATTAAAATAAGGAATGCTGAAAATCTTAATTTAAGATTTTATTTAATCAATGTAGAAACAGTCAGAAAATTATAGTGTAAGGAATTTCTAGCATAAAGGCCATTAAGCTGCAACGCAAAAAGCCCTGAAAGAAAACAAAACTAACATATAAGCAGGGCAAAGAATTTTGCTCTCTGGTACGCAGCCTGGTTAACAACCAGTGCTGCCCATTTCTATTGAGCAATTGACATGTAGATGGCGCCAGCCCTCATATATAAAACCCTGTCATAAAAAAAAGACAACATTAAGGTGCTGCAACTTATTTTGATAGCAGAAACAATGTCGCGTAGGCAAAATAGATACACAAATTTTACTAAAGAGCAGAAAATTGTCTTTTAGGGACCATGTGGGACTCCAACAACGCAAACAATGTGTTGAAAACATCCGAGGACAAGTGAAAATTTTGTTTACCATGGCTTCAAACTGATAATTTTCCGCGAAATCTAATAATTGAATTGCAATATTAATTCACTTCAAGATACGTACGTCTCTGCAAATTATGCAACACTCAGCTCTGCGTATTAAGTGTGGGTTCACCCACATATTTCGTTTTTACTTGCGTGTTTTCTGCTCTTGACGTCTTAGTTTTCAACCAACAATTTCGCAAACAATAAGGTTATTATTGCGTTGCTTCCAAAATAAATCTCAAGTAATGTTTTTCTTAACACAACAGTAGGTTTCGATGGAAACTTGCTATTATATTTATATTGTATTAATTATTTTAGTAAATTTACTTATTATCTAATAAAGACAGATTGTATATAAAATGCAAAAAAAAATGTTTTTCTTGACGATTTATTTTTTATTTTTTTATTTACATATATTTGTTTTTATATTTACTTTTTGCTTTTACTCCTGGCTAGTAGAAATTGCGCCATTTTTGGCACTTGCCCAGCAAACTTTATGCATGTAATTCGTTCGCGTATAACATAAGTTGCAGTTTTTTCTTTCATGGCTTTCTAAGAGGCTGCGTACTGGCCTTAAAAGGAAATGTTGCACCAGCTAGCCATTTGATGCAGCTTGAAGCAGCAATTACGTCAATTTAATGATATGCTAGATAACATGCTCCTAAGTCGTGATATTGCTTCACTAGTTAACCCAAATTCATATAAAGAATTTAAGTCCCATTCTATCTCAGTCAAAACAAAATGAATCTACGGCCAAGCCCAAAGCAATGCAACAGACTGTGGCACAGCTTCTTTCCCTGCTGGCAGACGAAAGATGCTTATTATGTTAATTACTGTCTCATCAGGTCCCACATGGTTGAATTTGTTACTTCTCCTTTCCCTCTCTGATCGTCTAGACATTGAAGCAAAATTGTTTTTGTGAATATAGTCCGTACCCATTGGGTTAAGTGTCTTATAAGTTTGGCGAAGCCATGAATTATTTACACCGAAGAGCTGGCTATTGAGACGCGGCTGCTCGTCAATATAAACATCTAGATCTAGGAGACACCAAATTTAACATTTTATCATTTGGCCTCAAAGAATTAAAATTTCCAACTGGAAACTGCTTTCAAACAGCATTGAAGTAGGTAGCACGGACTTGAATATTAAAGTTTCCATGTCAAGGTAAGCTGAATTATATATTTATGTTGGAGAAGAAAATGCTATCCTATTGTTTGTCAACGAATTTTCTACTTGTTAGAATGATGAGTGACAGAGGCATCGGGTTGGCAGTTGCAACATTATGGCACTATTCTATTGCAAATTAAAGCACATGAAATGTCAGCATGAAACGCAGGTGGCTCCAGCCAGTCGTAACAAACTGTGCCTCAGTGCGTATACGTAACGCATTAAGCTCGTGGCTGTTTTGCATAATATATTCAAATTGACACATTCAAACACACAGCATTTGCACAGAATCATTTTCATAGAAAATTAAATTAGTAAACTATGAAATTTATTCCTTCGTAACTTGTAATAATAAAAATCAAGACTTTTACAAATTTTGTTGTACCTACCTTTGAGCCGCTGAATCCGAAACCAGGTCCAAAATGGCCTCCAAATTCCAATAAAAGTTTTCGACGATGTTTTTTATATATTTTTGGGCTGGCTGAATTTTAATTCTTGGTTTGAAAACTCTTAGGTTGTCAGGGCTCTGAGCTAACCTTTACAATACTTTAATTAATGGGTGTTTTGGGGTGATTTTTAAATATATTATTTTATTAGTCGTCACCAACGCGTAAAAAACCAAAGATCTTAAGGACTATTTTCAATCTAATAATATTTAGATTAGACTAAGCAAACTGGGTAGGATAAGCGTCATTTACAATGTAAACTTTATGCAGCAAGAGATGTGTCTACTTCTTAAGTGGCTACTAAAGTACCATCGATTGGCAAGAGTAATTCTTGATATGACTGTGGTGCCAAGATAGACAAAGTCCTAGGCAAAATCAAAAATAAAGTTCCCAACCCTCTACTTGAAAGAAACATATAGCTCGTCTTGCTCTCATTCGCCATCTAACCCACTCTGCAATGTCGACATGATTTAAGTTTCAACAAACTTACATTATCATAAGAAATATTGTAAATTAAAAGCTAATATTTGAGGCATTTGTGCATTAACGTTAGTAATGAATGCAATAACACTGCGTGAATAAACAATGTCATGTTGTCCAAAGTCTTTGATGGATAGGGTTCTATGGAAGACACCGAATCGTGTCACTGTCAACAAAATGATGTGTCAAATACATCTTTACTCAGTTCCATATCTGAATAAAGATTTTGGGAATCTTTGGTTACAATTCAGAATGGAGCAGAATGGAGCTGAGACTTAAATTGGAACACTTTGAAAGAAATGCATATCTATCTGACTATATCTCTGGGCTCACTGTATGTTCAAAAAAATTTCAATCAAGAATCTAAAGTAATTGAATCACATATGAGTTATGGTACAAAATGTAAGGTAAGAGGTCACTTTTTGGTTTAAAGCTACTACGCAGCCTCGTAAAAAGTCGTGAAAGAAAAAAGTGCAACTTATTTTGTGCTGGTTGAGTTTGTGACCATTGCTGCCCCTGTCAGGACAATTGACATGTAGATGCCGCTACTAACAATAGATGGAGCCATAAAGTAGATATAAAAATCAGCTGTTTGTTCAAATTGGTTACAAGTGTATAAAATATTAAAAAGCGTAAAAATGAATCGTCAAATGAAAATATGACTTAGTATTTATTATTATTATTGCTGTTTTGAGGAGAGACACAAATTGCCCATCTTTGCGCGAAATAAAGCAAATATATATAAGTAAAAAACACTCGATGCGCTTTTGCTCTAATACGTTTATTCCACGGCGATCGTAGTTACAGAAGTAGGAGTTATTACATATGCAGGCGCTAGGCTGCTGCGCTAACATAAAGCTCAGCAGAGCTTTAGTTACAATAGAGAAGAGCTTATTAACATAACATAAGCGCTATTGTCAATTATGCTTAGTTACAATGTAAGATTAGTTTTTGCAAAACAAACATAAGCCGCAATGGCATTTACAATTAATATACAAGTTCTGCTCCGGACAATTGCTATTATTGCCTATTTATTAGCAAAATTGATGGAAAAAAAACACGCCAAGATCAGGCAAAACTCAAGAAAAGCTGAGTATGAGGGTAAACTCATATTTAATACGCAGAGATGAGTAAGGAAGATTTTGTAAAGACGTACGAATTTTGAAGTGAATTAATATTGCAAATCAATTATTCACATTTTGCAGAAAATTGGCATTTCAAAGCCATGGTAGAGAATCCGGCAGCATTTTCCGAAAATTTTCACATGTCCGAGGATGTTTTCAAGACAGTGTTGGAGCCCCACATGGTCCCTAAACGACAATTTCCTGCTCTTTAGTATAATTTGTACATCTGTTTTGCCTACATGATATTGTTTCTGCTATCAAAATAAGTTGCTGCAAATAGAAAAGCAGAGCTTACACAAAAAATGGGCAGCACTGCAACTGCGTACCAATGAGTAAAATTCTTGGCGCTAAGAATTTTGACAGTTTTTTTTTATATGATGTTTTCTTTTCTTTTAAGTGGTTTTACACTGCTGCTTACTAGCCGTTAAGAATAAATAAGTTTAATATTTTCTTAAATACAGATAAAATTCTACGTAGTCATAAAATTTCTGCAAAAGTAATTAAATTCTGAGTGTATGCAATTTCAAATAATACAAACAATTTCAAAAGAAATTGCTCCGTTCTCGAGTTTTGGAATTACAAACAAGTCACGATGTATATAAAAATTTTAAATTAAGAAAATTGTTGATTTGAGTCAACTTTTGTATATTTTATAGATTAAAGCTTATTTTTTAAATAGATTTTTTTTTGATACAAATTCATTAATTTTATTTGATGCTTTTAAATCAAGTATCAAGTATGTCATTTATGGCATTATCTTGGCCAACTTTAATGATGCAATTAAGTAAACTTCCCATAGTAATGGGAACATGTTCTCTTGATTGTCTTTATTAAAGCACGCAATAAGAGACAAGTTTGTTGAAGTAACCTATTAATTGCAATTAAACATAAACAAAAGAACAAAGTTTCAAGAAGACAAAGAATAATAATAAACCTTCATAACAAAAATATGTTAGGTAAGCCTTGCATTCTTTTGACTAAGCTGCGTGACGTACGGAAAACTTTGCCAAGGACTATAAGTAGATCTGATACTAGAACTTTTATCACCAATAAAGATTGTCACATGACACATTCAAAGCTAGGTGTAAACGAGTGTGAATGTTTCCGCTTATTAAACTGCCAACAATAAGATTCGAAAGAAATAACCCGCAATACTGAAGCAACAAACTGAGCCAAACTTTCTACACTTTCCGGAACACCATTCATTAAAGTCAAGCAAAGTCATAGGAAAACTTTTTGCTGTTGGATTTTATCACTCATGTTGTTGCAATTGTTTTATTAAAGCGCCTTGTGTACACGAAAAAGTTGGGACATCCCGTCGACCACTGATTATACATGAGTAAGTTTAATTGACACTATTTTGACCCGCTTTAAAGTCGGGATCGCAAATAAAAGTTATGGCGTTAAAATCAAGGCGAATAAAGTGTTTCGAATTAATGTGCCATCAACATATAAAGGGTCATCAATCTTGAGGATTTTTTTTAAAATACAAAAAAAAAAATAAAATTTCAAATGAATCGGATTTTTATTATCAATATAAAGAACCGTTCTTGCCATTCACTTTTTAAAAATAATCCCTTTCAAATGTTGGCCGCAAGTGGCCGTTCGAGCATAATCGGTGGTATCTCGCGAATAACACGGGTAATGTTGGCCTCTAATGCTTCAGTCGTAGCTGGATTATCCACAAACACTTTAGACTTCACGTAGCCCCAAAGGAAAAAGTCTAACGGTGTGATATCACACGATCTTGGTGGCTAATTCACCGGTCCGGAGCGTGAAATTAATTGTTCACCGAATTGGTTCCTCAACATGTCCATTGTTTCACGGGCTGTGTGGCAAGTAGCGCCGTCTTGTTGAAACCGAATGTCGTCGAGATCTCGGGCTTCAATTTCAGGTAGCAAATAATTCGTTATCATGGTGCGATAAAGGTTGCCATTGATGGTTACGGTCTGACCAGCGACATTTTTAAAGAAATATGGACCGATGATTCCACCGGCCCATAAACTATGCGCTGGACGAGGCCTATTCGGTCGAGTGTCATCCAATCATGAATATTGGGACTCAAATTTGTTGATGGTATGGCAAATAGTGGTCTCTGTAGGTCAATTATGGCGACCATAAAATGGCCTAAGCGCTCGAAAAAAATTCTTTACAGAACGCAAATTTTCGTAACATAATTGTACGATTTGTAAACGTTGTTCGAGTGTAAGTTTTTCCATGATGAAATGGCAATGAAAACTGAATAAAAAACAGATGGCAACTTGACATAACTCACGCGTGGTTTATCAAAAAAAAAAACCTTATTGAAAAAAACCCTCAAGATTGATGACCCTTTGTCATGTTTTTTGAAAATATTAAAAAAAAAAAAAATTTCTCACTTTACTGACATAAAAAGAAAAAGAAATTCTGACAACTAAATTTTAACCTTATAAATTTTATAAATTTCCTTATCTTGGACTTAATTTACAGAAATTGTAGAGCCACCTGGAGAAAACATATTCAATCGAAATTATGAACCATAACATAAAAATAACGCAATTGGTGATTTGAAGAAAATCGCAGCAAAGCTTAGAGTACAAAGATCGGCTTTATAAATAATGTTGTGAGGAGGCAAATCGACAGTTAGAGAACTGCTTTCACTGCTTGGTGAGATTAGCGGTAAAAGTGAGCGGTCTACTCTCATCTGTGTTTGGTGCTTTGTTAGGTAATAATATATTGAACGGTTCAAAAATGAACACTCGCACATTACACTGGGACACAACGCCTGTCAAGAGCAACCGAAAGAATCAAACACGTCTCAAATTCCTCGCTGTCAAAAACATAATAAGCGGCCGTGCTCCGGAAAACGCTTTCGACAGCAAAAAGTGTGTTATAAGTGCTCCCAAGTAAACGAAAACAGACGCAATTTAGTCGTTTTCGTTTATCGAAGCACAACCGAATAATACAAAATGACCAACCCATTACAAGAGAAATTAGGAACATCATTGGCAAAACAAACAAAAAGAAAACTAATGTGGACACCAGGAGATGCAGGAATTAAAGGAAAGTCAGCGGACAAAGCAGCAAAACCCCGCCAGCTACTAAGCAAAGCACCACGGTCGGTCTGTCCATAATGCAAGGGAAGCAACCTCAGCACAGCATAGAGCACCTCTTAAGCCACTGCCATTTTCTCCAATGCACCTCCTTGAAAATGCACAATCCAAAAGTTGTGTTAGTTACATCATTTTTGACTCAAGGACGGCTGGACAGATTTTGCACCGAATAGCAGAATAACTATTAAAATATCGGAAGTAATCAAGAAAGATATCTAACCACACCGAAAATAGAGGAATCGAAAAGTAAACAAAAATATAGGGAACAAATGACAATGGAACTGGGAAGACATTCCTGATGTCATTGATTTTGGCCACTGTTCGTGCGAGATTCTCCTGGTATAGCCGCCATATTGTTAGAAGGATGATGTACGTCAATCATTCAATCATTCCAAGATCGACTACTGCCGAAGAAATAAACGATTTTTTGCACTTTTGTCTCATCGAATGAGGAGATCATCAAGAAAGTATTCCCAAACATCGTTTCTAACCACAAAAATAACGAATGGTTGTGTGAGCGACCAATTTTAGCTGCTAAAAATAATGATGTGGATGACTTAAACTTTATAAAACAGAATCAAATCGTCGGTACTTTGTATTCATTCCAATCTATTGCCTGTTTTTCACACGAAAACGAAGCCACCAACTATCCAACTGAATTTTGAACTCCTTGGGTATGCCTGGCTTACCAACGCACAATTTGAAACCTTCTTGCTTCGAAATATAACTCAACCAAAATTGTGGAATGTAACACATTTGGTGGTAAGAAATGATACTCAAAGTAACACTTAAAGGTGAGGAAGTTCTGATTCCGAGAATTCCGATGATCCCAACGGATATCCCCTTTGAGTTTAAAAGAATTCAATTTCTGATTCGCTTTGCATTCGGCATGGCGATTAACAAATCACAAGGCCAATGCTTGAGTGTTAGTGGGCTGAACTTAGAAAATTAATATTTTTCTCATGGTCAATTGTACGTGGCACGTTCACGTGTCGGCAAACCACCCGCTTTATTATTATTATTATTATTCTTGCACCTAATCACCATGTGCCATATGGTATGGGGTATAAAAATTTCGTATATCACAAAGTGCTTCAATGAAAAGAGTCAGCCCAAGTCTAACCCATTCACCAAAATACATGGTGCTGTGATTGTAAAGGGTATTTTAAAATCGAGTAGGCCAACTTTTAATAAGTACATTATGGAAGTAAAGAAATATACAAGGGATATTATAAGCAGTATGATTTGAATTGTATAGAAAAGACGGGGTTGGCTTGCGAAGCACGCAGGGGGCGGAGCACCCTAGTTCAATATAATACTAAAGTAGTGTATAGGGTCTACGGGGTCTACCCTTAGTTTTTTGAAGTTTTGATGCGATGTTAATAATTTTTGTAGCATACTTTTCGGAGCACGGTTCATTTCTGACAGTATGTTTTTTTTACATTTTGCATTGCATATTGAATATAATAATAAAATAGTTATACATAATATTAATTAGCAACATTTTTAACTCAAGACTAAACGTTAGAAGAAACTATCTCTTCAAAATAAATCTAATAACTGAAACTGACTACTAAACCTAAAAAAATGACCAATATAATAATTTTAAATAACAACCAATTGCAAATATTGTCGATTTAAGAAATTTTATTAGTGTAAGTAAAAAAAAAAAAATAAAATTATTCGAATTGAAAATGAAGAAAGAAATAAATTGCTGTGGATCTCTCTATTGCATGTTATATAGCACCTTAATGCGGCAGCACCTCTCTAGATTCTCTGTCTTCAACAAACAAAAATAACAATAAGGCTACAATTGTTGCCTAAAAAAGAAAGGGAAGGGTCAGAAGTACCACCATGATGGGTTGGGACATGATAGTAATTGGCTGGCGGCAGTGACAGAAACTGACCACCCATTGCATTGTTGCATATCCTTAGGTTGATTTTTGGTCTGACTGTTATTGGATGGGGAAATTGGCTGCATTTGAGTTAACTGTATATATGTCAGCTTCCGTGTCAAACGTGTTCTATATATGGCCATTTTTTTGTTCTAAAATGCACTTTGTTAAATCTATTTTCATTCTGATCTTGCATCTGACTAGACCTCAGACAAATTGGATCCACAAACAAATGACCAATAATATGTTTTCCACATAATTTAGGACCCAGGTAGCTTTATTATGCGCTTATTCAGGAACAAGAAAAATATGGTTCTTCAAAGGCAGCCATTTGAAAAATTAAATTTTGATTTGGATTTGAAGCAATGATTTCAAACAATAATTTTATGGATTGCATTTGACTTCTAGGCAAAACGGGCTTAGACATTTTTGTATATAAATCTAAAAGTTTTCAGTCAATTTTAATAAATTAAATTACATGGGACAAAAATCAAAGTTGTGTTAAAGAGGAGAATCAATAGTAGAAACTGCATGCAAATTGATAAGTAGAACATTAGGAGCGTTTTATTATCAAAGCTCTTGATAAATGTGGTATAACCGATTCATTTTCTTGTTTTTTATTACCTATTGCAACACTTGTGGACACCTAAAGGATATTATAAAAATGTAAATTATTCGGAGCAGTGGCCAAACAATGGGATACTCGATAAGCCCTTTTCACAAAATAAAAGTTATCATTTGCGCCAAATAATCTGGGTTAACTCTCTAAGAAGGTTAACGGGTAAGAAGATACAAGGACGTTTTGTGAAAGTCAACATTTTTTTGTTGATTAGGCTCTCAAAAATCTTCATACCGAATTTGATAGCTGTAGCTTGATTATAATAATTATTATTATTATATCTTTAAAAGTTTTTATGTTTATTTTTGAATGGGAGGAGACTTTTCCTGAAATTTAGTTTGAATTTAGTTATTGTATTTGCTTGGTTTTTTCTTAACTACAGCCATTAACTTATAAGGGGAGTAAGAATGGTAATAACCAATAATAATTTTATTCGTTTCAACTCACTTATATTGTGGATCGAATCCTTTTCTCCAACTTTCATGATCTCTAAGATATACGAACAAACAGACAGGCGGTCATCGACCAATAGCTACCCGATAATCACTTTAATGAAATGATCTTGTGCCCTGCAATGCCTTCTACCTGTTACTTTTATTGCACAAGTCTATCCCTTTAGCCTAGAAGCAAATAATAGCATTTCAAAATAAAATACACGACAGAAAAAAACACCACCCCAAACAAAAAAAAACAAAAAGAAAAAAAACCATGACTTTGAAACTTTTCAGTGACTTTTTGTTGTGACTGCGGTTGATGGCTTCCTGTCATGGCTGTTAACAATTATTCACCCGAGGCAACAGCCACAGTGACGACATAGTAGAAAGGACTCCACACTTTTTGGATGATACCAAGTGTGGGCTTTTCCTGCGTGTACATGTTGCTCTTACGCGTTACTAGGGTGACGCTGGTTTAATTCATGTGTACGTGTCCTTTGGGTTTTAATTAATTTATGGTTTGTCGTTATATTTTTTGCGCTTTTACACTTCTTCAATTCAATTAGCGAAATTTGTAAAAAAAACACGAGACAAAAATTTCATTAAAAACAATGAACCAACGTAAAAAGGAGCACCATAAAAATTAAAGATAATTGAAAGTATTTGAAAGAAATTTTCACCGAACATGAAAAGTCAAAGGACTTTAGAAAACTTTTGGCAAAGACCTCTGCTTTGTATTTTTTTATGTTAAAAGTTTTAGAAGACTAATGCAAAGAGATTTCGTAAAAACCAAATCTAGAGGTGAGCAAGTACAACGATAAGTTAGCAAGGGTATAAATGCTTTCTTATATAAATCGTTCAAAAGACAAGCTAATCGGTACAAGTCCTCAGTAATCCTCGAAATAGCACCCTTGTGCTCCAACGCAATGCTTATAAAGCAATTCCTACGGCGCGTAGGCCTTTTGGAACTTGCTTTGTCTCTTGGACATCTTCTACGGAGCTAGAGGTACCGCTTCAGACGAGGATAGACGAAGATCGCGATGTCAGATCCGGACTTAAGGGAGGATGGATGACGTGCCAACCCTGCGCTTGGCCATAAATTACCTAAGCAATGTGGCACAAACTTTCGCATGACCAAATCTTCGGTACACATTTTTTGGACAGATGCGTACAAATTCTCTCACTCATCAACAATCAAACGAATGTTTTTGGGCCGGTCAAAGTACAAAAGCGCCTTTACTTTGGTCTCATTTTCATCAATCTTCGTCGAACTCACGAAGTAGCTCCGTTGCGGTTTTCCCGAGTTTAACTCATAATTTGGTGCTGTAGCGCTGCTCGAGATTTTTCACAATCTTGGATCGCGACGTCACATCTTTACAGAAGTTCTCAAAAAATGGTGCTTACTCTCCGCTTTCCCGCACGCGACTGGAAACAATATCGATTTTTAAGGAAGGCTCCCATGCTGTCCGACCGCCCTACACCGCTCCGTTCACTCTATGGAAATTCAGACCTAATAATTTTTTATCCCAATGACAACAATTAACAACAAAATTTGGTTGTGTATCTTGTGCTACCGCTACTTGGTTCGTCTTTATCCAGACGCAGGATTAGTCTGAGGCGTAGGAGATGCTCGAAAATTGCTCGAATGATTTCACCAACATGTTCGTACAGTTTGTAGAGTTCGTAGAAATCGTTTTATTCCAAAGTAAGTAAATGTTCTAAGAATTTCTTCAAGATTCAAAAGTAAATAAAGAAGATGACACTCGTGACCACTGAGACCAAAGCAGCTGCTATTGGCAAACAGATTCTTCTTGCATTATTGTTTTTTGCGGTCCTTTATTCTATTAAAAGCGAACAATAGTTAGCGCATTTCGTGGTAGCAGCCTTCATGAAGGCGGGAAAAGGAACTCCAATGTTACAATCATGGCCTTCTGTAAACTTGTTTCAATGCCTACTTAGTGACGGCTTAGACAGGTAAGATACCAACCTAGAATGCTTGTTACTTGTTTGATTGCAACACGGAGCCAGTATTGTATTCTTCATCGTCTAATAATGGACACGAGATGAGTTCCTTACATACACTTGGAGCACCTAATTGTTTTACCAAATTTTGTAGATACCCTGGCTTAATCATTCAATCTATTTTCCTGCTTTCCCTTTGCTTCTAGAAAGGCATCATTGATCTCTTTTTTAATTGGTTATGAGCTTTTTAAAGAGTAAACTTAAAGCTGTCCCTTTTCTTGAGCTGAGCTTGTTGTAGCTTCATTCCTGTGATTAATTCACAATATTTTATGTACCTTGGCATAACACATGGTAGCCACCAAAAAAAAATAAAAAATGGTCGCCATCGGTGATGCTAAGCTAACGTCATAAAGCGCTTCCGTTTCCGTTCAGTCAGACAAAATGTGTGGATGTGTCTGTACTGTGCCAGCACACAAAAAAATACGACGAATGATACAATTAAGCGCAGACGACTTTGAGATACCCTGCAACATCGTCTCTAAAGAATTCAAGTATTATGGCAAAGACTCTGGCAACTCAGCTTTGAGTAGCAGAATATCCCACCCTTAAAGTGAAAAAAAGCTATAAAATATTCTCGACTGGGGTTCAAGCTGATTTTTAGTTTTGAGGCTTACACTGTACTAGTGATGAGCGATACTGTGAATTTGCAGTCACAGCGACAACTGTGACTGTGACAAAAAATATCAGTGACAAAAGGTCGTGACAGTGACACCGAGTACATAATAAAATTTTTTCGAAAGAATATCGCGGATTTTTATTATGCTTTTAAAAACAAAAAAACTATAAAATTTATAGTTTATAAAAAATTAATATCTTACAGCTAGGGGTAATTCACACGTTGCAAGTTTCCTCTGAATATGTTTTGATAAATTGATTGTTGAAGCACCTATGAACTTATGAACCTATGAACGGTTACACAATAGGTGGCTAGTATTAATGAATACAATAGTTTTGAGGTATTTGTTGCAATATTAAGAAGGGTCACATGCAAAGTAAGTGAAATTTGGAAATTATTGAGTGTTTTAGATGATAATTTTGCCTTGCAAATATTGCAAGATGCAATTGGTACGGAAATACTTGGCGCGTATTTTGTAACAGTTCATATACCCACGAGTATTTTGTCACCGTGGGTTGTGACTGTGACAAAATACTCGCGCAGTGACAAAATACTCTCGCAGTATTTTGTCGCTATTGGTATGAAAATACTTGCAGCGTATTTTGTAACAGCTCATGTTACCCACGAGTATTTTGTCACTGCGACAAAATACTTGTCACTGATACGACTCGTTACATTAAAATACTTGTGACAAATCACAGGTACGTAAATATTGCTCATCACTACACTGTACAAACACGTGTTGTATATGACTGATCTGCCTAAATATATAAGGAGTCCAAATCTCGAGTTTTTTTTAGTTCTTATATGCGTTCATATACACAGACAGACAGAGAATCTGACATCTCTATCTATTTAGTTTGTATCCCCGGTTATATTGGCGATTTCCGGAGTCTTTGCATAAACCTAATATACGCCTTAATTTAAAATACAGGGTATAAAAATTCAAAAATCAAAACTTTTTATTACGTTTTCCTTTTTTGTCTGGCTTAGACTTATGGGTGCGAAACATTTTTTTTTGTTACAAAATCTTATGATTTATGAGGCCAAAAAGCAAAACCAAAATCTACAACAATAAAAACCAGCTTACATGTCACATGCCACACAGAAGTTGCAACACTTTGGTGACACAGCGAGATATACTCACATAGCCACCCGCACATTCTCTGAAATATGACGTAGACATGACGGCGCGAAATATTTGTCACCAGAGGAAAAAGTCTAGACGAGGTTTGACTGTAAGGTGGTTGTTTTTGTATTTGTTAGATGGTGGCATATTGAAAAAGACATGTGCGAAAATTTTTTTCATTTTTAATAAAGTTAAAAAGTCAGAGCATTATACCAAGAAAAATTGTTATATTTATTACATCTATATGCCATGTATCAATTATAGGTTATATTAAGTTTTAGTGACGAAAAGGTGTTAGCTAAAGTTCAAGTATATTCAAGTATAATTACTTTAAATGGCAACGATGGAAAATATCCATAGGGTCAAAGTAAAAAAAATATGAAATATTTTTTTAAAGAGCCCTGTTGCCAAATTAGTTTAAAAAAATGGTTCATAAATATTCAGTAGTTTAGTCACAATTAAATTAAAAAGAAAAACGAGAAATTAAGCCGTAACGCGTTTGAAATTTTGCGAAAAATTTTTTTTTTCAAACAAAAACTACAACTCAATATCTTTGATGGCGGACTGTGTGTCTCTATTAATGAAATATATTCTTATCTGGTAATTTTTTAAAGACATTTTTACACTTAAATTAGCTGCTTTAATTTCAAAGGTGAAATATGGAACGAATGTTGTCATTGTCAATGTCTCTGGGTAAATCCATCAATTTCAGAGATATGCATGTTTTCAATTAAATTCCATTGTCAATATAAACATTTTGTTTTATAACAAATTTTTAGACCAAGGCCGTAATACAGAAAATGTGAAGGCTGATAATAATCAATTCAATACTTTATTTGGAATTTTGGAGTAAAGCATTCCTAAACGGCTCACAATAAATATTAAACAAAAGTTTGTAATAAAAATATTTTACAACGATTTTCCATCCGCCACATATCTTGCATCCAAAAGTTATGGCGGTAAAAATAAACTTTTATTCATTTTTTCTAAAAAATTATGGGGAAACTCTGTCTTGTTTGTTTTATTCACAACCCTGCGTACGGCTTTCAAAACACTCTTAATGAAATGCTTTATTTAAGGCACAACTCGCGTTTAAAGTATTTCAAGTGGAATATTATTTTTAATGTATTCTTCTACAATTACTTTTTCAAACCAAAAACTTTTACTGGTTTTTGAGCTAAATATAAAAAGACGTATGGTTTCGGTGGCAGCGCAAATAGAAGTAGATTATTTTATTACTGTATGCATGTACATAACTAGATTAGTGCATAAACAACAACAACATAGTACATACATGCAGAAGTATGTAAAGCATAAAGCAAAAGAATAAGCTGATGCAATAAACACAGTAAGCATCGACAGTATTCGCACGCTTAACAAAAACCCAACTCAAAATGTATCACATGGTCTTGAATATATAAATATTATTGGTTTAGAGCCCGGCAACCTCCTGTCAAAGAAGAAATTTTGTACCGTAAATTCAAATGGCTAGGTCACACGTTGATGAAACCTTCTACGGATATTGCAAATTGAATCTTAATCCCGAAGGTAGTCGGAGGCCAAGTTGCCCGCGAAATACTTGGAAAGGACAAGTTGTAGCAGAATTAAGGAAATGCGGAACGAGTTGGAATGAAGCAAAGCAACTAGCAACAAATAGAGTTAAATGGAACTTGTTTGTATCAGCTCTATGTTCCTTGTAGAAATTTAATAGACTAAATATATAAGATCAAATCAAAATTTCAAAAGAAATAGGGAAGCAACAAATTTGGACACACTTCCCAATAAATAAACAAGTTGGAACTACCAAACTTTGTATGTAGACACAGGTGGGCCGAATAACGAAAAGAAGAGACACTTTCTCCGCAAACACTGACTTTTTGAGCACATCTGCAACCCCCAAGGTATCAATGCAATATTTTGCGCAAAAAAATTTGTATTTTTGGAATGTGGATGCAAAGTATTTCACCGTCGGTTACCGACTCAAATATTTCACATTTTTGTTTTTAAAATTCCATCTTTTCTGTTGCGTGTTGGTATTAATTTTGTATATTAAGGTTATTCAATAAACAGTAAAGAAAAGAAAGTATATTACTTGTAATTCATACAAATGACTTAAAACTAAGCTCTTATATAAGAGTAAATAATATAGTATATATATGCTATATAACAAATTAAAATGAAAATTATAAATGATTTGATTTCCTATACAAGTTATGGCTAGGAATTCAATTTGTTTTACAGCATGAAATATTTTTGTTGCTAGTTTTTTTTTAACAAAGATTTTTACGCGTTTTTCTTTAGCTGTAGTTATTATCATTTACATATGTATAGTGTTTATTGAACATGAAGCAGCTTACCCAACAACACAATCAAGCCAGTAAATGATTCACTAAGTAGAACATACATGTAAAACTGCAGCTGTCAAAGCTCGAGTCTGTTCAAATAAAACGCGTGCTTCTTAGATTTTTCATAAATGCCCTTGACAAATGTTTATTTGGCTTACTATTTACTCGTAACACATCTTAATTTATTTTGTACTCTCATTAACTTCATTATTTCTTAACAGCGTAACAAATTCACGTCTTAACACTCTGGCTGCTCTCTCAATACACCGCACTGCTGCTTTAGTGCTGCCAACTCATGTCTTTCCGTACTTTACTAACGCTGCAAACTTCTATACTTAATGGTCAGCTGCTAAGCTGCCAACCGCCATTCCCACGTACATTATTAAATCATTATTTGAAAGACAAATATTTACACAAGATGAAGAAGCTTACAAAGTTTTCCCAAGTGTAAACAGATGAAAAGTTGAATATGTTGCGTATACGCAGTGTGTTAAATAAAGTTGATGCAGGGTTTGAAAGAATTCTGTTACTTAAGCGGATTTTAAGCAAACTTTCAATCTCAATTTTTCTATATGTGTAAATCACATAATCCGCATTCGTCAAGAGCTTTTATCTACAGAGAAGCCTGGCTTCTCTGTGTGTTTTATTAGAAACATGTTTGAAGAAAGAATGAAGCCAACAGTAGTAACAAAAGCTCTATAAATTTTTTATTTTTTATAAAAACCGTTGTTTGTTTTTCTTTGAAGTTCATATTCTGGTGACATACATTTCATGAGGGCCTTTATAACCTCTACAAGGCTGATATACCTGTTCCTAACAAGCCAAATCAGGTTGCGAGTAGTGGAAAAGTTATGTTAGCTAGATAAGCAGATGATTTGGCAGTTTTTAACTCCTGAGCTCACTCACATACACAGCGATAATGAAGGAGCAGATAGGATACAGGAATTTCTTGAGAACTGGGCTAGCAGGTTAAATATTGCTATACGCCCTAAAAAAAAAGAAGGTGCCCGCTGTATGGCTAGGCCTCATTCTGCAAAAAGATGCAAAATATATTGGGGTCACATGGCATAGGTACACTAAAAAGCTGGCATAGGTACACTAAAAAGCTGCCAGCGGAAAATGGCCAAAATGGACTATCTCAGGAACAAACGCCTGGAGTAACGAAATTCAGATCTAGGTTATGGATGCTCAAACGAATCGATTGCGTGTTCAGACGTTTCAATATAAGACCTTGCACCTTATCAGTGACACCCGAATAGGCTGGTGCAAAAGGCTTTCTAGTTATAATCCTATCAATCCTAAAAAAGTAGCTTCAAAAATCTGGTACAAAATACGAGGAGTAAGGATGATAGACAAATCTTTTCATTCTTATGGGTATCTTCAGCTAAAGAGGCTGGATGAGCGATTTTAAAAAACTGCAATTAACAGGAATAAATTTATTTTTCAAAATTTTAAACAGAAAAAAAATAGAAAGGAAACTCTTTTAAGCCCAACTTAATGGATACGAAAAGAATTTTTAAAGTTTAGTTAAGAAGAATTCGGTCAAGCAAGAAAATTTAAATCGAACTAAGCACCCGCCTATAGCTTCAAAAACTATGCCGGTAAATATTTTAAGCGAATGCTGAAAGAGGCCATCGTGCCCCGCAGTCCTAGTAAAGTTTAACACCAAACAATTTTCGACAGTATAATGCTAATAAACTGGAAACCAAAACTTACGGTCCACCAGTTCAAATCGAATAAAACAATTCAATGCAGTTGGCATATTACAATGCATTTTGGGATTCTGTGGGCCATAAATTAAGATTATTTGTTATACTTCTACCAAAGAGTACGTGCGACTTACTCGCTGGTGGTGAGAAAGGAACCTGTCGGTGTCCTTTCCTTCTCTGACTGAGGGGGGCAAACCCACCGTCTTCCCTAGATTTTGAGGGAAGGCAGTCCAGTCCATCCTTGGATGCAGGATCGAAGCAGCAAAGTTTCGCTTCCATGTCCAAGGCGGGACTGGCTGCTAACTCTTCAGAGCCGGCTACTCCTAAGATGCCACCACCAAACAAACCGTCGTACCAAGACAGGAGACGGGCTGAAGAGATTCTCCAAAAAAATCTTACCACTCCGGAAGAATCATATACTGCCGGGATTCCAGCCAGCAGCCCCAGGCAAACCAAAAGGCAAAGCCAAACGCCAAAGGTCTGCAGAAGACTCTGCACCACCAACGAAGCGGACGCGTCCTCAGCCCATGAACCGCTCCTTTGCAGAGGCGACGAAGGATAAGATCCTCCTAGACAAGGGCAACAAGGATGGTCTTATCCCTCGAAATCTGTGGGCGAGCGTGGAGAACGAGCTGCAGGATCGGTTCCTGGAGGAGATGGAGTCCAGTGGAGGACCCCCTCCCCTATGCAGTGACGCAGGATGGCACCTGGGCACTGTAAAGACCATAGCCAGCGATGACGCTCGCTGGACGGAGGCCTATAAAAAGGCAATATCAGCTCTCGGAGAGGTCTATCCGGGAGCTAAGTTGGTGGCGGTGGACTGGAGGGATGTCCCCTTCAGACCCAGAGCCCGAGTATGGGTCTCGGCGAAACCGGAGGATCCCGAAAAGATTCTCAGGCTGTTTCAGGTTTGCAACCCAAACCTGAAAACCGATGATTGGCGGATTGCCAAGGTCGAAGACGCGGTGGGGCCATCACGGCAAGTGATGCTCATCCTTAACAAAGAGTCGGCGGAAGATTTGGCCAAGATAGACGGTACCGTAAGGTACGGCTATAAGAAGGCTGTGATTCGGGTGTACCGTACAGACACTACGGGCGGTAAGCAAACCGCACCCGAACCACAGCTGGAGGATCCAGAATTGCTTGTCCCGGCCGAAATAAGCGAGGAGGAGGACATACTTTAGGGGTATGTCTCGGAGTCGTCGGTGCTTGCAGCTAAGCTCTCTAAACTAGGCCATAGAGACGACGACTAGGGGCAAAAAGCCTCATTAAGGACAGTGAGGCAAACAACATTGACCTGATTATGGGGTGCGACGCCAATGCACATCACACTCAGTCTTTCATCATTTCTACTTAAGTCGATGGAAAGATTACTTGGTCTACAATTGAGAAACACCATTCCTAAATCTCAAATGTCAGACTCGCAACATGCCTACAAAAAGGCAACTCCACGGAGACTGCCCTTCATTCGGTGATCTCGGGAATTGAGAGATCACTTCATTACAAAGAATTTTCACTCGTGGCATTCCTAGATATTGAGGGTGCCTTTAACAATGTCACACCCAAGACCATCATCGACGCACTGATGGAACTTAGGGTGGAAAATCTATTCAACGCGAATTCCCTTAGAGTTTATATATGGAAATATTATAAGTTTTTTTTTGAATATCAGCCCATCAGCCTGTTTCCCCCATTCTTTAAAATTTTCAACAGATTACTCTTGGACATAATCTTGACTGCATCAAAGCTGAAAGAAGACCAAGCAGCACATATATAACTGTGCATATCCGGAATCAAAATATAACTCAAATGAGAGTAAAAATATAGACATAGGTTTTTGTAGAACCTATATATAGATACATATATGTCGATTTCTAGAGAAGCGAAGCAGGTACGATTTTGAGGTTTGGCAATTTTGTATCTGGGCGTTATCTAGAACAACTCTACAAACCGTTTTCCGAGGGTCAAGTCCATAAAACCTGCCGCTCCTTGAGGAGGGGTGTGAACCAAGCCATACTTGAACTTGGTAATATACCCGAAAAAGATGTTGATGAGCAGCAACTGAGGTTGGAGGAAGACAAGCTAATTGTATTTGTTTTTTACTTTTGGTATTTCTAACGAAACATGCCGCTGCGCCAACGCGGTCCACATATAGCAAGCCTCCCGAAAGCAAATGTAGGTAGTTCAAGTTTACTACAGTAGCTCACGGAAAAAGTGCTTGCTATTTAGCCACGCAACAATGGCGATTATAACTTTTAGAGCTTTTTGAATCGTTATATCTCAAAAACGGCGGCTCGTAGGAAAAAAAGGATTGATGCATTTTTTGTAGATAATTTTATGATCAACAATTTTTATTTGAGGTATTTTTATGATAAAACTTACCGTTTTGCTGAAAATCGCGAAAAACTAATTTTTTTTACCTTTGACCTTGAATAAAATTTTTTCCATACAGGGGAAAGATGGGGAACTTTCAAATTTTATTTTTAATTATATTTTAAACAATCTTTCTGATTTTCAGCTTGGTGGGAATTTATGTAGCTTCGAATGTCCAAATTGACCGGACTATAATGTCCGCCGAAATTATTGCATTGCTTGATGCAATTAAAATTGCTAAAGAGAAAAAGTGCAAATTCGTCATTTGCTCTGATTCCCTTTCGTCTCTCGACGCAATTTGTAACCCTAACAACTCGAACGTTTATCCAACTGCTATAAGATCTCTGTTGAGTCAATACTACCCTAAAATCAAAATATTATGAATACCAGGACATTCAAACATTAAAGGCAACGAGCTGGCCGATATTGAAGCAAAAAAAACAACACAATTCCCACTTGTATACACGAAATACTTAAATACACAAGACATAAACAGATACCTAAAAAAATCATTGATATCGAGACAAGAACAACTGTTTCAATCAAGTTATCAATATCAGATTATCTGGGTTCTGCTTCACAACATAACTTAAGCAGACTTTGCCAAATCAAAATTATCCGACTACGACTAGGACAAACTAAAATAACGAACCAGCACTATATTGACAGAACCATTTCTACCTCCTGTAAAATATGTAACACGAATGTATCAATAACCACCGAACATTTACTAAGTCACTGCATAGCACTTAGCCAATCTAGAATACAAATCTTTGGGAACGATAATCCCACTCTTTATCTATTTGATACTAGTCATAACTTTCAAAAAATCATAAAATTCCTTAAAATTAATAATTTATATCACGTAATCCTTACACTTATTCACATATACCAAAACAACTTAACATAGCCGAAAGCCTTAGTTGCTAGTGCTATTATATTTTGTGTTAATTATTAGTTTTTAACTATTATTATCATTGTAAATAAATAAATAAAAAATATAGCCAGGCCCGACGAGAGGGAAGCGGGCCCGGTGTTATTACTGTCATACTGTCGTGATTCATGCTAAAGTTATACATTTTCCCATTGCGTTGCCCAGGTGAGTGACACAGTGATACCAGATTTTGAGAACTGAATTTCCCTATTCCACCTAGTAGCGGCGTGGGGGTAAAGGAAAAAAAATCAGTATAAATCAGTATAACTTATTTTACATTACTTACAAGTATTTTATATCAATTACTGCATAATTTAAGTTAGTAAGGGCGTTCTTTTGCTATTTAACGAATTCTGCTTCCTTTTCTTCCGTGTAAATATTTATTTCTGTGCAAATTCACATTGTTCGTGGAAAAATTGTCACATAATTTTCATTGTAATAAAAATTACATTATTAGGGTATAATAATATTGCAAAAATCTTTGGTTAGCCGAAAAATGTTTTTCAAAAAATATAGTCACCACTTTCCGACGCTCTGAAAATAGCAAAATTTTAAATAATTCAATTGTAAATAATACAAAATTCGTTGCTCCAGGAGTATGTAGTGTTATTTACAACTTCTCTAGATTTTCAGCAAATTCTTGACTCGTTGAATTCTTGAGCCATTAGTTGAAACCTAAAATATCTGAACAAGTTCAACAGATTAATATATTATACATATACATATACTCTGATTACTTAGAAATATTGTAAAAGGATGAAGGAGGAACAAAGACAGAAAAGTTGAGACAAAAAAATGCAAAAAAATTTATTTTATACTATACAGAACCAAGTTGAAAAAAAGAGTACATTATCAGAAAAAAAGAGATTCAATCAATACATATCTTTATTCATATATGGCAAAAGAGGCGTAACAGAAGAGCGAATTCTTTTTTACCATTTCCTTTCCATGCAAAATGCCTGTAAGAATTTCGTTTTCCATTCTATTGCGAGTTTTCGTTTTATTCAAGTTGATGGTCGAAAAAACCCGCTCCACATCAGCTGACATGTGAGGTAGCACCTTAACACGGTGGTCGATGTCCAAGATGAGGGGAATTCTGGCGACCCATCTGCACGCACCTCTGCGTCTGTGCGCATTTGTGTCAAAACATGTCCTTTAATTTTCGAAGCTCGTCATAAACCGCTACAGTGCTCGTATTGAAAAAATCGGCCACTTTTGAGCAAAAACACAATTGAGTGTGTTTTGTCAATCGGTTGCCGCGTCTTTCTCTAGGTGGGATCATGATTTTCAGTATCGTTGCGCAGCGCATACATGTGCATGCTTCTCTCTCTTCTCTCTTCCTCAAGGCCCCTACGCAGACACGAAAAATAAACAAAACTTCATATAAAAAAAACGCTCACAAACGTTTGGTCGCAAACTGTTCTTGCAGGTGGTATGTAGACCAGTGTCGCTTGTTTTTTTTGTTTTTTGGTGCCAGTAGTAAACCATAGATGGCGCACTCAGCAAAAACAGCTGTTCGGTTTTGGCGCCATAAACAAAACTTATGTGCAACTATTTATTTTGGACGCGAAATTTATGGTTGGCCAACAAAATCGTTGCGGATCGTTGGGAAAGGATGAGAAAATAGCTATAATAAGAAAATAATTCATTTGTAACATTAATGTGCGTTAAAATACGTCTATGCAATTCGTCCACACTCAGTTCTGCGCGTTAAATATGGGGTCACCCAAACACTCCGCCTTTCCCTGTGTATTGCCTCCTGTCGTCGCTTTTTTCCTCATCCAACAATTCAATTGCAATGCATGTCATTATTATTGCATTGTTTACACACAATAGCAAAAGTAATATACGTTGACGATAATTCATGTTTTATTTCGCGCCTTTTAAAAATTAGCTATTTGTAAACAAAAAGCAGCCGATTATCGATAATAATTCCGATTAAATGCACATTTTGCTACTAGAGACACACTCTTCCTTTCGTGACCAAAATAAGTCTGTCTTTTTGCTAGGTGGCTGTTTTCGTGTCTACGTAGGGGCCTTCACGCTTTTTTTGCTGTCACGATATTTATGGCCTCGAGCCGGCCGCATTACTCTACCTTATTAAATATACCATGGTGTAGACCGATTTTTGCGAGCTCTGAATACAAGATGATACATAACGAATTTTTTTCTTTCCCGTCATGTGATAAAGCAGGATTAAATTACTTATATTCGACGTAAAATCCATATTTCTTAGAAATCCATATAAAATCAGTATTTTCTTCCAAAATCAGTAGAAAATTCAGTACACTTTATCGACAGACTTGAAAATCCGTAGAATACGGAAAAATCCGTATATATGGCAACACTGGTGTGACACTGCCGCTAGATGCCTTATAGAATAGAATACCAGCCATGCAAAACAAGATTGAACATAAATTTGTAAATATGATAGTCTTATCCAAAAAATAAGTGTTTAAATTTATCAATGTAATTGTCAAAATATTTAATAATAGCCTTTATAATGGTATATGTTAAAAAACATTTTTTGCTTACTAACAATTTAATTTAAAATTATGTAGCTCAGAATTTTCAAGCTTTAAACATTATTTTGGTTACATTTACAGCCAAAGCGTACAAATAAATAGAAACCGCGTCATCCATTTATATGGCCTACCTCATAGCACCAAATTGATGGCATTTGCTTTAAGCCCCAAAAAAATTTACGTTTTCCAATTTGGAAATATATTTCAAAAGCGCCATAAAATCACTTAAGTGTATTTTGTTGTACAAGCTAAGCATTGGCAATCATTTTTTTGCGGCATGTTTAAGGGCTTTCATTCAACACTAGACACATACAAATGACATGTTGCAAAAAGCAAAATTCTGTAATGGACGCAATCGACATGCCACATCAGGAACCAGACACATTGCACATTTCCCATGCATCCATGTAGAAGACAGAAAAAACACAGCATGTGTTTAGGCGCAGCTTTAATTGTGCTCAGTTTTCTACTCTGACGTCATAAATCGCAAGAGAATACAGCTGCTTCTACTTTAATGCCAGCCCTGGGTTTGTTTGTTTATCAACAAGTAAATATAAGTTTTTTTTTTAAATTCAGATTGACAGGAGACGCCCAGGGGCTTTGATAAATGATGGACTTGGGGCACAGCAACAGTTTGATTCTATACATAAAAACTTCCAAATCGTCAGCTATCATGTGATGAATAAAAAATTTAATATCTATAAAAAGAAAACTGTAGTAATATAATGTAATTAATTGTCAAAAGCGGCCGAATGTGGCATGAAAAAAACATCCTTTTGATAGCAACTGCTAATGGTTTGACGGGAATAGACGTAAATTTTGTATCAGCAAAAGCGGGGGAGGTTCAGTAAATGAGCACACAAAAAAATGCCAGCCTAGTAGAGAAAAAAAACAGAAAATGAAATCAAAAAAGGATGTGGACCGTCTACAGTCGTATGCCATGTGCACCTACATTTTGGGCATGAAAAATTCGCTCGAAAAACGATACAAATTAAATTTGTGAACAATTTCTTTGGAATTTGTTCAGAGAAAATTAAATTTTTGTACGAAAATATTTGGGCTCCATGAACTACCGAATATATATATTGGCTATCAAAGCGGCAGCAAAAAATTTCGATAAATTAAATCTGAAAATGCCAAAAGTTATGCCCAGACTAAGTTCATAGAACAATATTGATTTTTTTTTTTTTTATTACATTTGTTAAAACCATCAAAAAGTCAAATTGATTGAGATACCAATAAATTTTTTTTTTTAATTTTTGGAAGAGTACACAATTAGTGGTTTGCGATGCTAGCTTATTAGCGTACTTTTAGATAAAAAGAGTTCAAAATTTTGACATTTGCTTAAACGATTTGAATAAAATATGCCTAAATTGGCGCTTCTAGTCAAACATTCCTAGAGTGAGTTTTCACAAGAGTAAAATCCTTAAACAGATTTTCAGACATCGAAAAAAATATATGAATAGATTTGTTGTAATTGACCGTCTCTCTAATATCTCGCGATTTGTCATTCTTGTCAACACCGACCAAAACTATCGATAATTTTCAGTCGTACAATAAACAACTCTTTGAATATTATTATGATTGGAGATAATCGAAAAATGTTTTTATATCCTACATTTTACCTATAGAATTAAAATTTTAACTTTAAAATAAAAGTAAAAAATATAGCGCTTTTAAAAAAAAAAGAATAAACTTGGTCTGGGTGGAGGTAAAAGGAGTCCAAATGTCAAGTTTGGTTATTCTAGCTAATGCAGTTTACAAATTCTAAGACCTCAGACAGATAGAAAGAGAAAAGTTTATGTCTAAAACAATTTCGTTTATTCTCCTGAGCATATTGGATTTATATTCGGGGAGGGTATCCAATGTCTCATTCTCTGCAAGTTAAACAAAACATATAATGAATTTTGTTACGAAAATGACAATTAGCAAATGCACCATTCAAAAAAAATTTCAAAATGTACTAGGCTCCTCAGGAACTGAGAGCCCAATATTTTCTTATAAGTGCTTCAAAATAAAACAATAATTTTTAAATTGCTGATAGGGCAAAGAGATGTAAAATTCAAAAAGCCAACTCCAACAACTACTTTTGACAGAAAAGGATAACTCAGAAACTAATTTTTCCATCTAAAAGCCTATACGCAGCACGAAAAATTTCGCGCGAAAATCCTCTGGCTGAACCCTCCAAGAGGGGGCCGGCTGGGCAATGGACGGTGTACTGGCTCAAGCATCAGAGTCAGGCACTTGTCCCCCCTCGATGTTTGGGCCAGTGCACGGTCTAGCTGAGGCAACAGCGCAGCAGTATCCGGATCACCAAGTCTGGTGCTGCTGCGTTGGAGCCATGGTCAGAGGTGCCTGGCAGCAGGCATAAAATGCTATGGGGTGGTTCCCAAGAACAAAATGCAACCAAACCCCCGCGCGCTGGAGTCCTCAAAGGAATCAACTCGGGCTGGGATGTCAGCCCAAACGTCGGTGGAATGCGTGACTGCTACCACCGGCGGGCACGGAGGGATTAACACCCCTCTGCGTGTCGCCAGCGGTCACACCTCTGAACTGGTTGGAGCAGGCCAGGACAGTTGTATAGCTACTGCCACAATAACAACAACAACGATACGTGATGCCAAATTGTGGCGCGGTGCTGCGGTCCTCGAAGACTCAGACTGCGAACCACAAGGCTCACTAAGTGCCGAGGCGGAGGAAGAGCTTCTGCGCTCCCCGGCCAAGGGGTCCACTTCCCCCTGTAGGGATGGCCCCAAAAAGAGTAAAGAGGGCTTGAAGGCTAAAGCCCAATACAAGGCCGCTCTGAAGATCAGAGCTCGGCTCGGTGACAGCATGAATCTCACCCCTGAGGAGAGAAAGAAGCTGGACTGGGCCGAACAAAAGATCAAGGACGGCCGGAAATACTACGAAGGCAAACCGACAATGCAGGCCAGTAGTAGCCAGTATGCCAACAAGGTCGAAGAGCTGCTGCTAGCGAAAAGGCAGCGCTCGGCTGACCACGACAAGGCGGATGTGCCCGCGAGCAAGCGGCCCCGTAACAAAACAGAGAAGCCAAAGAAGCCACTGCCGAAAAGGGTAACGGCGAGCGATGTGGCGCGACGACATTTGATCGCAGCCCTCATCGACCGAAGGGACCCTAACGGTAAAATGACATCCGAGCAGTGGAAGGTGGTGGAGCTGAAGCTCCTGGATGCTCTGTTCCAAAGAATGGAGGATCCAGAAGCTCAGCCTACCACGTTCGACGGAGCGGGGTGGCTCAGCGGGGTGAAGATCCTGAGCTGCAAGGATGACCTAACCTTGAAGTGGGTCACCGACATCGTGGCAAAGATGGACGCTCCCTGGGAGGGGGCCAAGCTGGAGGTAGTTGACAGAACGCTGATTCCGTCGGTACCGAAGGCGAAGGTACTCTTCCCGAGAGTAGTCCCCGCTGAACATGCGCTGAAACTGTTAAAGTGGCAGAATCCCGACGTGCCAACCAAGGACTGGGTGGTGCTACACGCGGGCAAGCCGGATGAGAAGGGTCAGCAGATGGTGTACCTTCGTCTCAAAAAGCGCCACCCGAACGACGAAAACACGAATACGCTTGAGGCTGGTGAGGTCGAGAAGGACCTTGGTGTGGCAGCAATCACAGAAGCTGCCCACGGCCTCGAAATCGACGAAGAATCGGAGGACGATGGTGACACGACCTTGGTAGTCGCCCCATCGGAGCAGAAGGAGCCGGAAAACAGCCATGCAGCTGAAGTTCCTTCAGCTCAATCTCCATAAAAGCAAGTTGGCGTCGGCGGAGCTCCTCATAACCTTGGAGGAGGGGTCCGTTGACGCGGCTTTAGTCCAGGAGCCTTGGATAGCTTCGGGTAACAAGGTCTCTGGACTAAAGGCAATCAACTACAGCACTTTCTACCCGACAACCGTAATTAAAGCTAGAACTGCAATTCTGGTAAGAAAAGGCATCTTTGCTTATCTTATGTCTCACTACAGCACTGACGACCTCACGGTGGTAGCGCTTGAGGGCGGTAAGGATGAGCCGCTCCTAGTGGCGTCCTGCTACTTGGCGCATGATTGAGAGGCACCGACAGAAGAAACAGAGCGTCTGGTCCAGGAGGCGAGCCGGAACAGGCAACCCCTGATCATCGGAGCCGACGCAAACTCCCACCATACAAAATGGGAATGCAGGCAAGCACCCAAAAGGAGGTGTCCATCTTTTGGGTTCCCAGCCACCAGGGCATTGAGGGAAATGAAATAGCTGATAGGCTCGCAAAGGCAGGGGCTGAATCAAGACAACCGTCACTTGAGGATTTAAAGATTCCATTAAGGACGATTAACCACCGAGCAGAAGAAGACGCGGTAGCCTGATCTGACAGAAGGTGGCACAACACAACGAACTGCAAGGTAGCTCGCACTATGTGCAAGAAAACCAACAACAAATTAGCCCAATATATTCTGGAACTCCCAAGAAGAGACTGCAGACTCATAGTGGGCATACTTACTGGTCACTGCCTGACCGCAGCTCACGCTAAGAAGTTAGGCGTTACCAACAGCGACGAATGCAGGAAGTGTAGGGAGACAGATGTCAAAGAGACTCTGGAGCACCTCATCTGCCGCTGCCCCGCCCTATGCACATCGAGACTTAAGTACCTAGGAAAACCCTGGCTTACCTCACTGGAAGAAGCTGCCGAAAGGGCACCTCAAAGGCTTCTGGCGTTCGCCAAGCACACGCGCATAATTGACAACTAACGTAATGTACACCAGCCGCATCCTCCGGTTCCACTAAGGACTATGTAGTCTATGTGTGACTCCCCCCCAGGGGTCAACCGGTTTAACCTAACCTAACCTAAATCCTTTTACCTAAGACAGCTCAGAACGTCTCTTGCTATCGGATTGCACAGACATGACCTTTCCAAAAATTCAGAGCTCTGAATTCCTTTGTGTGCATCAAATGAGCAACATCCATAAAGCCCGTAGATCCATTCAACTTTGTATCGTTTGATCTAAACTCAATGATAAAGTGCCATTCCGCCATTGTCCATTGAAGTTTGTAGCCAAATATTAACTCGAATTTTTATTGAGACTCCTTTAACTTTTATACATTTTTTTTTTTTGGGTCATATTTTGGCCAAAAATGTGGCAGTTCCATAATAATTTTTTTAGAGTGATGAAATTTTACACACGTTTTCGTAAAGGATTGAACTATTTTTCTGGGCAGTTTGAGCCTCCTCAGATTTTTTTAAGATATAGATAATCTAGACCAAAATTGGAAAAAATTAAAAAAAAATACAAAAATAATGTGTAACTTAATTAAAAAAAAAATGTTAATTGGAATTGGACTATATTTCACACAGAGCTCCACATACATTGAAATAATAGCCATTACCCAAAATATTGAATGGTTTGCGAATTTTAGCCCCAAACAGTTTCAGCTTTCCAAGCCAATTATAAAAAGACGACACCACCAATCAATCTGGTTTTTAAAAGTTATATTTTTTTTGGTATGCTCTTTTAATTTCCGAAAAAAAATTTTCAAAAATCCATATATAGATTTTTTTACATTTTAGTACAACTTTTGAAAAAATGGTTATTGAAGCATACTTTTAGGCAGCTAAGAAATTCAAAAAATTAGAATTACATTTTCCTGTAAAACTTATAAAGTTTTTATCGATCAAATATCGAGAGGTAATCGAAGGTTCACTTAAAGCAAATTAGCCAAATGATAAAAAAACCAACCAAATCTTTATAACTACTCGAATATATTTAAAACCAAGAAGGTTTTTAGCTCAACTTTATTTTTTTCTGAAGTAATAATAATAATAATGAAGTGAATGAAGATTTCGTAGCTACATGTATCATGGTAAATAGAGGTTTTTTTTCTGTAAATTATCGCGAAAGCTCTTAAAATACAAAATGTCAACTTTGATTGCCAATAACTTAGAAACCACTAATTATAATTTAATAATTTTTTCTGCACAGGATACCTTCATATGTGTAAAATCATATTAAATTGTCATTTTGTCCAAATTTTGACTTTCTTTGGGGGACTTTTGGCCAAAATCTGGCTACGCGGGCGATGTAGCAAAGTATAATAATATAGTTTTTATATGTAGGTATTGTAATACAAAATACTGTCTACTACGACTAATCTATGGAGATATGAAGACAAATGTGAGTTATTTTCAATCTTTAATTTTGCTATTTTATTTCAGTCTTAATTAAACATGATTTCTGAAAAATGCTCGTGTAGTAATATATCATAAGCGTATTAAAGGAAATTGATTTGGTAATGGCGATGGGAAGTTCTTTTTTTTTACAATTCTGTATCTACTAAAAATTTTTTTTACAAATTTTTTTGATCGTTGGGTTAAAATGTATAAATATATAAATGTTATTTGTATAATTTTTAAGTAGTTACATATTTTATTATACAAAGATTATCATATAAAATTTTAATGCTTTTCAATATCTTCTTGGCGACTATGTTATAAAAACTAGGTCAACTAGAAAGTATTATAATATCGTATTATATATTTATTTAGGCAAAAGAATTACGAAAAATCGAATCCCCTTGGATTGACTTCTTCTGTCTGTTTAGCCGTGGAGTCAATTTTGGTGTATTATATTCAAGCTCTTCAAATATAGGCTGGGTCATCTGTTGGTTTGTTTGTTAAAAACTCATAATTCGGAGCATACCCGTTCAAAGTGGAAGCTCTTCGACATATATCAAGTTCAAAGCTACTCAATTTAAGTCATTTTAGTGGAGAAAACATAGTTGAGGCCAATGTCGAGAAGTCGCCGGGAACATCGGATTCGCCATGGTTCGCAAGAATTACACCTTCACAGGACCATTTTGCGCGGATCTGCATTTACACGCTTATAAGATTTAAATTGATGGCCCACCCTATATTATTAAAATGTAAAGTTCGGATACGCTGTGAAATTATCCGAGGCTTTAAGTGTAAAATATTGCCGTTTCTCTCTCTTCTCTCTTTTTTATAATGATTTTATAATGCAGATGGTATCTCGTGGAATTGTGACATCTTCCTGTTTTCTTCTAGTTTTTGGCATGGAATGCGCAACTATTGATTGCTTTTTGGGACTTTTTGTTCTCTCATATTATCTGGTGATGTTAGACAAAATTTTTTCGTATGCAAATCTTTTTTTGTAAAATATGTAAACATTGTTGATAAGTATGCACTGTAAACTAAAATTATTAAATAGTTGGTGGCATTTCACTTTTTCTAAACCCACATTTAAAATAACAGCTTCAAATTGCCAATAATAGAAGTTTTGCCTGACATACGATATAAAACTTTGCTCTCTAAACAAAATTTGCATATCCACCTTGGATTAACTTTATCTTCCATAAGCCGTTGCTTATTTGTGGGTCTCTTGTGTTTCTGTGCTTTTTTTGTGCTTTTTAAATTCCAAACCATCCGACACCATTTAAAGATTTGACCTTGCTATTATAACTAGATCACGACTGTTGCGGTTGTTTATACCTGCAGCTGTTTTTCTCGGTTATTTTGTTTCACTTTGTTGCCTTGGTTTATTTCACTAACGCTTTTAATTTATTACTGTTTTTTTTTTTTTAATTTGGTTTCTGTTTTAACTTGGCTTAAATCTGCCAGATAAATAGCTGCAGGCTTATTTCAAATGCTCCCATGAATACTCTGGTTTCTATTGTGTCTCTCAGAGCAAAAACGAAAATAGTAAACAGAGAGCAAAGCCGCTGTAAAACATTTGGTGTCTCTATACCCTGTGCCTCACAGTAAGGGGTATATTAATTTTGTGCAAATGTAAGCAACATAGAGAAATAGTCAGGCGACCACCAAAGTTACTTCCGATATGGTCAGGAGGGTGAAAAAAATTGATATTGACATGTCATCCGCCTACATCTCAGAGTTTATAAATTGGAGCTAGGATAACTAAAATTGAGATTTGGACTTCTCAAATTTACAGGGGGGCATACAAAATATTATTCGATTGCGGTCAAAGTCCATTTCGCCTCTGTGACGATATAGTTACAAACAAACGAATTTTGGTCACGAAAGTAGCGTAAGCTTTTTTTGTTGTCAGTTTAAGAATGCCGTTCTTGATTTAAGATTTTTGCAGTTAAGCCTGAAAAATCTTGATTTTAGAGTTAATTATGATTATTTTAAGCCTAAAAAAATCTTGAAATAAGAATCTTTATTCTTAAAATAATCCGTCGGGCGCGGACGACTTTGGGACGTTTTTTTGGCCGATCTGTCTATCTGAAGCTATATGATATATTCAATCGATTTTAATTAAATTTGGTACAGTATTTGGGAACAATAAAAAACATTCGAGTGCCAAATTTGGTTGTGATAACTTCATAAACAAATGAATTATCCATCTAAAACTTTTGCTTTTTTTCGAGGTCCTCTAAAACACCCCTATGGGAGCTATATAATATAACCCCGATATCAAAAAAATAAAATAAACTTGTCTCCTAGGATAATAACGGATCTAATCTGAAAGTTTGGTTGCTCTAGCTCTTACCATCTCTGAGATCTAGGCGTTCATACAGACGGACAGACGGACATGGGTATATCGACTTCTCTAGTCACCCCGATCATACTTTAGGTAACTTTGGGGTGTGTCCGACGTCTCCTTCTGTACGTTACATACATTTTCGGCTTGCACAAACTTAATATACCCTTTGTACCATACGGTACAGGGTAAAAATTCGAAATGAACAAACAGCCTGAAAACAACAAAATTCAATTTCATAAAAATGTTTCAACTAAGGGTATCAGCCAACACGAAGAAGGATATTGAGAAACTCTGAATGACCATATAGAAGAATGGAGGGCTAGACTTTGCGAATTCGCTATAGAGTTTGAAAATTAAATATTATAAACTTGTACTTTTCTTCAAAGAATAATATTTTTTCATCACTTTAAAGCTAAGCATTTAATGTCCGCGTTCAAACTGCAAATAATTTTGCCTCCGTTAGGAATAGTGTGACCTTTTTGGTCGTTTTTATTTGTTTTCTGGTATTTGTTCATGTTAGTGGTGTTCAACCAAATTTTATTGCAGTACTTTTAGTTGAAGCGTAAACGGTCACACTACAATCAGCTGTTTGTGTTTACAGATGGTAAACGATTTAAATTTAAACGTTGCTGAGTATATCGAACAAATAAGAAACAATATGAATGTCGTCAACGACGTCAAATAATAAAAGACACTGCAATAAATGTTTACAATTTTCTTTCCAAAACAGTCCCAGTCCATGAAGCTTTTAAGAGGAAAATTTCCATTGGAGACGTTGCAACTTTTGCAATGGATCGACGCATTCTATAAGCTTTACGACAATATAGAGAATTATATTGGCAACTTTAGAAGAAAAGCAATACTCTACCTTTGTCAATTAATTCTCTTTCATATTTAGCCTTGGTCCATTTCTATCAAAAGCACATCAAGATTGTTAAACCTTTTTCCTTAATAGCAAATTCATAGCTCTTAAAGCTTTACTTACAAGATTACGTGCTCTATTCTGCTAATGCTCTCAATTAGCACAATACACATTTCCTCTTCGAGCGGATGCTGATTATCTCATCAGAGTTTGCTAACCAAACAACCACAACCTACAATATTACAAATTACAAGGCTTAAATCTTTGTTGTAGTTGGCTAAAACAACATGAGGGCTCATACTCAACACAAAGACACAGAACATAATCAACTGTTGCCAATGGGAACTAATGGAAGAGCTAAAGTAAATAGGGTATTCATTTCATATGCATAACCAATTTAATCTGCTTAATTAATTCAGAAACCAATATTGAACTCTCAGCGGGTGAATTCTGAATGAATAGCTTCAACAAAAATAATATTTGGACAACAAGCAAAGGTTATAACATATTGTATAAGTACGTCCAATGCATATTTGAAATTGCAGTTGCGGTAACCCGACTATAAAACGTCCTACAATTTTCTTAATTCTTATAGTTCAGTGAATTCTGGATCTTTTTGTAGTTTCCGTTGCAAGCGATCATTATTTTTCGCTTTAGGCTATCTACGAGGAATAGCTTGATAAACAGAAAAGACTGTTCAGTTATTTGTTTGTCTTCAGTTTCTGAAGCTTTTGGAATTATTTTATTCCTTATTATTTAGTATAATTATTAAAACTGGAAAAATGTGGCAAATATTAAATTACTGAATGCAAGACGAGACCTTAAAACGCACATTGGGACAATGTTTCATGCTCCTTGCTCTTTTGTTCTTCGAGAAATTTGTTGACGGAGTGAGGACATAGTTCAATCGAATTCTTTCGTCGTCCTGATTATATTGGAAAAAAGTTTGAGTTACACAAAAAATTTTTCGTACTTAAGATACCCTTTGCACCCAAAGTACAGGGTATAAAATTGACATTCAAAAGTATAGAAAGGCACAACAGAAATTCAATTTATTGAACACTTCTATAGAAATATACTGATTGCAACGAGCACTGCTTGAATTTGTTTTCAAAATAATTAAAATATAGAGCAAATGTTCATGCAGAGGAAGAATTACCGGGACAATGGGGGTTGAAAGTTGTACCAGCCAAGTGCACACAAACATATTGGGATAAATTCACTATATGTGTTGCAAGAGCAACTGTGGAATAGTTTATGCTTCCCTTGCAATTAAAACGTTGAGCTGATTACATCACCGTGAATATAAAATAAACTGTAATAATTTAAAAAATAATCAATTCAATGCGTTTATGTTTAATTCAAAAAGTCCCTTCACGGCTGCAGCTTTGAAGTGAACCAAGGGGTTTTGAAAAATATCAATTAAAAAAAAAAATTTCGCAAAAAAATCATGAAAAATGTTGTACGTGGTTCACTACAAAATGATGTTATAAAGATTGTGTCAAAATTTCCAATCGATCGGTTAATAATAGAATGAGTTGTTATTCGTGAAGCCCTTCGAAAAAAAGTGGTTTCGAGAAAAAGCGGTTAATGTTTTAAAACTGGCCCGACCGCACGGCAGTGTGACCCATTAAAAAGGCCCACCATTAACAGACGGAAGAGTCACCGGCCTGGAGGTCGCGGGACAAAGAACACCACTATCAGAAGCTCTGAAATACACGCCAGCATATTTAAAAAAAAAAGTATACATTATAGGCAGAATATAAACTAAAATTGGCTCAGGAAACCAGAGCCCAGACACTCTGAGATTAAGGAGGAATCCTCTCCACACATACTTACTTAGTTAGACCCTACAAAGATTAAAGTGAATGTTTTTTTCTATTTCTTTGAACTTGTCTTTTTCTCTTTTATATTCTTTATCGTTTTCTTCCTTGTTCCGTTTTGGCACTAAGTGCAAATAATTATTTTAAGCTATAAAATTATAGTACTCGAAATAGCAAATACGATTGGCCGTTGCACTTGGTTTAAGTAATGAATACCCTCATTTTAAATAGAGTCTGCAGTTTTATTGTCCAACTCATTGAATGCAGATTGTTCGTTTTGAATTTCCGAAGGCCTTCCAGATACTTTTGTATCTATGCAAATGTATTTGAACAACAGCAACAACTTTAGCAAACAGTGAAACAATTGTAACCAGCATGTAGCCCCGGACAACATACATGACATTATGCGATACACAGTTCCGCTCGAATGCATGCAGGCCCAGACCCAGGCACCGATCCATGGGATAGACCCATAGTCCATGACCCAAGTTGTTGTATACACGACACCGACTGCAGTTTTTGTATGCACCTATGAACTAATAGATAAGTTCTGGGCCAATTCATTTGAATATAGTACGTATGTAGATAGTACTTGTTTTGGAGTTTTAAGCCTGCAACATGCAACCTGCTGCTCCTAATGTGGGTAATGAACTTTTACTAAACTTCGGAATTGAAGTTCCACTTAAAGTTGAATAATTCAGCACTGTTGGTAGATGCATATTCGACAGCCTGGCCAGTGAGCTAAAGTATTAGGTGGGCCAGAAAAGTAGGCAGCCATTCGAACCGAGCTACCTCCCAGCTAAAAGGTATGTATGTATAGCATCTAATTAAAAAACTACTTTTTAATGAACTATTACTATTAACAAACAACTTTTTTATCTTGAAGTCACTTTTAAAATAAAGAAAGTACTAACAAGAATATAAATACAATATGGGATACAGTTGCGATGCACATGTGTAAGGTATTAAAAAAAAATTCCTTTTCATCATCTTTTAATATGGAAAGAGTGGCAGGGGGATGCATCAGCAAAAATTCACTATTGCTTTTTTGGTTTCATTAGAAGGCATCATTTTGTTGGGATAGGTAGCATAGGACAAGAGCACATTTTCCTTATTTTTATTTCAGGGCCACAAAATGGCGTCATATTTAATTAAGTGTGACATAACCTATAACCAGCAAACGACCATGACGTTTCCCACAATACCTAATTTTCCAGGTTATGGTAAGGAACAGATTAGCATAAACACGATAAGATAAGATTTGAAAGAAAAACTCTTAAAACGACATAAAAAAACATTTGGCCTAAAGAAGAACACCTAGCACCAGTGGCATAGGTACGCGGCGGGTTTGGTTATACGAAAGTATAAGAAGAAAAATTAACTCAATCCGCCCATTGAAAAAAGCTATCAACGCCAAAGCCTAGCACTATTACCCAGCATTGGAATCAACCGCCACTAGATTGGCTAAAGTCCCCGGAGCAAATTCGTATTTTTGTTGACCCATTTAGTGGCATATTGCCCCTAATGAAAGCTAGAACACCGGATTTACTACATAATAATTCATATACATAATGATTAGGTACATATACATTTAACATAAGAAGTATTTATTATTTACTCTTGGTTAAGCTTTACACCGAATAACGTATTTAAATTTTCTGCACTTAAAGAGCTACGTCTCTCTGTTAAGATAAAATGAAGCGCTGAAAATGCCCTTTCAACGGACACCTGATTCGCCGGTGTAGCCAGCACAACCTGTGCGAACGTATTCAGTTGTGGTAACTACAGCTTCATGTCTTGTGCATCAAATTTAAAAAATTGATTCACTTTTTTATTTTGTCCGCGGCTCATTTTTTGCGACAAAAATATGTAATAACAAACCGAACTGATAAATGCAACTAACAAATTGTTACTAACAAGCCCAAACAGACGCCTCCACTCACATACACGCATGCAAACGCAAAAGGCCTTTATTTTCTTCGCTCGAGACAAAATGGTCGGCGAATAACCAGAGCGAAAGTGAAACAAAAAAAATTGGTTATTCGTTGAGCGCAGACCGATTCATTAAAAAGAGCAATGTGAACGGTTCATCTCGAACACATTGCTCAAAGAGTCAGTAAATTAGAGTTATTTTTGGACAACGAAAAACGATCAACTGCTATTTGCGAGCTCTGCTTATTACTAAAAATAAGACACCAGCTTGCAAAAAAATAACTTTTGTATTGTAATTAAGTTCATCAACATATCACTTTATCCACAAGTGGTAGCTGTTATTAACGAATACTTTATGCAAAACACTTAAAATTATAACCACCATTTCATAGCAACGTTAAACCTCAGAGGACGAGGAACGGCATTGGGGCGCAAGTAAACTAAGTTTCCATATTTTATGTGAGTTTACATTAGGTACTTAAAATAACTATTAAACTTCCTATAACATATTCGGGTTATGCATATTAAAACTTTCAAATTTCCTCAACCAATCATAGCAGAACCAAAAAACAAACTTCACCTAATGTATTTTGATTTTTTTTTTTTAGATTTATAATTTTTCCTTGTTGTTTGGTTCTGCTATGATCGTTCAAATCCTTTACTTGTCTGATTTGAAGATTCATTAAGTCTTTTTTAGGAAACCGTCAGAAATTGTTATCATTTGCCAAATGCAAAGCCGCATAAAAAGCTGAAGCAGGCGACAAAGATTCGTCCGTTTTTGAAGGCAGCTTACTGGGCAACTCTGCAAATAGCTTTTGAAAACTGGACACGCCTGGGCCATACTTATCATCCTTGTATTGCGGATGTGGGTGCACTGGCATTTTTTCCTCTATGCTGGTTTCCTTTTGAATTACATTATGTATAACCTTCTTGACTAGTTTTCTTTATCTGCTTCATGTCAATTTTCTTGGCGCGCTTGGCGTATGGAACCACGACTTGAGTAACCTGAAAAAGTAACACAGTTATACTCAATATATATATTGTCGCTATGACTCACCTGCGTAGGTGCTCACTCAAGAAGTACTTTTGGACTGGTTAAGCATGTTTCCGGCAGATATATCGCCTTGTTCATCTTCGATGGGCAAAACACCATTGCTGAGATCTGTAGCAAAATGCACCTCATCAAGTAGCTTCACAACGTCGGATGCTTTTACAAAATTCCTGCAATCGTCCAGATCTTTATCTTCATCTACTTCGGGAACACCAAAAGTATGCCCAACTTTAATGCCGGGCGCTAGCTCATATTTAAAGAAAAAATCTATTTCAAAATTAAACTTTGGGGGCAGCTTCAGCTTGCAGGGGTCCCACTTCTTTTGATAATTCTCCATGCAATGCTTATCTTTGACGTCTAAGGGCAAAAACAATCCTACATCAGGTGGCTCAATGAAATTGAGTAGCTGCGCAAGTGAATGACGTGCGTCTTGTTTAGGTGCAACATCTTCACTGCCTCTTGCAGCTTGAGCCTGCGTAAATGCGGTGCGCACGCGCGTCTTAAACTTCCATTACGTGGGTCCAGCCCAAAATTGCGAGACTGTATTCATAGGGCGGTAGGAGTACTCCAAAATGGAATCATCAATAGGACGCAAATCATCAATGGTTTGATTAGTTTTGCGCGAGCCGCGGCTTTGATGCAAGCTCAAGTGCTTCTTCTGTGTAAGCTTATCATTCCAGTTTACGTTGGCAGGCACAGCATCTAGCTCTGGCACGTGCTCGCAATCGGCTCTCTTTTGTCCCACGCGGCGTCTCAGCTGGTCAAATGGCGTATCGGCAATATTGTACCCAGTAAGACCAGGACGTAGGACTAGCTGTTTGGCACAACGGCGCAACGGCGGTGTTCTTCGCGTTTGACTATGGTGTAGTCGGTAATATCCTCCGGCACAGCGCTTGCATCCCAGAATTTATGATTAGTGCGTAGAAGCAGTTGCGAATCATAAGTCGGTAATATCTTGTTCATAAGACGATTAGTGGCGTTTATTGAGCCCACTTTGGAGTTCAGCTTGCCAAAGATGGCATCCTGAAGTGCCACGGTGTCCAAAGGCACATTCAATACGGCCTTGTTCTTAGTTACCAAGGAAACCGTCCTACGCATACGTTTTTGGGAATTGGCAGCCGAACTTGGCGCTGCGCCTGCGCCACAACCATCAGCTGTGTCCTCACCATCATCATTATCTGTATCATTCAATTGCCTCTTATTGCGCTTGCACGGATTACTGCCAGCAGCCAAACGCGCTACTTCCAAATAAATTGAGTCCACGCGCAGACTGTAGACCTTGGAGAACACCATTAACAGTTCGCCAGCCAGCTTTGAAATGCAATGGTTCGCATGTGGGCTTATGCTAATTTGTAATTTGTGCATCACAAATCGAGGTTGGTCAGGCATACTGGACAAAGTGTCCAGGCACTGCAATGGCTCAGCTTGTTGTATTTGTACATCCCCAGGTAGTGACGGATGGTCGCATTGTTTGCAATTGACAGCGCCATCATATTTTCTCTCTGCCGACGCGTCGTCTGGCCTCACAATGCTCAGCCTCGACATCATTTCCATGGGGCACTCAACAATGGCCTCACGTGGAATGTTATCTTCGGCGGAGCACTGCATCTATTTTAAATTAAAACAAATTAGTTTGAGAGTACATACAATCACACTGACGCTGATTCCGGCAAAATACATTGACAATTACAACGCTATAATTTAGGGTTGCATTTATTCCAACTATCAAAAAGTGTAGCACATTACCGGATACTTGTCCAATGTATCCAAGAGAGCGACTACTGGCCTGTTGGCGCGCAGTCTAATCTTAGTGCATTTTTTTAAAATTATATTTCTTAACGGCCGTGAGCTTCATGGTTTCTTGATGGTAGTTACTTTTAAGTACTCGTGACAAGTACTCGGTACTTTTCAAGACTATTCAATAGTTAGCATAAACGCAACCCTGGAGTTTAGTGTCACGTCGTAATTGTAACTGTATTTTACCGCAAACGTCGTCGTGTGTATTCAACGAACAAAAAAAGTAATTTACTTAAAAACAAGAAAAAGTTTTCACTACATTATTTGTTTTAATATAGAACAGCTGCGGCACATATTCAATAAGTGTGATTTCTGAGCTTGAATTATGTCGCAACCGAACGAAGGAACACCACTACGGCGCTCCGACAATGACAGCATTGTTGAGGGTACCCTGCCAGCAAATGATGACGCTGAGCGTCGTGAGTCCGGACGACGCACAATGATGAAGGAGCAAAGGCAGAGAGAAAACTTGACGGCACCTTCGATTGAAGACAATGAGACCATTCGCCACTGCCTGGAGATCTACAATGGCAATAAGCTAGACCGTAACAGTGCCTGGACTTTGTCAATGATCGACACATTGTCCAGTTTGCTAGATCGCCATCACAAGTCGCTGCGCAATTTTCAGGTGAGTTTAATTGCACATTGACATAAGGCCTCATGCTAACCAAATGTTTGCATTTCGAAGCTGGCTGGCGCCTCGCTAGAAATGTCCTCCAAGGTATACAGTCTGCGTGTGGACTCAAATTATTTGGACGCAGTGCGTTTGGCCTCTGGCATAAATGCACGCAGGCTGAAGGAGCGGCAATTGAATGCTACATCTACAGAAGATAATGGTGAGGACGCAGGCGCTGATGTCGGTGCCGCGGTACCCGCTGTCAATCCCAAAAAATGCATTCGTAAGGCGGTTTCCTCGATAACCAAGAATAAGGCCCTGTTGAATGCGCCTTTGGAGACCGTGCCAGTTCAGGATGCCATCTTTGGCAAGCTGAACTCCAAAGTGGGCTCAATAAACGCCCCTGATCGCCTTATGAACAAGATATTACCGACTTGTGATTCAGAACTGCGTCTACGCAGTAATCAGAAATTCTGGGATGCAAGCGATGTGCCGGAAGATATAACCGACTACACCATTGTCAAACGCGATGAAAACTTTGTGGCCGAACAAACTGTTGCAGCGGATTGGATTTTAGAGTTGCAAAGTTGTGCCCAACAGCTTGTGCTGCGCCCTAATCTTACTGGATATAATATTACCAATGATCCAATTAAAACAGCTGAACCTCCGCGTGGGACAAAGGTAGACGATATTGTGGGCAGCGAGCAGCACGAGTTCTTTGATAATCCCACAGAGCTACCTTTTGCATTTGATATAAGTGCCGAGTGTAACCCCGTGCCAGAGCTGAACATTTTGAGTGCCACCATAAATTTGTATGACAGCGACGTAGATGAGCTTTCAAAAGAGGAGCAGCAGATCTTGCAGCAATGCAATGGGTTGCGCAAAAATGTTCAAATGATTGATGATTTGCGTCCTATTAATAGCTCTACTTTGGAGTATTCCTACCGCCCTATGGATACAATCTCGCAGTTTTGGGCTGGACCGTCGTATTGGAAGTTTAAGACCCCGCGCGTACGTACCACACTTACGCAGGTTCAAGCAGCTAAAGGCAGTAAAGATGCTGCACCTAAAAAAGGCGCACGTCGTCCGCTTGCGAAGCGTCGTTCAAAGCTAATTGGTTTCAACATTCCGCCTGATGAAGGATTGTTTTTACCTTTGGATGCCAATGCTAAGCTGCGCAAGGTGAATTATCAAAAGAAGTGGGATCCCCGCAAGCTGATGCTGCCTACAAAGTTTAATTTTGAAACAGATTTTTTCTTTAAATACGAGCTAGCGCCCTGCATTAAAGTTGGCCATACTTTTGGTGTTCCCGAAGTAGATGAAAATAAGGATCTGGACGATTGCAAGAATTATGCAAATGCAACCGATGATGTGGAATTATTTGATAAGGCTCAATTTACCGCAGATGGTACTTTGCCCATTGAAAACGGACAAGACTACATGACTGCCGGAAATCAATTTGAGCAGTCTACACTTAATCCTTGTAATGATACAGTGCTGGAAATACCCTCACTGTTTGAGGGAGCGCCTGAGCGAGTGAGCCATTGTGTCAATATATACTAGGAGGACTGTATATAACTAAATGTATTAATTTTTCAGGTTACTCAAGTCGTGGTACCTTTTGCCAAGCGCGCCAAGAAAATTGACATGAAGCAAATGAAGAAAACTGGTCTAGAGATTATACAAAATGAATTTAAAAACCCAGAGGAACAAATGCCAGTGCACCCACATCCGCAATACAAGGATGAGAAGTATGTCCCAGGCGTGGCTAGTTTTCTAAAGCTATTTGCAGAGTTGCCCAGTAAGCTGCCCCCAAAAACGGACGAATCTTTGTCGCCTGCTCTAGCTTTTTATGCGGCTCTGCATTTGGCAAATGATAACAATTTCCGACTGTTTCCTAAAGAAGACTTAAAGGATTTTCTAATCAGACAAGTAATGGACTAAAATTTTCATAGAAGAAATGGAATATTATAAATTGAAAATTATTAAAAATATAAAATGTCACTTATATGTTTGTAAGTTATTGTAATCAATATACATATTCAAAGTGAAACATTTGTTGTGTTTGGATTAGTTAATAAGTAGGTTTCTATGCTATTCCAAGACATTCCATTGTATTTTATCCAGAACGTCTAGATGGGAGATTCATTTTTATTTGTTGTATTACCTTAAGTCGCTACTTGAGTAGAAAACTAACAACTGGAAAAGTATTTTTCCATCAAGCTAGAGATTTTAACTAATTATTTATTTCTTTTTTACGAGAAAGCAGATATAAAATACAATAACAGAACAGAGTAAAATCAGCTATTAGCGAAAATTTGTAGTACTTTTCTTTAGTTCTTAGAGAGTTAATAATAAAATTACAATATACTTTATACTCTCTCTTTAGTAAAAGCAAATTTTTGTAACTAGGCAAACTTGCTGAAAGATATATGTATGTATATCCGACCCAATAAAGTACACACATTACATCTTGATTCGATCTGTCCGCTTAGCAATCTATGTGAACAAACGAATCTGGGAAACGACATGAGCTAAAGAACCAAAATACTACGCTAAAAAACGCATTATATACAAACATATATGATAATGAAAATTAAATCTAAACAAAATGTACTAATAAAAAGATATAAAACTGCGGCAGCCTTGTCAGCTGTTTTCTATCAAACAAAAAACATTTCGCGCCAAGAAACACAATGTAGGTGCATATTTAATCACAAGAATTTAATGCTAAAAAATATACAAATAAACATTAAAATATATAGGACATGATTCTTTCATTTTTTTACGCCTTCTTTTAGCTTTAAAACAAGCCATTGAGAATATAAATTACATTTTTGCAATGTATACAAATTCTTAACAAAAGGCAGTCAGCTGGTTACACCACACCATATGTCAATTTATCGAAAAAAGTGAGGGAAATTTACGCATTTATCGAGAATAAAAAAGGAAATTACCGACAAAAAATTCTGATTCCGGAGCACGCAAAACCGAATCCGAATAAAATTGTTCGGATTGAATTTTTCTGATTCCGGAGCACGCCTGATTAAACCTGATATTTATGTATATGCGCAAAATGTTTCAATACAGTAGTTGAGGAAAATTTAAAATTTTTTTTTCAATAAAAAATAAGTAACTTATTATTTTTTATTTAAAGTATTTCCCATTACAAGCCACAACTTTCGCCCATCTTTCTAGCAGTCTTTGGAGACTACATAGGAAAAACTCTTCATTTCATGGACACATTTTTTGTACCTTCGTAAGAGGTAAAGCACTGCTCAGACAAATGGGCGATGACTGGTGAATACGACGGGTGGGGCAGGATGTAAAGGCTGTGGCATTGTTTTTTTTCTCGCAGCTAGAATTTCTCGCACCCTTTTTCTCGTAGCTACTTTTACTCACTGTTTGTGTTTATGGGACAAAAATATTGCATGCGAGATAAATCAAAATATTTGTTATTTTGCTCTGCCTGTCAGCTATAGTCTGACACTAAAAGCTCAAGATGTCAGTAGGTCGAACAAAGATCGCCACCACCTGTTTCTCTCTATTACGCTTATTCTGCCTCGATTTATACCCCCCAGTCAACCCATTAAACAATTGTTACCATTAAAAAAATTTTGTTTTCTACCACGAGCTAAAATTTTTGTATACGAGAAATAAAACATCGAGTCCTTACTTACAAGTAGCAAACCAAATTTTTATATCCTGTACCGTATGGTACAAAGGGTGTACTAAGTTTGTGCAAGCCGAAAATGTATGTAACATACAGAAGGAAACGTCGGAGACCCCCCAAAGTTACCTAAAGTATGATCGGGATGACTAGAGAAGTCGATATACCCATGTCCGTCTGTCCGTCTGTCTGTCTGTCCGTCTGTCCGTATGAACGCCTAGATCTCAGAGACGGTAAGAGCTAGGGCAACCAAACTTTCAGATTAGATCCCTTATTATTCCATAGGAGACAAGTTTATTTTATTTTTTCGATATCAGGGTTACATTATATAGCTCCCATAAGGGTGTTTCAGAGGACCTCGAAAAAAACCAAAAGTTTTAGATGGACAATTCGTTTCTTTATACAGATATCGTAACCAAATTTAGCATTTCGAAGTTTTTTAGAGATCTTCAACACTGTACCAAATTTGATCAAAATTGGTTGACTATATCATATAGCTCTCATAGGACCAATCGGCCAAAAAATTTTTTTTACATAACATTCGATGTGTTTTGTATCATAACCAAAGTTGGCATTCAGCAGTTTTTTAGAGTACCCAAGCACTAAACCAAATTTGATCAAAATCGGTTGCCTATATCATATAGCCCCCATAGGACCGATCGGCCAAAAAATCGATTTTTGTACAAAATTTGGCATGTTTCGCTTGTTTATAAAGATATCGTAACCAAACTTGGAACTCGGAATTTTTTTATTGGTCCCAAGCACTGTATCAAATTTGATCAAAATCGGTTGACTATATTATATAGCTCCCATATGGCCGATCGGTCGATTTTATTCACAAAATTCGTTGTTTCGTTTGTTTGTGATATCTTCACCCCAATTTGGGAATCAATTGTCTTTTAGAGTGCTTAAGCAATATATTGGACTAAACTGCAGTTAGTGGTACAGGGTATCCCAAAGTCGTCTGCGCCCGACTTTAACGTACGCCATCTTTTAATTAACAAGTTGGGACTTGGGTTAAGGAAAACCTAACAGCTTAAAATCGAAATCAAAATTTCTTATGGTCTAAAAATCTTATGCTATAATAATAATATGTGCTCAATAGCTGGGATGTTAAAGCAGGTCCCTACCTCTACTTCTCACACACCATCATAACCTTAAATTATGTTAGTAGAGCAATTGCTTAACAGTTCGCTCATTAATAAGCCATTTATCAGTTATTAAAGCTCAATAACCTGCTACAGTTTTTTTTTTATTTTGTTGAAACTTGTTTTTAGAATGAATAGGCCAACCTGGTTGAGGTTGGCTAATGGCAAAAAAAGCTCTACTTCGACTGAATTTGTTTGTTGTTCGATTATTTTGCAGGAAAGCTGTTGCATGTGTTGGGTAACGTGTTACAATAACAATGCAACTGCCGCTGCTCTGCTGCTGCGCTGCAACCGGCGGCAGAGCAAGGACCTAAATAAAAAAAAAACATAAAAACAAATGGAAAACACATGATTAAGCAATAAATTCGCATGATTTGACCAGGTCAAATGTACCACTAACGGGAAGCTCCTGGCGGGTGTTTCTTCTTGCCAAGGCGCCGGATGGTAGCGATTTTAGTGGTTGCAGAGTTACCTCTCTGTTTTTTTTTGGTTTACTATGCAAGACATGGGCATTTTAGTTATCAATGAGTTAAAAAAAAATATTTTTATTATTTATTTATTTATTTATATAATTATAAAGTAGAAGTTAATTCTAAGTTATAAAAAGGTTTGTAGCCAGAGCAACGTAGGCCTTCGGGCTAAAAAAATATTTTTACATTACTTACTATTGTAATAAAATAGTCTTTTGTTCGCTATTTGTGGAAAAAATACCCTATTTCTTGGACCAAAATTTAAAAAATAATATTATCTGCGTACAAAACCAAGATTTTTGACGGTTTAAATGTGGAAAGATTTTGAACTTAATATTTGCAAGAAGACCTTTGTGTTTACAGATATTTGTTGAGTTTTGATAACCCAAAAAAGATTAAAAAAGGTTAAAAAAAAATAAATATGAATTGAATATTATATATAAGTTTATATATTAGTTAACAAAATTATAAAAGAAAAATACAATTTAACTGAAGCCCTGAACAAACACCCTTGATGAATATTTTCATAGGTAAAAAATCAAACTATATCTTAGCCAAACAAATGCTATTTACATCTTACTTTTATTCCTGCATATTCCAATTGGAATTTTTTTTTTTTGATGCCATGATTCTAGGTTACTTTTTACCATTATTACGTAGAGTCAAATATTGGTATATATTATAGGTGGGGAGGTGAAATTTGTAGATTTTCGTCTATAACTTTTGTTGTATTTGTCGGATTTTGTTTTTTACATACAGATGCATGTAACCACGACGCATCGCTTTTTTAAGTTTCAGATTAATAATATGAAATGGTGTGGCTGAAAACCACGAAAATCTACTGCAGGGGAACGGGAGAAGATATTGATATAATTCAACAAACTTCATCTTTTCAGGATATATGCGCACCATCTGGTAAAGTTTCGTATCTCTAGCTGTTATAGTCTCCGAGACCTAGGTGTTCATACAGACGGATGAACGGACGGACAGACGGACATGGCGGAATCGCTACCCGAGGTTATGATAAGCATTTTGGTATAAAGGAGTTGGGGTCTGCCACGCCTCCTTCTGTCCGTTACATACATTGCACAAATCTAGTATATCCTTTGTACCCATATGTTACAGGGTATAATAAATAAGACAATAAAAGTTTTGTACCCTCTTATAAATCGAAAGTCGAATCTGTCAGTAAGCAACAGACTTACTTTATTAAAATCAGTTTTTGTACCAATCATTTTATATAGGTAGCTCGGAAGTTTGAAGTTATTGTGCAGCGTGCTATCGGCTGAAATTACAAAGAATTCGGAATAAGATTTTAAAAATGATATGATATGATGTTCCATTTTATTACCGCACTTCTCGATTCCATAAATGAGCAGATATTTGCATGATTGACGACAAAATCTATCGGGCTGAAACTAAAGTTAATTTAATAATCGCAATCGTGATAATTCTGAGCCTTACTTCTAGTCTTAGTTTGTAATATAATACTACTACTACAGCCGCCCTTCTCTCCTAGTGGAGCAGAGGACCTATTTAAATTATTATATAAAGTTTTCATATTTTTCAATGTAAATTGAATCAGCCACTTAAATAATGTAGACACGATGACTCCAAAGTTTTTTCTTTTAGTGATTAATTATAATTAATTTTAAAATTCAAAAAATTGTTGCTTCTAGATGTAAAAGCATAAATAAAATGCCCATCAAGATTTTTAGTACGTTATCGTGCAAAAATTACATCATTTAACACAAAAATGTAATAATAATATGTAATAATTTATATTTCTTCAAAGTTTTTCGTAAAAATTAAATTATAAAGCATTGTTCTGTTGCGATTAAGTACTTATGATGATAAAGGCAAAGCTGATTGCAGAATAAGCATGGCCTGGTCACAGTGTTTTTTGAATATAATATTTTTTTTTTATCTTTTGGGTAAAATATACTTAATAGAAGTGTATTCCATACTTTAGAAGCATATGTACATTTATAAAGGTATTTTTGAAGTGTAGATATAGTTATAATTTAAGGGAATTTTCATTCGAGTATACTTGTAATTTAAGGGAAATCTAACGAATTTTGCATTTATTACCCTCTCTCTCTATGAGCAATGTTTCAACTTTGAATCGTCGGGATTCCACATAGTGCTTAAAGGGACACTAGATCTGACTAGAATGAAACGCACCTGCATAATTATATATATTTTTGTATATAAATTGATCCCCATGGCACGGAGTTTAGTTTTCTCAGGGGCACGGTGTAATTTCTGTCGTACTTACAGAATACAATGATTCAAAGAATAAGGGCCTCCACCACATGACTCTCAATAGGCATTGATATGTTCCATACTAAATTAGATATTTTATTTTTCCTGGCTTTAATATGCAGGATATTATAAATTTTTGCCGCTTTATTTAATTAGGTATTTTAAGCGGTCTCTTTTTTATTTTTATTGGTTAGCTACAAGTATAATTTTCAAATAGTTTCTGACATATTCGCATAGTATTAAAATTATTATTTTAGCCAACTTTAATTCAGTTTTAAACTTTAAAGCTGCACATAAAGCAATGCACAAAAGCCAAAGTTTCGTAGTCTCTCTGCTTAGTAAATTTAAATTTATTCATCCGTGTTTAAACTTTTGCTGACTTTATTTAAAATTATTATGTTGCAAACTTAATTTTGGTTTATTAAATTGCGGGTACTAAAATACAAGAGAATCTTTGAGTTCGAGTGAAAATGTGAGAAAAAAAAACTTTATAATATTGGTATCAAATTATCTTGTACCAGATTTCCATTAAACTTTTTAAAGTAATGCCAAACATAGTTGAAAACTTTTCAAAATTCGAAAGTGCAACAAAAAGTTTTTGTTGAGTAACTTTGAAATACTTGTAGTTTCATGCCACCTTGCCAGTGACATACTTTAGCCTAATCCATCATTTAAAAGGCAAGTGCACTTAAAATCACTTTTAAATTGCACTCAAATCTGGCAACGACAAGAAGCTAAAGGTGTTGAAAGATGTTGACAACCTGAGCAACTCAAGCGGGGACTGGGGCAGACATGTGTGAAATATGATATGCTCATATAAGGTTGCTCTTTCAACTGGGACTGCCCCTTCCACGTTAAGTCAGCTGGTTAAGGGCAGAGCGAAGGCAGCATCAACAGTAAAGGTGACGCTTTAGAAGTCAAGTGCGGCATAAATACCTGCCTGGCGCACTTGTGAATAAAAAATGCCATCGCATCGTTAAGCGATGCGAAGCTGGCGCACAGATGCTGCTACCTTGTGTAATATATCACCAGCCAAGTTGCCAGCCTCCAGTCCACCACCCACAAGGACAAGGACAACAGTGGCAACATTGCAAAGCGCGATGATCTCTCAAGCCGAGCGAAAAATTAAAGCAGAAGGGCACCCTTCTGACTCGAGACTTTGCCTGTGAATTTTCTAAAATGTAAACTGGTTTTTGAATGTTTATTTTTATTTTAAATAAAATCCACATTTATATTTATCTTTTTTACTTGGGCCACACTATTATTAGGGATTTTTTCTGTAAAAAGGCAATGAGGTTACCTAAAGTGTGATAAGGCTGACTGAGAAGTCGAGATACCCATGTTCGTCTGTCTGTCAGAGATGGTACAAGCAATTGCAACTAAATTTTCAGATTGGATCCGTTAGTATGTCATGGCAGACAAGTTTACTTTCATATTAACCCCGAAAAAACCCAATAGTTTTCAATGGATAATTCGTTTGTTTTTAAAAATATCGTAACCAAATTTGGCGGAAGTTTTTTATTCGATAAAAAATAATTTAGAACAGCAAAGAACATTTTGGCTTTCTGACATTTTTTCTCCATGACTCCGAAGTTCCCTAAAGTGCCGTAGAGTTATAAAAAAATAATGACCATTCAAATTAGTACGAAAAACGGAGAGGGCACGTCGATTGTCGTCACCAGGCCACTACATTTCTCTCCATGGCGCTGGACCTGAGCATTTATTGAAATATGATTTTATTCGGCTCTGGAGTACTATGAATTAGTTTATAGCTGCAATATATTTACATATATGTGTGGCCAATTATTCTTATTGCCGTTGCACTGTGGGCTTACGACCACGTTGGTTGGATAATAACATAAATCTCTAATGTTAAGCAATACAAATTTTAACAGAGAACGACACAGTTAAGTTATCGGCTGTTAAATACTGCTGTTCATAGTCACCCCGATGCACTGTGGTCGATTTGGCCTGTCTAGCGGAAGAAAATTAATATCTTCTAAAATAATCAACCTATCTTCATCAAATTTGGTATAAAGAAAAATTTTTGCATATACGTACCGAGTTTGCTCCGGATGAGATGACTATATTATATAGCTACCATATAACCCGAAACCGTTTTTTGGCTTATCTCCTTCATTTTTTATTCTATCTAAACCAAATCTGATATTTAAAAACAAGATTGGAAGATACACGTAAATGCTAAATATGATTTGGATCGCACTACTATATCATATAGATGCCATATGTCCCGAAAGCGGTTTTGGCCATATCTTCGCCAAATATTTTGAATAGATACAGATATATGCCGAGTTTGGTTCGAATCGGTTGACTATATCACATAGCTGATATATCAATGCTGTAGCGCACCATGCTTAAAAACAGTGCACTTCCAACTTCCAACTTTAGTGCCTAAAAAATCATATATTGTTTAAGGTAGCACATTGTAGCAGGAATATTTAATTATTTCACAGAGACAACGAATCATTTTACCAAAAGCAAAAAAATTTTGACCTTACATATTGTTACATTAAAAGATGCACACTACGAAAGTCACAAAAAGTGATACTAAAAAGATCAGCTTTGCAAGCTTCCACCACGATTTACCATTACAATATATAAGCACAGGCAACGAATCTTGATAATCGAATGCAAACCAAAAATTGAGTGGTTTCACATATTGAGATTTGGGTTTTCTTCCGCTAGATAAGTCCAAATCGACCACAGTGCGATGGCTTGATTTTTATAACAGCGTGCCTTCAAGATGTGCCTTTTCTAGTGTAGTCCTTTCTTCTTTGCTGAAGTATTTTATAGAATAATATAAATAAAACACTTTAGCTGTTTTGTAAAGTTAATTAAGTGACAACGCGAAAGAGTTAGTCTCCGTCCATTAGTCTGACATTTTAGCAGGTATAAGCAGATTCTATGATACAAAAGAAAAACGAGATTTTATACTTAAATGTACGCTCAGAAAAGAAAATGCAGAAAAGCACAAACTGACATATATAAAAAAAAAGAGAACGAGATAATGATGCACTTAAATTATGCCAATTGCATTTAAGAACTGGCTAAGGTAAATGAGAGGTAGGGAAAAAACTGTACCAGAAATGAGAACCTTGCATTGTTGAAACCTTTTCTTTGTTTCATTTTACAGTTAAAATACTGAAAAAAGACGTTACCTCATAAAACAAGTGAAATAAATAAAGGGAAATGTTAAAAATATGGTCTTAGTTATAGTAGAGGTATTCACGTTAAATTAAAACTTAGCAATAGCAAGGGAAATATGAAATACTAAGCCTCAGGCCCGTCGAGACGTGGGGTGGAAAGGGGGGAATCCCCCGGGCCCGGAGTTTTCGTAGGGGCCCGGTGTTATTACTGTCGTACTGTCATGATTCAAGGTAAAGGTGTAATAGAGAGGCCGGTATATTTTCCCCCCGGTCCCGGATTTTTCTCTACGACCCTGCTAAGCCTTAATAGTAGAAGTGATTAAGGTATTATCGCTATTCCTGACTAAATATAAAAAATTTTACCAGATATGCTCCAGATCAGTTAATTGCATTAGTATACATGCGCCCTTTTCGCGAAAAACATGGTGTTCCGGCCCTTGCGTGCCATCGACAACCCGACTGTACTATATCCTGTACTCTCCTTAATACCTACAGTTTTCATCTGGATTAGTTTAATATATGTTTAAAATTACGAAACAAAAAAATGTATAGAACGCTTTTTTTTAGCAACATCATTTTTTTTTTCCAGTAATCTTCATTAGGTTTGACTTTTGTGTCCATTATCAGCTCCAAATCTCGCACAATATAGTAAAAGCCTAGCTGAGACAGAGGTACCACTTTCAGTACAATCTCAAATTACTTACACTTTAATCTACCATATCTTTTGAAGAATAGACATGTTAATGGTTTTCGGAAAATTCGTATAAGTTGAATATTATTCCATTCTCTGCAGGAAATAAAAATATGTTCTTCTAATATCTTATATATTTATAAATGTGTTAATTTGCCAGAGATTGTTTAATGTCGCATAACAAACAGTAAAAAGCTCTCAAAGATTTCGTCTTACACCAAAAGATTCATAACTTGTATTTATCCAAAAAAAATCATCAACGGTTTATACCTATATTTGCGATTTTGTATTATCGTAAGGAGATATGTAAATATTTGAATTCGTTGATCGACTTTTTTAATCTTTTTTGCATCGCTAGCATCTAAACTAGCGGTGGGCACTCAGACTTTCACACGTACGAGAAAAGAGCTTTTTACCGTAAAAGCTCGTCTCGTACGTGTGAGCTAGTTTTACAATGGAACGCAAAGCAGAGCCGCATGGCAAGACACAAAAGAATAAAACTCGATGATATTGTCGAATTTAATGACAACTATGACAAAAACAAAAAATTATTTGTCCATTTTACCTCGGTTTTTGCGAAAGCTCTTTTTTGTTTACGCACACAGGCACAAAAATTGCATTAGTAGTTTTGCCCACCGCTGGTCTATAAACACAAAAAAAATATATTTACGTGATTCTTTGATGTTCTAAGAACTGGAACCAATGAGTATAAAAACCAAGAGGCGAAGACTCGATACTTCTGAAAATTACTCACTTGCAATTTTGCGTGCGAATCACAGAACCTTGCTGTCTGTGTGTGTGAGAACCGAATGAAATGAAAGAAAATGTGTATCGGTTTTATACTCGTTGAACCTGAATATTTCCTTAAAAGCACATAGTCTTAGAATTTTTTTTAGGTGTCTTTAATCTAAATTGATCAGTGGATCGTGTTGAAATTAATAACTTTAAAAATTCATTTTTATTTCCTAAGAAACTTCTAAATTTTTTTTCCAAGCTTCTTGCGAGTCATAGTCTAAAAAATTGTTGCAGTCGGCTTTAAAATCTTTAATTGATCAATGTAATCATTTGTAAATGAATAACTTAAAAAATGTAAATGACTTCCGGAATAAAAAAATTAAAAACTTTGTCGTCATTTTGCATAAGAAAATTATAATGGGCAAAAAATGCCGATACGAGTGCTTTCAAAGACACTTTAGTGCGCCCAAGTCGAATTCAAAAAGATCCCTAGTGTCTGACTCATATATGGAAAAATTTATGACAATATACATACATTCTAGATGAGTCCGTTGTAATTGTTGTTGTCAAGTTATTCTAAAAAAAACAAATTACCGTTCCGCTAAATGAGCACAAAAAACCGAAAGCTATTGAATTTATGATCAAAAAACTAATTTCAATGCGAAGTTAGCTTTATTTGCAATGATTTAAAGCGAGGTTTGTAATAAAAGTTCTCGTGTCTCTAGCACTCCCCTGTAAATAGAAATGCTTGAAAAAAAGTTTGTTTTCGATTTTAATCGTAGCTTAGAAACTTGAATTAGCATTAAAAAACTAAATTTTTATATAGTTAGCCCACCTTTGTTACCATCTTAAAATTGCACATAATATTTGCTATTAGACAGGCAGACGTGTTGATGTGAATCACAAGAGGAATCTTTATATTCAACTAGCAAACTACGTCAATGAGAACCTAAAGTTACATAGCTTTGTTGGAGTTTATACCTTAAAATATATGCACGACTCAAATTGCCATAATTTGCCAAAGTCTATCTACATAGTATACTATTATTCACCCATACCCTATAGGTAAAAAGTACGATAAGTTTGTAAATGAGTTTGTCCCATTATATTCTTATTACGTAAAATGTTAACAGTATTCATTGCTGCTTTAAATTTTTAATTACTTTTGCAAAATGTACAGTTGGGTTCCCAAGATATCAATATACAACGATTTGCGTTTTTAAGCTTATCAATATTGGTATCGAAATCGAAGTACGAATCGAAATTGGTCAAAAAAAAATATTTATCAAATTAAATGTATTTTATCATAAAATATATTAATTTATTTATACTTTGAAATACTGCCATAATTCGAACAATAAAAAAAGGAGATATACAACATTCGCTAGTAATTCGTACGATTCAGCAATACGTAGTTTTTTTAGAACCCAATTGTTTTGAATTTATTGCTGTACCAACTTCGAGAACACTGATTTTTTTGACTATACGTAGTGCAAAAGAAATTTGTCCAAATGAAATAAATGTATTTTATCATAAAATGGAGTAAAATTGTACTTCAAAAAAAACAATATTTTGGAACACTCACAAGTTCCTAAGAGATTATAAAAACAAAAAACAGAAAAACGAAATTTGATAAAAAAAATGTTTTAAGCTACCAACTTGGATTTTATCCTCGAGTCATTTTAGACTTTTTGTATGATACTTTCTAGCAGGGGGACACAGAAATCGCTTTCACCCAAATTTCGCTCGAATTACAATTTTCTATGACACAGAAACCACTTTCGATTGGTTCCAAAGTCCTTCGTAATTTTACTTGACATTTGTCAAAATTCATCAATAAAAAATTTTGAATCCAACTTTAATGTAATCAAATTTGCAGTCAACTTTAGGTTTTTGAGGTATTTTACCTTAGGTATTTTACTTTCTGTCAGGGGAAACGCAGAAATCATTAACACTCGAATTCCAATGCTCAGCGACACTGCCTTCACTCTTGTTTGGCTTTGATATTCCTTGAACTTTTACTTGAGAATTGTTTAAATTAAATATAAAAATATAAAAAATAAAAAAAGCCTATTAAATTTCTAAGTTATTTGTATCTTTAGAATTTAATATATCGAATGTTTTCTTTTTAAGTCTTAATTTTAATATTTAAGCATTAAGCACATTCATTCCCAAAAATAAAATCTTTCAAAGATGTATGTGCTCTACGGTTTTTCTTATAAATCCAAACGAAGCCAAAAATTTCCAGAGAATTCTATGTGACCACTGTACATAACGTCTTAAAAAAAAAAACCTTAATTTAATTTGGTAAAATTATATTCGCATTATTTTGGTATAATAATTGGTGTGCCCGAAAAACAGAAAACTACAGCTTGTTCAGGCGCTCAGTGCTGATTTTTGCAGGCATAAATTCAGGCATGAAAAGTAAGCGTGCGGCTCATGCCTTAGTAAGAGTCGGGCGCGGACGACTTTGGGATACCCTGTACCACCACGTTGCAATCAAGTCCGATATATTGCTTACAAACTCCAAAAGATATTTCTTTGCCAAACAAACGAAACACAACGAATTTTGTGCAAAAAACGTTTTTTTGACCGATCTGCCCTATATGATATCGTCAACCGATTTTGATAAAATTTGGTACAGTGATTGGGAACTCTAAACTAACTCTAACTTTTGAGTACCAAATTTGGTTACGATATCTTCATAAGCAAACGAATTATTTATCTAAAACTTTTGGGGTTTTTCGAGGTCCTCCTACTTTGGGTAACTTTGGGGGGTCTCCTTCTGTATGTTACATACATTTTCGGCTTGCACAAACAAAACATACAAGCAAAACAAAAAAAAAAAGAATTATGTTATATTTTTAAAAAAAGCTTATGTAACTATAAGAAACTTTTATACCCTTTGGACCTTAAGGTATAGGGTATAATATGTACTAGTTTTTAACAAATGCGGCCCTATGCCCTTCTAGGGGAAATGGAAACTAAAAAGAAGAAGACAATATAAAGTATATATAATTAAATATATATTTTTGTCAATTTATTTTACTAAGTAAAATTTAGAAATTTTTATCGCTTCTCTTCTACGTATTACTAATTTCTTTTTTCTTTATTTTTCACATATGTTCTTATTGTTTAAGTTGAATTTTTGAAGAAAAAAATAAATTACATTTGGTCGATAATTTTAAATCAATTTTTTTTTTGACACAGGTCGCTTAACCTAATTTTCAACGCTGAACAAAATTTGGATTGCAATACGAGAAAGTCAAATATTTCTCAATTTTCCCAAGAAATTCGCAATTTTTCTCGTATAAGACGCGAAAAAATGGCAAAATATGCATGAAACTCCCTCTGGCGGCACTCATATGTAAGAATAAACATCAAAAAGGAATTCCTTGACCCCCAAAAACCCCATATACACATAAAAAATGAAAATTAAAATGTTCCATAGGGAAAAAACCTATTTTTAAAAATCTGTAGGCTCGAAATTCCAAATAGACCTATGGTTTCTTCGGCAAAGTTGCTTAGAATTGTCCGTAGAAAACTCCTAGGGGGCGCCGCATACTCGAAAAAAATTTGACCCACCCTAATATTATATATATATTATTTTAATTTACCATTTGGTCAGCTTCTGTTTTAAAACCACTTTTCAGGAAAATCAGCACTAAATTCATAGCTGATTTGCTTGCAAACTCACCTGTAATTTCACCCCTGATTATATGAAGTAAATATCATTGAATTCTTAGCTGATTGTTAAAGCTAAATTTCAGATCTGAACACCTAGAACATGCTTGTATTGAGTTGAAGGATTAATGAATGCGCAGATTCATGGGTAGTACTGAAAATTCAGCTACGATTTAAGAAGTAAAGGGTTTATTTACTTATAATAGAGGTAGGCAGCTTTTAATTACACATGGCATATTTTTTTTTTTTTCTAATATAATAAGATAAGATAACAATAAGAATTTGGACACATTTGGAATTATAGGGTAAACCGTTTCTATTTTCTCAGCAATATTGCAAGTTGATTCTCTATGTTGTAAATCCCCAAATTTTTCCTTTATTCGCACGCGTTTCTAAAATTAAATAAATGCTAGGGTTGTCTACAGAGTATATTTAAAATTCCAAATTTTTATATTCAAATTCTATATTCTTAGCAATAATTTGTATACTCTACATCCCCAAATTTTATATTTTTATCACTCACAAGCGGCCCTAAAAATACAACTAACGCTGCGTGCGTCTATAGAGTATCGCATAGTCCATCTTTGTCAGCCGTAGCTTTTAACTCATTTAATAACCAATTTTAATGACAACGGTGAAATATTATGATTAGTTTTTAAATGACCCGAATACTGCGTACTGTCGCCTAAATATCTAGATAAAAAATAGATCATTCTTTATGCATGTTGTGGCAAATGATTCTAACAAACAGCTGTCTGTGTACTCAAAATCAAGCCAAACGCTCTCTACAATTTCCTCGCTCATGTTCATTTAACTATTGACGAAACTGCTTTAAATTTCAGTCATGTTTTAGTCGCTCAGCAGAGTGGTTGACCCGTGGATTGAGAAGTCGTTGACTATTTTTGTTCTTATCAAAAAATTGTCGTGTGTGACGTGCATGAAAACTACACAAATTAATTAATTAAAAAAATTAAATGCAATAATTATGTGAATCAGCTGGAATTCATGTGTGTGCTCAGTTTTGAATAACCTTTTGCATGAAATAAATAAAAACCTATTGTTAAACAAATCGGCCACATTGTAGTCAAACAACTTTACACAACGACGAATAGCTGAAAATAGTTAACTTGGCCAAGGGAACTTTGTGAAGCGGCTAACATGCAACCTTTTATAAAAAATGCGAATTGGTGGAATAGACGAAAAACGCTAGAAAAATGTTTAATAATATTTAACATTTTAACGCTAATTATAATAGCGCTTTTGGGTTTTGGCGTGGTCTATGCCCTGCGTTTTAATAAAGCAGAACTTAAACTAACTTCCAACTTGCACAATGGGTTTTCACAAGCTGGTGCAAAGCTCAAAGACTCTGAGACTAATGTCTGCCTAACTGAGGAATGTGTAAACACTGCGTCAATTGTACTGAACAAAATGAACTCCAAAGTGAATCCCTGCGATGACTTTTATGAGTTTGCTTGTGGCAACTTTATGGCAACGGAAAACATACCCGATGATGAAAATTCGATCAACTTGTTTACCATTACCGGGGATAAGTTGCAAGTGCAGCTAAAGCAGCTTATAACAGCAGAGCGTCCAGCAACTGATCCCAAACATTATCGCTTACCAAATCTCTTGTATAAGGCATGCATGAATAAAACCCAAATCGAAAAACTGGGTACGGCGCCAATAGTGAAGCTGACGGAAAGCCTGGGTGGTTGGCCTTTGCTGCTGGGAGACAGCTGGAATGCGGATAATTCCTGGACTTGGCAGTCGTTTATTGCAAAATCAAGGCTTTTGGGTCTTAATACAGATCTCATTATTGACTTGTCTATTGAGGAAGATCTGAAGAATAGCTCAAGAAGCATAATAATGTTGGATCAACCAGATTACGGGCTCAGTCTTGAGTATCTAGTAAAAGGTTTTAATGAGACGCTGGTTTCTGCCTACTATGACTATATGGTTGATATAGCAGTGCTATTTGGTGCTAACAAGGTGCAAGCTCAAGCGGAATTACTCAACTCACTGGAATTCGAAATCGCTTTGGCCAAAATTTCTCTACCCGATGAACAGCGCAGAGATCACTCAAAGCTTTATAATCTGCGCACAGTACAGCAATTACAAGAGCTATATCCTTATATACAGTGGCTGGACTATATCAACGCCTTACTACCTCAGGCTCTTAACATCAACGAAGACGAACCCATCAATTTGATAGTAACCAGCTACTTTGATGACTTGGGTGCACTTTTAGCAAACACACCCAACCGTGTCATTGCCAACTATGTTATGTGGCGCACGCATCTTCATGCTGTTGGTTATCTCACGGAGGAGTTTCGCAAGCGGGAGTTGCTCTATGACACTGAAATGTTTGGCATTCAGGAACAAGAGGCACGTTGGAAAGAGTGCGTGGATGTTGTAACTGAAAGTCTTGGCAAAACAGTGGGCTCACTATATGTGCAAAAATATTTCAATCCAGAATCTAAGGCAATTGCTTTGGATATGTTTAAAGAAATCAGCAGTTCTTATAGAGAGCTGCTCAGTAATGTGGGCTGGATGGACGAGATGACCAAGAAGGAAGCTAAGAGAAAACTTGCGCTCATTACACCTCATTTTGGCTACCCGGATGAACTACTGGACAACGAAAAGCTAGCCAACTTTTACGACAAGCTAGACATCAATCCAAACCAATTCTATGAATCCTCTCTAGCTATTGCACTCTTCAAAACGGACTACTTCTATAGCAAGTTACGACAGCCGGTGAATAAAACCGACTGGGAGCGTCATTCGAAGCCTGCCGTCATAAATGCCTTCTATTCACAGCAAGAGAATAGCATACAAATTCCGGCAGGCATTTTGCAGGGCTACTTTTTCAATGCCCAGCGACCCAAGTATATGAATTATGGCTCCATTGGCTTTGTTATAGGTCACGAGCTGACTCACGGCTTTGACGATGTGGGCCGGCAGTACGATGTTGATGGCAATGTGCGTGATTGGTGGCAGGAACAGACTGCCAAGGAATATCTCAAGAAGGCCAAGTGCATGATAGAACAGTATGCTAATTATACAGATGAGCTTACGGGCCTGAAACTTAATGGCATCAAAACACAGGGTGAAAATATAGCCGATAATGGTGGTATTAAAGAGTCTTATATAGCGTATCAAAAATGGGTGCTGAAAAATGGTGAAGAACCCAGGTTACCAGGCCTGAATTATACAGCTGAGCAGATGTTTTGGGTGGCCGCTGCACAATCATGGTGTGACAAAACCCGTAAAGAATCCCTCAAGATGGCCATCGTCACTGATGTGCATGCACCGGGACAATTTCGTGTTTTGGGCCCACTAAGAAACTTGAAAGACTTTGCCAAGGATTTTGAATGTCCTGAGGGATCGCCCATGAATCCACTACACAAATGCGCAGTTTGGTAATAGGTTCATAAAAATAAAAAGTATTTTATAGAATAAAACAATAATATTTTTTAAACTTGAATTTAAATTCTAATTAAACGATAATTGTGTTTTGAAAAAAGAAAATTTATATTTTTTAAGTCTTACCTAACATACCATTTTGTAAGTGCTAGAAGAATTTTTAAATTTAGAGAAGTTAAGACGCAGTTTCGGCGATTCACAACCCTCGAAGTTTTTTTTCGGAGTCCGACCTGGCTATATTTTATTTACCATAAGAATTGTTGATATTTAAAACCAGTATGAATTTTGTAATAAGGTTTTTAAATACTTAAAAGATGTATGAAACATTTCAAGTAACTATACTTTAATGATTTCTTAGAATAAATTAAAGCTTAATATAAATATAGCACCCACTGTTTAAGCTATGATAATAAAATTAAGTTATTGCTGATTTAAATAAAAAGAAGTTAATTTTGTGAAAAAAAACCGAATTTCGAATAAATCAGATTAAAACTAACTAAAGAAAAGCTTGAGAAATATTAATTGTGAATAATTTGTTGGTTATAAATTTTGGTAATAAACGCAAAATGTTTTACATAACATATCTAAGCCTTCACATAGCTTTTTTATGGACTGATCCAAGAATTTAGAGTCATATATTCTGTAAGGCTCCGCAGTTTAAAATTTCTTGAATTTCGCTTACAAAATTACCAAAAAAATAAATTACCCTCAATAAGAACTATAAAAAGCTAAAAATTTGGACTTAAGTGATATGAATATTCTATGATATTTTGACACATTTACTGCTATTACTTAAAACTATTCGATCAACCCATGTTGCTTAAAAGGAATTGCATTTTCAAACAGGAAAGACGTTGACGGCGTTACCAAATGCGCCAGCCAAAACACAGACAAGGCCAGCTGCAGGATTTATGTGCTATTAAATCATTTCACAAACTTGGCCAGTTCAAATCCAATTTCAGTTTTTGCAGTTGCTGCAGTTTGCTAAAAATCAATCATTGGGCATGGTCCCAGCCTAGGGATAGGCATTGTTTTGTGACCAGCCTTAGCCTCGTTCCATTCTCAGAAGCCGGAGATGCTCGCTTTCAAACAATGCATAATTACTGATAATGATTTCTGCATTGTTAACATGGCTTGATGACTATTGTGCTGCCTTGGGCTTTCCCTTTGCGTCTAGTTGTTCTCATATCTATCTTGAGGCAAGGTTATACCATGCGAGGGTAGGCTAAAAAGTGGTCGGTTGGATAAAGAAATAAAAAAAAAAATGTATTTTACATTATAATCTTTTAGCGCAGTACAAGTGTTATGTGTATTATTATGGTTTGTCAAAGTTCTCAAAATAGGCTTTCAACGAAATCCTTTCTCCTAAGGCATTTTCTCAGGCCTGAGTAAAAACTTTGTATAGTATTTTCTTGCTATCGAAATGCATTATGTAACGGGCATCATTTTGTTGGCCCGTATTGTCCTTTTTCGTTGTGTTCGACTCTAAAGATGAAAAAAAATTAAAAATTATTTTCTACATCAAGTTAGTGATGTAGTGATGATTGATTTATCCTGTAAACGCTGATATAAAATGAATTAAATTTTTTGGTAGATATTTGAAAATTGAAGAGACAGACCCATAATACTTCACAGACTGTTCTTACATTTACAATATTGATATTTGTCAAGATGGAGCAGATCGCGGAATTTTATTTTTATTAAAAATATAATTAAACTTACCAGATTTTTACTTTGCTGCATTCTACACAATTTTAGAAGCTTGATCAAAATCGGTCTACTACATCAAATATTTGGTAGCGGTTCTTTGGGCAAAGACAGTGTCTTTGTACAAGAAACATTTTCATTTCTAAAGATATTAAAACAAAACTTACCATTTTGCTATTGTATTGTATTTAAAAGGATGTTTTGAGCGAAGTTGAATGATATCATATATTTGCTAATCTGAAACCCATAAAATTATGAAGCAGTAACAAAATGGGCTTTTTTGAATGAGTAACACCAGAAAACTGACAAAACTATTTATTTCCGTTTTTATAACATTTTTTCTTGTAGTAGGAGAAAGGCTTGTAAGTTGACACAGCTTGTAAGTTGGCACACCTAGTCGATTTTGATGTTGCTGCAATGAAAATACAAAAATTCCACCTCTCTTCGATGGCAAATACGCCGCAAACAATTTTAATGTGTTTTTGATGCAAACAGACTCAAAAACGCAGTGTGTGTGTGACAGAATATAAAAATTGTTTTTAAAGAAATATTATTTATTATTATTTTATAAATTTCGAATGATTTGCTTATTTTGGATTATAGCTCTTTCTTTTCTCTTTCCAACAGTATATATACATTGATGCCTAAGTGTATTCAATGTTGAGATATAGCTAAAAAAAAAAGCTATGGTGTGTCAACTTACAAGCCTTTCCCCTAATATTTCCATGTAGTTTTCCTAAGACCATATTGAGAATTGGTGTTATGGACATTGTGCATCCATACATCAAAAATTTTAGCATGACGAAACGTTATATTTGCGAAATTGAAGGGTTTTGTGAAAAAAGGGTCAAAAACGGTCAAAAGAGGTAGTGTCATCGTACTGCAGGGTAAGATCAAAAAGTAGTAGGAATGAATGAATGGAATTTCCTCCATCTTGGATCGCTACGACTCTACAGAGGTTCATGGAAATCCACGATCTTACTCTCCGCTTGCTTCTTCATAATCAACTTTTAGGATTTCTAGGTGGACTGGAATATACCCTTTTACTACATACTATATTGGCTATTTCGTCGAAATTGTAATATATAATTTCTTCTGAACTTATCGGTAAAAATCCTTTGTAGTTCTTGAAATAGCACCCTTGTTCTCCGATACAACACGTATAACTTTCTGTATCTCATTTTCAGGGATCCCATCATAGACCCCGTTACGGTCGCTTGGACGTCTTATACGGTATCGGTTTCCCTTGAGATCGGCTTGAGTCGAGCAAGAAAGAAGAAAACCAGTGATGGCAGATCGAGAGTATAGGGGACTTTTTTTTCACTTTTTGTTCATCACTGAGGACACTGGGCATAATATTTGCGCACACCTTTCGCATGGCCAAATCTTCGGTAATCATTTTTACGTACGCTATTCCCAACTCATCAACAATTTGACGAATATTTGTGCTCCGGCCAGACTCCAAGAGCGCTTTCACTTAGGCCACGTTTTTATTAATTCTTGAAGTTGATGGGCGACCGGAGTGTTAGTCGTGTCCGACATGCTCTCGCCTTCCAGGAATAGCTTATGACACTTGAATACTGTTGAGCTGCTTGGAGCGAGTTCCGATGTTATTTGTCGCGGTTTTCCCTAATTTTTGATTACTTACCGCTTCTCTAGATTTTCCTCCAGCTTGACTATACTACAGTACAACTTTTAAGTCTTAAGAAATTTATTGACAGACCTAAGCAATAATATGTGTCAGTCCGTGTTTAAATTCAGCGGAACGATATGGGCATTTCCACAGAAATGCCAACCCGGGTCAAAAAATACAATGTTAAGAAAAGAGGGATTTTTTCAACATTGTAACTCAAAAAATGGGTTGAATTTGATAAGGCATTGATTTTACAGCTTTTCTTATTTATTCGCATAAATAATTGGCCTGAAAACTGAAGATATTTAGGTTTTTATTGTTTTTACTACTTTTTGAGTGATTTTCAGTCTAATTTGTTAAGGTTTCTCATTTACTTTTTTCGTTTCACACTTCTCTTGAATTATAATTTTTTGTACACATAAACATTTATATTTTCTTATTATTAATGTAAATGCAAGTATTTTTAAAAATTACTTGAAAAAATTCATAAAACTAAACTGAATGGTCACGTACTTAATCAGACTTAAGCTTATAATAAAAAAACTAGTAGTATATAAATTTTAACAAAATAAAGTGTAAAAGAAATCTACAATATTTCACATTAGTTACAAATTAATTGCTTTTAAATATTTTGTATTATTTCGAAGATTTTTACATTTTTGTGGATGCAGTCGCAAAACGAGTTCTATTTTTGTCGCGTTTTAAATCGCAGGTTTATTGACAATATATTGGCAACGATAAATTAACAGATCCTACCTTTTACACTACATATACGGCTACAAAAAGAGTATCAAAAAATAAACACATGAAAAAAAAAATTTTATTTTTTCTTTACCTTTTTGCACTTGCATCATTTAATGATGCTTATCGGCGTGCAAAGCTCTCATAAACATGTTACAGTATTTTACGATATTCCATTTTTCTACTAAATACTGCCCGACTACAAAGCGTTCTGCACGGAACAAAAACTTTAGCAGGATTGAGACAATGTATTTTCTTGGCTAGGCCAATAACTTTTTAGCCTACCCAAGCATTAGCCCTTTAAGAAGATTTGAAAGTGCTTCATGAAATGAGTCCATTCTGAGATGGTCTTAGTTTAATCTCTGGCGGTTTTAACGCGTAACTTTATTTAATGAACAGCTCAGCAGGCGGATATTAAATAATAAGAATACAAATTGTTTGGCGCATCGTGTTCCACCGATAAGACTAAACAACGTCTCACTTCAAGCGAAATTATCATCGTGTAGAGAGGGGTACAACACGTAACAGGGTTTGGCAGAAGTTCTAGTTCCTGCTGCTGTAGTCGTTGTGGTACATAGTATATAAAAAAAACCTAAATAACGACGATTGGTTGGGAGGGTCGCAGAGTGGAAGAATAATGGGACAAGCTTATTTTTAAAAGACTCTTCTATGTGTTTTTTAACACGATTTTTCTATTCGCTTTTGTTGTTTTTCGCACATCTAATTGAACAATCAATCTTAAGAAGGAGGGGAGAGGAAATCTCAACAGATGCTTTGCGTTGTGCTTCAGTTGGATGTTTATGATAATAATGAGGTTGTGCTTTTAAGAACTGCCCAAAGTACTTTATTTTATGGTTTTAGCGAATTTGAGTGATTTTAACCGATTCCAAAGATGCAACAGGTTGCTTAATAGTGTCGGATGATTTATACCACAAAATAGAAAGAAATCACTACTTACTATACTTACGGATATTGCACGTCTGTTGCTAAAATTCTTTTCAAATACTACACAGTGTTTGCTATTTCCTTTATATTCGTGATTTCCTTGTTTTTAAAAATTGCACATTTTTTAGCTGAAATAATGAAATATACTATCTTATCCAATAACTTGTTGCAATTACACAATTATAATGAAACCTTTTCATTAGCTCAAGTTGCACAAAATTGGTTGCAATTATTTATTGCGTGTTGATTTGCAAGTGTGCAATTTATTTATTTATTTTTGTTGAAACTTTATATTACAATAAAAAATGTATGCTACGTATATTGTCAATATAGTTTTATTAGAATATTCAATTTAAAAAAGTATTTTTTTTTATCAAAGTTTGAGTACCTACCAGGGTCAGTACTTTAGATAATAAATTTTTGTGTACTGAAGTATAGCAGTTACGTAATACTGTTTAAAATATATAAACATCTTTAAAAAAAAAAAAAAAAAATTATTTTTTATTAAAGTATGAATGAGCAGCTAAAAATAATCATGTCTGTTTACAATTCTGATGGCAGTTCATCCAAATGATTGTTATTTTCAGATTACTAGGTCGCAAATTACGAGGGCAGTTTGATAGTTTAGTGACTTTTTGAATATAATTTTTTTATTCAGCAAAAAGTATTATTTACTAGTACAACGTTTTTCCAATTTATTTGCTTTCTTTGAAATAATAGAGGCAAGTGGGGTGAATTCGGAAGTGGGGTGAATCCGGAAACGCAGCCTAACGGATTTCTGAGTTGACATTTGAGTTTGAAACCAAGAGTCAAATAAAAGTCATGACCGACGCTAGTAAAATCAAATGTAAGTATACCCATAGACTCTATACTTCAAAAATGCTAAAGTATTCGCTTCGATTTTTGAAAGCCACCAGAATGACGCTACACCGATTCGAAAAAGTCGATTTGTGGTGAATCCGGAAGTGTCGAAAGGAGCCAAATAATTATTTTGAATATAATTTCAGCACGGATTTCAACAGTTTTTTTGTCAAAATGCCTAGAACTTACAAAAAAAGCGAAACAAATCCCCGTAATCCGGTTCCAAGTTCTAATAACGTGTTGGAAATGCTGAAGGCAGTGAAAATCGACCAAAGGAAGGCTCTTTCAGGCGATTTAAAAAACATTTTTTCATGCCATTTCTCTAGGCAACAATTATTTTTTTTCCACATTCATTCTTTTCAATGTATTATTCAACCGTTTTTTTTTCAAAAATAAAGAAATAAAATGATTGCGATGAAATTTTATGGCGGTTTTTATCATTTCTGGACACTTTCGGATTCACCCCGAAAAAAATCGAGATCAATCTACCTGACAAAAAATCTTCGCATCGATCTGAAGTTTTGACACAATGCTGCTAATTCAATGCCCTGAACAAAACCACTTTCAATTTTGAAAACAATTTGTTTCTCACTCCAAAAAATCTACGAAAAAATTCTTCCGAATTCACCGTACTTGCCTCTATATTTTCTTTAGAATCAGTTATATCATTCGTCCAAAAGCCCTTACCGCCCAACTAATTCTGCAGCTTTGGAAACCGAAAAAAGTCGCTAGAGGCCGGATCTGGAGAGTATAGTGAGTGGAAAAACATTTGTATGATGGAGTGACTTACAGGACAGCCATCGCGCGTAAAATATTTGATGTTCAAATATTCAAGTAAAATGTGGTGTCTTTGGACATTCCTGCAACCTCAGCCACCTCACGCATGTTTATTTTACGATAGTCTAGTATCAACTGGTATGCAAGCCTTTCGTCAGTGGTGGAAAGAACAAGCTTTTTCCTAACGGGCCCGAAGTACTCCAAGCTGCCCTTAGCTTTGGTTACTTACTTACAAAATAAATTTTTACATCATATAACCACAAATATTTCAAATATTTTAGAGATAGAGTAGTTTTAAGAGCCCTGATTCACAATAATATGAAGCCAAATATTGGTTGGACCAAAAAATGTTCTTAAAATATTTTTTTTTGGTTTTTAAAAAATAAGTTACTCCTTTTTCTTTGTTGGACTAAAAGTTAATTGTATATACCCTTCAGTTCGGTTCAGGCCTGAATGAGTCATGAAATCATGCCTGAATTTTCAGTACCTGCCATGAATCTACGCATTCATTTGTAACTGAATTGCATGTCCTAGGCGTTCAGGCCTGAACCGTAACAATCAGCTATAAATTCAGTGCTGATTGACTTTATAATGTCATGCCTGAAATCACAGATGCATTTTTTTAAAGAATCGGTCTTGAATTCAGTGCAGATTCATTTTTAAAAGTCAGGTTTGATATCATCACAGATGAGTAATTAATACACTGGAAGACATATTCATTATACATTTTTAAAAATATTTTATTATCAATTTTAATTTAATATTATAAATTACAGTGGATTGGGTGCAGCCTTAAAATTTATTTTTTTGTGGAACTGCATTACGCAGCTGTGATTCCGCTGGGCCAGAGTACGCTGTAACTGGCAACCTTTTTTTGCACGCTTTCGCTGTTGGCGCCCATGACAAAGGCATCAATTGATTTTATTTTGTCTTTTTTACAAATTCGTCAAAATTTTTCAAAGTTCCTTTTTTCGAGTTAGCCCAAACTTACACAGTTGTCTTTTGCTCCACATTGTCAATACCTTTATGTAAAAATACTTAATGTATACCTACCTACCTAGAAATTAAAATTTTCACAGTAAATTTTCTTTGTGTAATAAAAGAAAGCGTCAGAAATAGCTACACACACAAACGCAAACACCAATACTAATGTAAAGTCAAATAAAAAAAATACAATTGACTTTTCTTATTTCTCATTGCTTATTCTTTTTTGCTTTAATTGTCTGTTAAAAGAAAGAGATAGAAATAGAAATTATATATTCGTCCTTGTTTCTCTTACAAAGCCATGAGCATTCGGTTCCTTTTCATAACTGAATTCAGATCTGAATTTTTCAGGCCTGAACGACCTAACTGCTGGGTAGGAACTTTCAAAAGAAATGAGTATCAATATTGAAATCTAGAGCAGATATGATAATATGAAAAGGAAGTTCTCTCTGTAGGGCTGAAATGAAAAAGTGCTCAATAACAACTTACACCAAATAAATTCTACGTTTCTGGCCGACCCAGAATCTTGACTGAGAAAAAAGGGCAACACCCACAACAGTGTTGTAAAAAGCGACAATATCTAGGTGCACTTTATACTTTGTATACTATCCTTTGTACTACTTTATTGGTTGTAGTGAAATCGTTGACTCAACAGCTGACGGCATACAACTACCAAAAGTTAATTAATTTTTTTTTTAAATTGTTCATGTTGTGATTTTTTTAAAGTGAAATATCAGCAATTGCGGTTTTTTCTGACAAATTTCCAAAATGCTTTAAAATTTAATTTTTCACACAAAAAATTTTCTTAACAAAAATGAATATATGAAATATATTTTTAAGAGAGAATAGATCTGAAATCTTGCTTAATACAGAAATGGCGAACTGGATGAAGTAAGCAAAATTAAACTATAGGGAACTCTATAACTTTTCTTACTACTCACTGCTATAATTTTGTTGTACTTTATCAAAAATTTGACTCCTAACTTCGAAAGTCTCATTAGCAGTCAAACACAGTTGCCTAATCAAGTACATTTACGTCCTCCTGATAAATAAGCTTGTACATAAACATATTTACTTGATGATAATAACAACACAATCACTGTGTTGAAAGTACAATATAGAAAGTTTGTATAGTAGGTGCTAGGTATATTTATTTATAGCAAAATTGCTGACTGTTTTCGATGTGTGAACTCAAGCTTTTGAATTTGTATTCCCTTTACCCATGCCCTTTCCTATAAATTGTAACAATATTCCACTTTGTTTCTTGGGTAAATATGATGGAACCACCAAATTTGGTATATAGAGTCATGGGATCGAAACAGACACCTACCCCCTTAAACAATTTCCATAGAACTCGTCTCGTGCAATTAATTACTTTTTTTGAAAAAGTGGGTGCAGGGTATCCCACTTTCTTGCAACACCTTGATTAATTCACATTTATACATCTGACAAGAGAAAAGTTTACCTTGCCAAAGGGCATTACGCATACGCACCATTGTAACAAGCTGCTATACCAACTATATAAATAACTTCATTAAACATCGTGGTACCCTGTACTATAATCTATATCTATATAAATATACATATGTGTGTATTAATGTAACTATTGCATAAAATAAAGACTTACAAAAATTTTTCTCAACTGGGTATCGAAGCTTGGTCTCTAGATGACCTTAAGTTCATGCCTAACACTGTACCAACTCAGCTACTCTTATGTGTGCTTTTGTCACAGAGACAATTCGGACTTTGGCCTCCAAAATACTATATTGCAAATACCTCCGATATTTATGGTCCGATTATGAAGGTGTTTACCATTGGTCTAAAGGTTTTTTTTTATTGTATTTCGTCTATTTTGCCCATAGAAACTAAAGCTGTAACATTTGAGGGTGTAAGGAAAAAGGGAGAGAGAAGAGAAAATATACTAACTTGATTCTCCATTTATTTTGCTCAAATCTCAAGTTTAGTTATCCTAGCTGCTTGCTCTAATATACCAGATCTGGGTGTTCAATTTATCAATTTTCTTTTTTCCTCCTGAGCATATTCGAGGTAAGTTTGGAGGGTCTTCGGCTTCTTATTCTCAACGTTACATATATTTGCACAAACTAATATAGCCCTTACCTAAAGGGTATATTTATGGAAATTATATTCGCATTTAAATGTATTTACATTTGTCATTTTTGAATAATATGGTAATAATTATTGTTCAATTATATGCATTTTGATATAATTAATTTGATGTCTGTCTCATAAGCATTTTTGGCACTGACCACGTTGATATGCAAATAAACACAGTGCGTATTAATTAATTGCCCGAGGCTTAGTTCGATGTCGATTTTTAAATTATTAAAAGCCTGTCTATCTGCATATCAGATAAGAGGTCAATTATGTCTTTAAATTGAAATGGATACAATGTAAACAAATAGGCCTGTTACAGAAGTGTCATTGTGACTATAGAATACTCTCTTGATTTTATAGAACGTTGAGAATTAAGTTAAAAACGATAACACTAGCCTACAAATTTAAGGGTCATCGAGTGAACCTTCCTAAAAAAGTATTTTTTAGGCTAATTTGGTGTCGAGAAACACGAAAATGGGAACCTTTTTTTTTCTTAAGCACCGTTTTCGAGATATTTTCGAAAAACATGTTTTTGGGCACTTTTTTGGTTATTCCTCAATATCTTTTGAGATATATTTTCAAACAGCATGAAGGCCTACGTTGCTCTGGCTACAAACCTTTTATAACTTAGAATTAACTTCTACTTTATAATTATATAAATAAATAAATAAAATAAAATAAATAAATAATATTTTCAAAAAAAATTTGTTATTTGGCTGTTAACCAAATAATTTGGCAAATAAAACTTTTACACAGTTTTAAAACACTTTGGAGACGTTCACTTTGTCGTGTAGAAATGCAAAAGTGCCAGACGAACAACATGAGCTGTTTCATAATTTCATATGCAGTGTCTTGTTTTCGTTTAAAGAAAGGATTTTGGGAGAAAAGCTAAAAACTTAAAATCTTGGATGTTTTTCGGTACAATAATTATTTGCTGATCTTAACTTTAAAGAAATAAGTTAAGTTTAGGTTTAACAGTTTGCTTTAGTTTTATATTATAATATTTTTTTAATTAACAGAGTTAGGTATAAAGATGGCATACGTTAAAGTCGGGCGCGGACGACTTTGGGATACCCTGTACCACTGCTTGCAATCAAATCCGGTAAATTGCTTAAGAACACCAAAAGGCATTTGATTGCCAAATTAGATTATGATACCTTCATAAACAACCAAAAACAGACGAATTTTTAATCAAAAACTTTTTTTCGACCGATTGGCCCTATGGAAGCTATATGATATAGTCAACCGATTTTCATAAAATTTGGTACAGTGTTGAAAATCTCTAAAAAACTTCTGAATACCAAATTTGGTTACAATATCTTCACAAACAAACGAAACACAACAAATTTTGTACAAAAAGCAATTTTTTGACCGATTGGCCCTATGGGAGCTATATAATATAGTCAACCGATTTTGATCAAATTTGGTACAGTGTTGAACATCTCCAAAAAACTTCTGAATGCCAAATTTGGTTACAATATCTTTACAAATAAACGAAACAACGAATTTTGTACAAAACACGATTTTTTGACCGATTGGTCCTATGGGAGCTATATGATATAGTCAACCGATTTAGATCAAATTTGGTATAGTGTTTGGGAACTCTAAAAAACTTCTTAATGCCAAATTTGGTTACAATATCTTCACAAACAAACGAAACACAACGAATTTTGTACAAAAAACAAATATTCGACCTATGGGACCTATATGATATAGTCAACCGATTTTGATAAAATTTGGTACAGTGCTGGGGGTTTCTAAAAAACTACCGATTGCCAAATTTGGTTATGATATCTTTATAAACAAACGAGTTATTCATCTAAAACTTTTGCTTTTTTTCGAGGTCCTCTGAAACACCCCTATGGGAGCTATATAATGTAGTCCCGATATCAAAAAAACAAAATAAACTTGTCTCCTATGGATTAATAAGGGATCTTATCTGAAAGTTTGGTTGCTCTAGCTCTTACCATCTCTGAGATCTAGGCGTTCATACGGACAGACGGTCAGACGGACAGACGGACAGACGGACATGGGTATATCGACTTCTCTAGTCACTCTGATAATACTTTATGTAACTTTGGGGGGTCTCCGACTTCTCCTTCTGTACGTTACATACATTTTCGGCTTGCACAAACACAATATACCCTTTGTACCATACGGTACAGGGTATAAAAATCTTTTCAGCTTAAACAGAAACATTTTATAAAAATATGAATTAAAATTACAAGTGTATTGTCGTAGTGAAGCCAAAGGAAAGTAAAGTAAAAAAAACCTTGGTCAAATGGAAAAAAAAATGTTTAAATAAAGTTACAGAAAACTAGTTATATATGGTAATCTTGAATTTCATTGATTTTTAAATTAAATTTCCTTGTTGCTCGAGATATAAGAAAATTAAAACTTGAATTATTAAACAAAAAAATAATTTTACTTACTTTTGGTAGTTTTTTACCAAATCCTGTTTAGAACTAAGTTATACCAAAATCAATTAGGAGTGAATTGCTGTTAAGTTGAGAAGTTGAAAATTTGAGGACTTTTGCAACTTGAAAATATAGTATACAGGTCTGAGTTTCCACTTTCAACCTTGACCCTATTCTTGAGGAGAAAGCGTTGGAAAAAAAATTCTACGGAATTTTTAGCAATACAATATTTTGCGATTTCAAACCATTTTGTGAAATAAAACAGGGCAAGAAAAATCGATTTGACGCAATTAAATAAATAAGTCCGGTACATTTTGTTTTCTAATTTAACTTATTTTTTTTTTGGTATTTATTTTTTATTGGCAATCAACCGATACAAATTAATTTTACTAAATGGGACAGTTATTACTTTTGGATGGTGCCAAAACGGCGTAGGGTGCTCCAAATTTTAAATTTATAAACGTAAGCAAATCTATAAAGAAGCAGCACAAGCTCAACCACTCAAACTAACCAGAAGGGCGTTCACGCTGTAGACAGTTGAGTTTTTGCGCAACTTTTTAACTTTTCAGAATTTACAACACTAAAGTGCATGAAGCAGAGGTGCCCTACTTTTCGTAGTCAAGTTTCTGGGTCGGCCAGCGATGCTTCATCTGTTGGGCACTTGTGCATTTCTGCCCGATAACTAAACAACCTATAAGATTAATGGTCAAATGCGCTTATTTATTTATAACTATTTATTTTATCTATTGCAATTTTAATAAAAATTCAAAGATATATAGATTTAAAAAAAAAATTATTGTACCAAAAAACTAAAATAAGTACGTAAATTTTTAATTTCCTTCATGCGAGTCGAAGGCCCTAGTAGATAGTGCTTCATAAATTAACTTTAAGTTTAGTATTAAAAACTTAGTTTAAAATATTAAAAAAAAAATTAATAAAAATTATCTACCATCATTCATACATTCAAACTCATATATGTTGTTTACCCTAAAAAATTTAATATTTGGTTAAAGAAGATTTTGTGCTTAGCTTTAAATATATTTATTTGATAATAAGACACCGCTAAGTCGCACAGTTACCGTCAAATGTTATTACCAGCATATAAAAAAGTAATTAGAAGACTGTAACCATAACTAAAGCCTTTAAGACCCGTTAACGCTCGCATAATCTTGTTTTATGTCCTGCAATATTTACATGGCTGCGGATTTAAATTGCCAGCATCCACAAATTGTCAATGTGTGAGAGTATCTATGAGTCCGTGTGTATCTGTGTGTGCATTCGTCTGCCATTGTGTGCGTTTAATGAAGCTTAAGGATGTCAAAGTTAAATGACTGTAAGCTTATTGCCTGCTCATATGACTTGCTGACTGGCATTTCGTAAGGGAAACAAACTCTTGGAGAAGTCTTAAGTGAGTGGACTATCATTTTCAAGTTAAGAGGCGCTTACAGTTTGAGAGCAGTTGAACAATGGCTTAACAAACTGTTGCGCATAATGCGGCAAATTATGCTATCAAAAATGTGGTATGAGGAACAACATTTTATGAGCGTACTCCCGTCTGTAAGGAATGGCAATCCTAGGGGCAGGAGGGCTCCTGCGTCGACTCTGGAACGTGCTTCCAATTGCTGTGTTGTTACTGTTGTTGTTGTTACTGTGTGGGGTGCTGTTTTCTTCTCTTCCCATTACTTTTTATGGCATTTTAATTAAATTTTAATAACCGCCATCAAAGAACAACAAAACCAACAGCAACAATTACATTGCGCATTATTTGCAGAACATTTCAATGAAATTCTGCAAACAGCTCAAAAAACAAAAACAAGATAGTGATAATAATACAAATTTTCAACCTGCATGAGAAAACTTAGAAACACAGTATCTTGTGTTATCAACATAATTTCCAAGAACATGAAACAAAAAAAAAAAGGTTTAACCAAGTTAAAAATAAGCGGTAGTCAAGGTATTGCTTAACAGTGGAACAAGCAATGCCCTTGTGGGAACTTAAGAACGCACACCAGATTCTATATAGTCACCAGATTCAACAAGTACATATGTTGTCACCTATTTTGCTGTGAATATGGAAAGGCTTTATTATGCATGCGATCGAAAGATATCTTAAAGAACTGTTCAAATTATATGAATATATCGAACAGAGTTTGTTCTTACTGTTTCATAACAATCCTACCAGCCCATAAGTTAACTGACAGTAGCTTACGAACCACCAAACCGAGACACAACAAACACTAAAATAAGAACCTTCAATAAAAAAAACTTAAACCCTCTACAGATTTCTTGTGTATTTTATCTCGGCTGCTTAAAAACCTATTAAGGCCAATATGGTTTAATCAACTTTTCACAGATAATATTAGTTCCATTTATGCAAAATATAAAACGGATTTTCAGATCAAGATGTGCCACTATAAACATAATAAAACAAGACATTTTTGGAGATTATCCCAGGATATGATAAACGCAAAAAAAAAAAAAATGCACGTTCCAAAGGCGGCGTAGTATTTTGAAGGTTATCTCAAAAACGCGACATCTCAGAACAAGCGGTCTCGAAAAAAGCATTTTTTGGAGTATTGGGTGGTGGCAATTATTTTCAAAATAAATATTAAAGTTTCCACTTTCCCGAATTCAAGATTTACGTTTTGTTTGGAAAGTAGAGTACAGTTGGATTACATTGTCGGTGTTTTTTTTCGTTAATTTGAAAAACTAGTTTCTTTTTTAACAAATGGCCAGAAATAAAAATAATCTCTCCCAAAAAGTTGGAATTTAAGTTATTATTGAGAAAACTAGTTTTTTTTCATTAGACTTAACATTTGTATGAAGTTTAGTCAAAATTGGTCCACTATTTCATATAGCTATCATATTGTATAATAAAGATGGCGTACGTTAAAGTCGAGCGCGGACAACTTTGGGATACCCTGTACCACTAGCCTGCACTAAAATCCGGTATATTGCTTAAGAACACCAAAATACATTTGATTGCCAAATTACTTTACGATACCTTCATAAACAATCAAAAAAACGTTTAGGTAGTTGAACTGAAATCATCCGGATAGGATGTAACTTTTCACTTTATAATATTAGGTACCAACTAAAAAAAATTGTATGTAATTAAATTTTTACCTGTTAGGCGTTTTGTGGATATAGGCTTAAACTTTGAATATATTTGTATAAATAATTCTGAAATATCATTGTCTTGTTTTGACTTTACAAGAACACATATTTCAGTGAAAGTATTTTTAAATATAGTTCTCAAGCATTGATTTTATAACAATGTCTTTGGAAAACTAAAAATTATTTGAGATGTTCAGAAACTCCAAAAGCGCGAATGAATTCGTTTCGGCCATCAGAGAAGTTTGATACCTTAAAAGGCAAACTTAATATTATTTACGCCCATATCAAAAAATAAAAAAAAGAGGCCAGGCGCTCATCACTCCAGAAAAAAGTTTATTAAGAAACACGAAAACTCGCTAAAAGAGCTTACACTTATTGAAAGTTTCTCAACAATGGTAGACGGCAAGGTTCTCAGATAACTCACAAACACAAAATCGACCTTGGCATGCGCTTTTTACAAAAAAAAAAAACACAAACGGATTTTCAAAATTTTCCATAATTAAAGAGGAAGAAATCTAGAATTTGGTATTTCACTAATGCATGCCAGAATTGAGTTTATTTTGAAACTTGCATATACTCTTTCGCAAGTTAACGAATCTGTTGAGATGAAGCAAAGTATATGTAAATATCACAACACGACATAGCCGAAAGCCTTAGTTGCTAGTGCTACTATATTTTATGGTTTTAACTATTATTATCATTGTAAATAAATAAATAAATATGTAAATGGTTCTGGTTCTGTTCATAGTAGTTCTTAGGTGTTTGACCATTAAAACCAGATCATAAGTATTAGTTAGTAACTCACAAGCTACAAAGTAAGATGCCCACACAAAATACCACAATTAACTCGGCGCATAACAAAACTCAAATAAAATATCAATAGAATCTTTTGAAGACAGCACACCAGACAAAAAAAAAAAAGTATCAGGAAAAAAAAATTCAAGACGATTTCTTTGCTCGACTTGGACTGAGAGTCGACTGCCCCAAATATGGATATGGTAACACAAACGATGGAAACTCATCCCGAAAATTCTTTGCAGAATACAAAATTACGTCGTTAATAACTGGAGTGTATAATGATATTATCAAAAGATCGGGTGTTATTTTAAATATTTTGAACTACAAGGCATAAATTAACGGCAGCTTTAGTGAATATGCCACTAAGACTGCAGAGCTGTTAATGGAAAAATATCCGTAAAAAAAACTGACTCCCACGCTTCACAAAATTCTGACACATGGCCAATTTTTAATTGAATATCATTGCCTACCCATTGGGGAGATGTCAGAAGAAGTCCAGGAATCGAGAAATAAGGATTATAAAATTCAGAGCTATGAATACATGTAAAATATCGCGATCAAGGGAAAACGAGGATCTTTTTAATATGTTGGCAGTCTCTTCAGATCCAGTAGTTGCATCCCTTAGACATGTGAGGTTCAATACAGAATTAACAAGTAGTTATTCAAAAGAAATGTTAATTCTTTCAGATGTTCCTTCAAATGTAAATGTGGATGATTATTTAACAAAAAACTACTGATACGACAAATTATGTAACCTATTATAATAAAAAAGCAATGTTAAATTAAATTTATTGGCTGAAATATAAAATTATGAACAAAAAAATATATCATCAAATTTCTTTATAAATGAAAAAAAAAATATATACCTATTTTTCAATGAGAAATGTTGCACAGGCAACAAAATCCAACTTCTACAACATATTGCGCATCTCACAGATGTCGTATCACGATGCATGGTTACTTATTTTAAAGCCTGAACATTTTTCTTTCAACTACAATTTAATTCATTAAAATATCTCTATTGGTTTAGAAAATATGATTTTTGCAACGCTTTTTCGGCTTCCGTGCCACTGTTCGACGCTTTTTTTTTTTTTTTTGTAGTTATAAACAAAACTTTTCTTTTATTTTATTGCAAAGCTAATTTTTGGCGCAATATGTCCCCATCTAAACAATGCTTTTTAAAATTTTTTCCTTTTTGCCCACAGAGTGAAGACTTAGAGTTTTCTAAAAGTTTTCAAGTTCGTTCAGTTTGAAATAATGCTGACACAATGCAGATATGGAAAAAGTCTCTAAAAACTTAAGTGAAAACAAAGCAAATGGAACTTCTTCTTTGCTAAAAGTAGATAAATAAGTAAGTTTAAGTTTAAATCAAGCAAATAAACATGAGACACATACACAATACCTACCTGAGGGCAAATAAATTATTTAAAATTCGGTTTTTAATCTGAAAAGTGTTTGTATTCAAGAGCTGACGCACCACAGAAGGAAATTTGATAAGCCAATGCATAAGCAGAAAAAACTCTTGCATATAGAAAGGTGTTGGAGGAAAAAAAACATATCCTTGTTGTAACTAAAGGCAGACAAAGTATGGAGATTAAAGCCAACTTAAAGCTAAACTTCCCTTACACACAAATATGGAAAGTCAAACAATAGCAACACATTTTAAAATTACCTGCACGTGTGTTATCCTGCCGTCCTTTTGTTGTCCTGTAGGGCATGTGTTATATGGAAAAATTGCAAAAGGGGTAACTTTGACTGCATAAATATTTAATGAAATTTTCCACATCCACATTCCACAGATGTTTGTTTTTCAAGGCACATTTAAGTGTGAAATGGGTTATGACAGTCACGTTCGGCCAACAAAAGTTAACAGCGTGGAGTTTTTTTAAGTAAATGCCTAATCGTTTTCAAAGCAATATTACGCAGGACCTTGACAGGACCACAATTGTAGATGTTAAATAGAACAAGCAGTAATTGGTTAAGAATTAACATTTTCTTTGTACAATCTGTTGCTCTGAATAGGAATGTAGTGGCTACAAAAATAATCACCATCAAAAATAATCACCACAAACAAAGTGGTTTGAAAGTGTTTTTTAAGGAGTATATAATTGCAAAGCAGCATTATTGATGATGTAATGTAGGCCGCCTCCATGTGGTGCATCCTGGGTAACGCTAAATGACTTACCCCGCTCCCTTCACGGACTATGATTTTGTTTTCAATGTTTGGTCTAGACTGACTCGAGCTGGTGAACGTAACTTCCGGACCTAGTAGCCACGGAATGAAATCCGAAGTGAACGGCTCCGGTCTAAGGATGCGTTTGCCCCGTCCCGTTAAAACTTTGGCAGGTCTCAAAGTACGTTCGACGTTCGTCACCGTTAAGTTGGTGGTGTGGGTTCGGTTGACTTTACTCCCGATTTGCGCTGGTCGGGCTCTGAGCATCTTCACTAATAAGGTATTATGCCAGCCCTCGCATGGTATCCTTAATTTCAAAGATAACTATAGGACTATTTTAAAGCGAGCACACACTACGAACCGAGATATCTACTTTGAGCTGGGATTCATTTTGCATGGACAACACAATTCCAACAACCAACAAAACCCCCAAAGCGCTCAACACTTCGGCAGAGTGCATAACGCTGGTACGTGGGATAATTGGCAAAGAGATTTTTTAGCTTTTAAACACTGTGAAAATTCAAGTTCATATATTACATAAATACCTCTGCGGACTCCACCATAAAGTGGCAACTAGCTGGAGAAGCCTAGACCAAGTATTTCTCAAGTGCTGCGCTTAAAAGCAACCATGAGCGTAAAACCAAAATTAATTAGCACAATCTGTCTGCTCGGTGAGTTACGAGGCACCCATTAAAGTACTCATGGCACAGTTTGACAGGCACTGATGCTCATGAAAATTGCATATGGTAAACCATTAAGGGGGACCAGCAACAGCGGTGCAAGAGCCAAGTAGAGCAGTTGTATGATAATGTGGTCAACTGACCACAGCTCTGCATGGCATTTGGCTACTGCCAAGGCTACCGCTTTACATGTGGAGACAAAATTTCTAGCTTAAATGTTGACTTTTTCATATTCAAAGCCTTGAAGCATTTTTGCAAAAATATTTGCTCTCCGAACAATGCAGACATTTTGCAAATTCATTTATTATGTATGGATGTAGGCTTAGTTGGCTCGAAACAATATTTGGCATACCTTGACAGCATTGAAGAACATTTTGTTTTTAAGAAGAAAGAAATAAGCTGAAGCAGTTTGAAGGCATACAAAAATTATTTAAAATAAAGACCAACTTAATTGGGTAAAACTTATTATATACAGGCTTACAGCTTATTTTAGCTAGAGAATATTTTAAATTTATACTCTCTAAATCCTTAAATTATTAAATTTATACAATATATGCCAAGAAATTTCGTGATTTACATATGGCCATAACAATCCTTTATTGGGTCACGATTTGATTTAAAATATCCCTCCTAGCGTCCTAGATTTACGTACGCCCTTCCCTTTCGTGATGCCAAATATCGTGATATTTTGCAAGAATATTTGCATCAGACTGGGTCATCCCTTATGCTTCTTCAGAATGGTCTCAATAGCTACGACTGAGTTGTTTATTTTACAGCTTGTACCACCTAAGAAGACGAAATCAGTAAAAAACCTCTAACTTTCTGGATGACTGTTACGTTAATTTTTGTTTACGGCAGAATGAGATCTGACCACTGTAAAGGAGCCCAACTAAAAGGTTAGCTGCAACGCACAATGGGCCAGCGTGGCCAGATTTTGGCCAAAAGCCCTCCAAATGAAAGTCAAAATTTGCACAAAATGATATTTCAATATTATTTTACACATATTGAGGTATCCTGTGCAGAAAAAATTATTAAATTATAATTAGTGGTTTTTAAGTAATTAGCCATCAAAGTTGACATTTTGTATTTTTTGACCTTTCGCGATAAATTACAGAAAAAAAACCTGCATTTACCATGTTACATGTAGCTACGAAATGTTTATTCACTTTATTATTTATAAAAATTACTTCAGAAAAAAATAAAACTGAGCTTAATATTCTTCATATACTAGCTTAAGAAAATTTGTATATTAAGGGAATTAAGCAATAAATAAATAAAAAACTGAGCTTAAAAACTGTTCGGTTTTAAATATATTTGAGTAGTTAAAAAGATTTTTTTGGTTTTTTTATCATTTGGTTGCTTTGCTTTAAGGGCACCTCCGACTACCACTCGATATTTGATCGAAAAAATTTTTATAAATTTCTTCACATGTTTTACAACAAAATGTAATTCCTCCCGATTTTCGGAAATTGAATTTTTTTTGCTTGGAAAGCTGAAACTTTTTGGGGCTATACCTCCAAAACCATTCAATATTTTGGGTATAGGCTATTTTTCCAATGTATGTGGAGCTCATATCTACCTCTGTGTGAAACCTGGTCTGATTCAAATTGACCGCTTTTATCTTAATTAAGTTAAAAAATTTTTGTTGTTTTTTTTTATTTTTGACAATTTCGGTCTGGATTATCTATATCTTAAAAGAATCTGAGGAGGTTCACACTTCCTAGAAATATAGTTCAGTCCTTTAGGAACACGTGTATAAAATTTCATCACTCTAAAAAATTTATTATAGAAATGACATATATGAAAATATGGGACCACAGTGCAACGGCTAAAAATAAATTAAGTTGAACGCATTTTATAATTTCAATACAATCTTTAAAAAAAACTAAGAACAAAATTAAATGTTTTCAAATTTTGTTTTTTACCCTTCAGTACTCGATGGGCACATTATCACCACAATTTTGAACTCATACAACTTTATTTAAGGTTTAAATCAAAATATTGCAGAGTTATTATTTCCACTACATATGTAGCTCACGATTTGTTGTTGAAACAAAGTTCCACTTGGGTTACTTCTAATTCCGCCCACCCACATTAGGCAAAGACTCACATACATAAATACAGCCACAAACTGCAACAAAAAACAAGAAAAACTACGAGTTGGCATTGTACGTGCCTCCATATATGTAGTATACAAGTGTTGTACAATTCCTAAAGAATTTCAACATATGTATGCATTGGCAGTTCCTGGTACAGTGTACGTAAGCTGTAAAGTCGGCAAAACATTCAACATCAAATGGTTGTTTGCATTGAGAAAAACATTCCACCTGCTGCCATGAAAAAACAACAACTCTAAGGATTTGCCAGGATGCAGTTGTACGTGAGGAGCATCTCAATTTGCAAGCACTTTAAACTTATTTTACCAAGAATTATTTGTTTAAAGGAAACCATAACTGGGCCAACTAAGACCATTATGCTTGGCTTTGAAGGTCTTGATATTGTATTATAATTGCTTTGTTTGACTTTTCATTTTCTGACGTTTGCTTTGATGCTGTAAGAGACAACTTAATTGAATTAAGTTGGCAGCTCTGGCAATGCACCTAAAATAGGTTTGAGTTTGCTGCTGCAGCTACTTCTCGGTAAGCTCACGTAATAAAAGCCAAGTTTATTACATGAACTGCTTACGTCACAGGGTGTAAGTTAAATAGATAAGCTTTCATTTGCAGAACTTATTGCCAGAAGAAAGATAGTTTAAGCTGGAGACATGGCTATTGGAGACAAGCTTGGTTGCCGAGAAGAGTTTCGGGTGTGGGACTATGCAACAAAATTAACGTAAAAATCTAATGCTTTAGATGATATAGTTTAAAAAAGTCTACAATACGTATTTTATTCATATATAATTAGTGTTAGTTTATTATATAAAGAAAAATTGAACTGCTTTCCATGCTTTAACTGCTTTATTAACCCTAAAAAATATTTATAGCCCCAAATAGTCACAGAAAAAAAATTCAAGGTCCTGGGCATCTAGTACAGTAAACGAAGGCTCAAAAAAGGCGTTTAGTGGAAAAAAAAATAAAATAATAATGAATGAAACTTTCAGGGATCGTAAGGGACCTTGTTCTAAGTCTAAAACCGAGTTTGATATTGTCTGCAAAACAAACAAAATTGGCCTTTGCTTATGGGACTTACGTGTATTTGGGGTAAAGGGTCTAGCTGGATAAGGTACTGGAAACTGCCCCTAGCGCTTTTTGAAAAATAATGATGCAGTTCGATGCATATGGCAAAATAAAAATTGTTCCCAAAATTTCAGTTTTAAAACTTAACGCGTTGCGGCTTAATTTAAAAAAAGTGTTTTTCGTTTTTATTTAATTGTGTCTAAACTACTGAACATTTTTGAGCCAATTTTTTTTCTAATCTAAGTTTGCAATAGGGCTACTTAAAAAAAAATATTCATTTTTTTTTTAACCAACACATTTTCTTAAAAAAAATTATAAAATTTTCTTATTTTTTTTTAAATATGTTCCTTAAATATGTCAATCACAATTTTTTTTAAACACGTGTTTTTATACGTTCTTTATTTGGTGTGAATATGAATCAAATCGATTTGGTGGAACAATGTTAAAAAAAAATAAAACGAAAATTTTTTAATGTTTTTTTAAAAAAATGTATGAAAAAAAAGATGTTTTTTTTGTCAAAAGATGTCACAAAAAATTAAAATAAATTTTTGTAATATTTTATAGAATACAAACTTCTTGTTTTTATGATGAAAAAAACAGATTTATTTTGTATGTAAATATAAAAATATTAACATTGCTCAACAAACAATTTTTTAATTATTTGCATTAAGATCTTTTTGTTGCAGTAAACACCAAAATTTACACTTTTGATGTTTTTTTTTTGGTTATAATTATCTATCAAACAAGACTTAAATCAAGGTTGTAGGTTAATTGGTTCAAGCAAAGTTGGAAACGGTGTTTGGTGTTTTTCGAATAATTTGCAAATATCTCAAAACAGGGAGGTTTTTTCGGAAATACTCATATATTTTGTTAAAGTCATTGAAATTATCTAAAAAATGATTTCTCCATCACTTTTATACGATTAATAGTTTTCCAGAAATCGAACAAATAAGTCGCTTGTGTTGCTTTTTGTGTACATTATACGTTTCCTTTTTGGTTTCAATTTCATAGCTGTGCGTAATGTTGGGAGATGGCAACAAACAAATAGATTGACATTCGCAGATCAATAAATAAAGAAATATAGATTTTTACAACAAATAAGAGCGAAGTATTGAACCATTTCTTTTCATTCTAATTTCGTTATATTAATTTTTTTAAACTTGTTAGTTTCTCCGAAACATGTGATGATTTCAGCATTTTTATACCCTGTACCTATAGGTACAAAGGGTATACTAGATTTGTGCAATGTATGTAACGGACAGAAGGAGGCGTGGCAGACCCCAAGTCCTTTATACCAAAATGCTTATCATAACCTCGGGTAGCGATTGAGCCATGTCCGTCCGTCCGTCCGTCCGTCCGTCCGTCCGTCCGTCCGTCCGTATGAACGCCTAGATCTCGGAGACTATAAAAGCTAGAGACACGGAACTTTACCTGCTGGTGCGCATATTTCCTAAGCAGATGAAGTTTGTTGAATCATGTCAATATCTTTCCCCGTTCCCCCGCTGTAGATTTTCGCGGTTTTTAGCCACACCGTTTAATATTTTCATTTAAATTTAACAGAGCGATGCGTTGTGGATACATGCATCTATGTGTAAAAAATTAACAAAATCGGACAAATACAGAAAAAGTTATAGTCAAAAATGTACAAATTTCACTGCCCCTTGCCCATAAAGTGCATCAATATTTGACTCCTCGTAATTATGGTTACAAGTGACCTAGAATCACAATTTTTGGCTCTAATGAACAAATCCACATCCAAATTTTATCGATGCAGTCCCACCACCCCCCGCAATCGATTTACCGTGTTTTCTCCCACACCCCTCAACATACCAACTTGAAACTTACACCATATACTTTAAATAACTTCTTTGACGTAACATTCGAGTTTCATCAAAATCGGTAAAAATTTAGGGAACTTATAGGTATAAATATCGAATTTCGAATATGAATAGGAATATGCAGGAAAAATTGTTTGCGAGACAAAAGGTACAGGGTATTCCACTGTCGGGCACCGCCTCGACTGTACCACATTTTTATACCCTGTACCGTATGGTACAAAGGGTATATTGTGTTTGTGCAAGCCGAAAATGTATGTAACGTACAGAAGGAGAAGTCGGAGACCCCCCAAAGTTACCTAAAGTATGATCAGAGTGACTAGAGAAGTCGATATACCCATGTCCGTCTGTCCGTCTGACCGTCTGTCCGTCTGTCCGTATGAACGCCTAGATCTCAGAGATGGTAAGAGCTAGAGCAACCAAACTTTCAGATAAGGTCCCTTATTAATCCATAGGAGACAAGTTTATTTTATTTTTTTGATATCGGGACTACATTATATAGCTCCCATAGGGGTGTTTCAGAGGACCTCGAAAAAAAGCAAAAGTTTTCGATGGATAATTCGTTTGCTTATGAAGATATCATAACCAAATTTGGCAATCGGAAGTTTTTTAGAAACCCCCAGCACTGTACCAAATTTTATCAAAATCTGTTGACTATATCATATAGGTCCCATAGGATCGATCGGTCGAAAATTTGTTTTTTGTAAAAAATTCGTTGTGTTTCGTTTGTTTGTGAAGATATTGTAACCTTTAAGAAGTTTTTTAGAGTTCCCAAGCACTATACCAAATCAAAATCGGTTGACTATATCATATAGCTCCCATAGGACCAATCGGTCAAAAAAAGTTTTTTGTACAAAATTCGTTGTGTTTCGTTTATTTGCCAAAGAAATATCTTTTGGAGTTTGTAAGTAATATATCGGACTTGATTGCAATGTGGTGGTACAGGGTATCCCAAAGTCGTCCGCGCCCGACTTTAACGTACGCCATCTTTTTACCTGTTTTTTTTTAATTTTAAGCATTTTTAACTTTCAGATTTTTCGGTCTCAAGAGAAGTTTTTCCATTCTACAAATGACAACAAATTGTTGAAATTAGCCAGAAAATTCTTGTTTCAAGATTGTTCACAATTCGACATAAAGATTTTAGTTTAAGATTTTTTTGGGTTTGAAATGAAGTATGATTATACTCTTAAATCAAGATTTTTCGGGGTTAATTTTAAAAATAATAATTTAAGAACCTCAATCTTATACTGACAACTAAGAAAGCTTGCGCTACTTTAGTACAACAAATCTTTGACACAAACCTTTTTTTTAAAGACTCATACGCAGAATGCAAAAAAATTTCGCACGGAATGACAAAACCATATAAAAAAAAATCCCTAATGGGATATCCCAAATGCAAAAAAATTTCGCAAGGGAATGACAAAGCCATATAAAAAAAAAAATCCCTAATGGGATATCCCAAATGGATTCGTCTCCACACTGGTTAACAGAGTAACGCATAAAATATCGAAAAAAAAATCATATATAAAGAAGTAAACCGCGAAATTCTCTTATGGAGGCTGGGGATCAAATATCCACATAAATCGAAAATCTTCATCTGCGTCACTATTATGCGCATCTTTTGGTAAAAATTCAGCTCTATAGGTCTTATAGTCTCTGAGATTCTTTTACTAATATGGAGGCTTGCCTATACCGACTCGGCTGTTGATGTTGATCAAGAATATATATATACTTTAAGAAATCCCGAACTTGAGGCAAATGAGGAGATGTATAACCAGGCTTTACTATTGATCGAAGACATATGTTATATCATTTGCGGCAGTTTGTTAGTCAAGTTAGGACTGCCAGCGCCAGATCGTGGAATCAATGACGCATTTAATCGAGAATTGGAGCGTGAACGGTACTATGATCGTAATGAACTATACCATTCAGTTCAAAGAAATGTACTTCTGTTGAATCCCAAACAGAAGGAATCTTATGATACATTAATGAAGGCAATTGATGATGGAAATGGTGGCGTATTTTTCCTGGATGCCCCCGGTGGAACTGGGAAGACATTTCATTTGGCCACTGTTCGTGTGAGATCCGACATTGCGGTAGCAGTTGCTTCTTCTGGAATAGCGGCCACATTGTTACATGGATGCCGTACGGCTCATTCATACATTGCGAAACACTCTGCAATAGCCAAACTTTTAGTAGCGTCTAAAATCATCATCTGGGACGAATGCACAATGGCACACAAACGCGCATTGGAAGCACTTGATAGAACACTGAAAGATCTGCGCAATGATTCGAGATGTTTTGGAGGCGCAATGATTTTATTGTCTGGCGATTCCCGGCAAACACTGCCAATCATTCCAAGATCGACTGCTGCCGATGAAATAAACGCTTGCCTCAAATCTTCTTATCTGTGGCGCTATTTGAAGAAACTTCAACTAACAGCAAACATGAGAGTTGGTTTGCCAAAGGATCCATCTGCTCAAGATTTTTCAAAGAAATTGCTGACTCCTGGTAATGGCCGTGTTCCTGTCGATGAATCGAGTGGATTGATTTCATTTCCTCTGAATTTTTGCACTTTTGTCTCATCGAAAGCGGAGCTCATCAGCAAAGTATTCCCGAACATAGTTGGTAACCATAAAAATAACGAATGGTGGTCACTTGGTGATCGCCTTTTTGCTCTTTGTTTTGACATATAATATTTTTGTAGACTTAATGCTTGTTTAAAAAAAATGGGGAAATTGTGAATGTTAGTCTCAGCCCAAACAGTAAATGCTAGAGAGCTCAAATTTTGAATGTAAGTAGTTTCGCTTTAGGATGAAGGTGTGCGCAGAGGTGGGATTATGGAAAAACATAAAATAACATATTTTCGATAATGTGATTGGCGATATACTATGCTTTTTTTACACGCTATCTATCGCACAGACCAAAACGTAAGAGTTAGAGGGCTTAAATTTTGCATGAAATTTCGTTTTACTTGGTGGCGAGTACTGAGGTGGGTCCTTAGATAATTTCGCCTCAAGTTAAGGAAATAGCGGTAAGTTTGTATAGGCAAATATTTTTTTTTTCCTCAAAAGACTTTACCGTTTTGTATGAGAGGTATGCCATCAAGCTCGGCATATGCCCTCCATACGAAGATTAAAGAAACCAAAAAAATAGTACGAATTAGTGGAAATATAATTTTTTTATGGGGTCTTTGCTTATTTTTCATGCTATGATAAATTAAAAAAACAATAAACTCCCTACAGCTGGCTATATAAAAAAATAAAAAGGACCATGATAAACGCCGGCTAGCGTTCTTTGCAACTTCGAATGGGATATGTTAATAAACATGGTTAACAATAAAATTAGATTTTATATAATATACCTTATACTCGGCTTAGAATAATTAACCTCTACTGCATTTCGTTTTAATTTCATTTTGGCTCGTTGATTGATTGAAGGCTCCTTGTCCAAGCTGGCTCTCTATGCTTTTAAACCAAAATAAACTACAAAGCAGTTTCGGAAAAAACTTATTTTTTGAAATAATATCTTTATACGAGAATAAGTACGAAACCAAAATTTAGCTATGTAGATATATGTATACTGCTACTGCATTTTTGCTTAGATAATTAAAAACCTAACGAATATAAAAGAGTCGGCAGCTTGTTTTTGTAGCAGGTTTATTCAAAGCCAGGTTGAAACTGAAGTAAAATAATTAAACTATAAAAAAAAATGTGGTACAGTCGAGGCGGTGCCCGACAGTGGAATACCCTGTACCTTTTGTCTCGAAAAAAATTTTATTCCTGCGTATTCCTTCTAAGAACTTTTAAATTGGAACATTTTTTTTTGGTGCAAAACGATATTTATACCTATAAGTTCCGTAAATTTGTACTGATTTTGATGAAAATCGAAACTTATATCAAAGAAGCTATTTAAAGTATATGCGGTGAGTTTCAAGTTGATATGTTGAGAGGTGTGGGAGAAAACACGGTAAATCGATTGCGGGGGTGGGGGTCCACACCGATAAAATTTGGATGTGGATTTGTTCATTAGTGCCACATGAATCAGCTCACCAAAATTGGTGATTGTAGGTCACTTTTTATCATAATTACGAAGAGTCAAACATTGATGTAGTTTATCGGCTACTGTGGGGGAACGGGGGAAGATATCGACATGAATCAACAAACTTCATCTTCTGAGGAAATATGCGCATCAGGAGTTAAGTTTGGTGTCGCTAGCTCTTATAGTCTTTGAAATCTAGGTGTTCATACAGACGGACGGCCGGACGGAAAGACGGACATGGCTCAATCGCTACCCGAGGTTGTGATAAGCATTTTGGTATAGACTTAAGGTCTGCCACGCCTCCTTCTGTCCGTTACATACATTGCACAAATCTAGTATACCCTTTGTACCTAAAGGTACAGGGTATAAAAATCATTGTGGTACCGATTATGTTCGCATGCGTGAACTTATCGAGATGAAACTTACACTATGTGATAGCCACACCTGATACGGTGTGCACAAATAAGATATTTTGAACAAGTAGGCCATATAACAAATGCTTTGCATTTACTGTCAAAGTTGGATTTCTTAGTTACTTGCCACTGGACATTTTGCCAGTCTACACACATATCTCAACGAGTTCGGACCATTTTAAATAAATTACAAAAAAGGGAATAACAAAATAAAACCTTTTTAACAAGTAGGCCATATAAAAAGTGCTTTGCATTTACTGTCAAAGTTGGATTGGATAATTACTTGCCACTGGACATTTTGCCAGTCTACACACATATCTCAACGAGTACGGACAGAATTTTTTAAGCTGCAGTAACTTGGATTTCGTAACTTCGCTTCGTAAGTTTTTTTTTTTTTCTCATTTTTTTCATATCAACATTTTTTTTTTTTTTTATTACAGCCTTACCACGTGATGGCTTAGAGGCCGCTGATTCGCTAGTGCTAAGCGAACTATTGTTATTACGTTGTAGCTTTAATTAAAAGTCCAGGTTACAGCTCTTTGAGACCTTCATTTGCTTGGAGGCATCAAGATATACGTCACGGCTTATTGTCTGGTACCTCTTTGTGCGACAATTTGACTCATACTTCATCAACTCGATTATGGAAGCTGGCATGCTCTTGCTGTACATATAGCTGTCGCATCAACTAAGTTTTCCAAGAATTGTTTTCTTGGCTTCTTCGATTTCGAGCGGCGATGTCAATAACTTTTGTTTTACTCAAGGCAGTTTAACCTCCAGGCACAAACAAGATTATATCCAAGTATTGCAATATACGCATGACTGGTGGGCACACCCAAATGAGCTTTTCGCGAGGTGTACTCGATGGAACCGTAGTGCATTTTCTTGGGATCTGGCTTGAAATCGCCAGTAACATAATGACTTGCCATATCAAAGTCTACCAACTAAGCCTGAGCGGCGACGTCTTTGCATACGCCCAGCACAATGTTTGCCTTTTTAAGATTGCTTGCCCAAAGCACTTGCTGCGTATAAATTCAAGCATCCCAAATTTGTAAGGTCAGACGATTGACGCAGGCGCCTGCCAGCTTACCATTCTAAGTATAAAATCGGGCCAACTGGCTGCCATAGCGTGGCATGACTATAAAACAATGTTTCTGTCCATTTGGTAAGAATTCATTAAATGCTCCTTGGTCGTTCAGTACATGTGCTTTATAAAGCAGCTATTTCAAATGCGTTAATCAAAAAGTTCCTGAACTGGTTCGTGTTGCTCATGATGCTACGTTTACACGTGAATGTCAAAATTCTGCCGAGTGAGTGTGCGCGCGACGCGATGTTATTGTGTGGCGGCATTTCGACATTGAATCTCTTGTACATTAGTTAGGATTGAATTTTACTGACTGTAAGCTTTTCTATACATGTTTTTTATACGCTTCTGACAGTGGCGCATTGGACCTTCCATAGGCATAGGTGGATTTGGCTAAATCTATGCTGCTTGCCGCGTTGGTGAAAAAAACAATGACGCTCTCGTCAAATGTGTATGTATTTGGTAAAAATTAACAACTATGGGTTTTATAAGCAGCTTGTGTTTTTTAGGAGCCCCATGGCAATGGCCCTCTGTTTGTGGAAATGAATTTCTATTTGCGCAATGCCAAGCTGGATGACATTAAAAAGTTTAAAGAGGAGCACGGTCTAAAAAGCCTTGGTATGCCTCATATTCTTGCCAATGGCTCTGTGGACATAAATGGACAGAAACATCGCTTCATAGTCATGCCACGCTTTGGCAGCGATGTAGCCAAATTCTATACTGAGAATGGTCAGCGGCTGCCGGAAGCTACCGTTTATCGACTGGCCTTGCAAATGCTGGATGCTTGAGTTTATACACAGCAAGGGCTTTGTGCACGCTGATCTTAAAGCGGCAAATATCTAGCTGGGCCTAGGCAAAGGCGGAGCCGCTCAAGCCTATTTAGTAGACTTTGGTCTAGCAAGATATTATGTTACTGGTGATTTCAAGCCAGATCCTAAGAAAATGCATAATGGTACTATTGAGTACACCTCGCGAGATGCTCACTTGGGTGTGCCGACCAGACGTGCGGATCTTGAAATACTGGGATATAATCTCGTTGAGTGGCTGGGCGTTGAACTGCTTTGGGTGAAGGATAAGTTACTGACATCGCCGCCGAAAGGCCAAGGAAAAATTCATGGACGACGTAGGTGTTACTCTTAAACAGCTATTTAGCAAGGGTGTTCCAGCGTCCATAACCGAGTATATGAAGTATGTGGCCAAATTGTCGCACAACGAGTCTCCAGACTATAAGAAATGTCGTGACATATTTCTTAATGCCTTGAAACAAATGAAGGTTGCAAACAGCGGTGACTTGGACTTTAAATTGATGGTACAGGGAAATAACAATAGCTCTCCCAGCACCAGCAAACCAGCTGACACCAAGCCAGCGCGTGGTAAGGCTGCTATAAAAAGAGAAGACTCGCCAACACTGATTGATTCTACAGATGATGAGGTTTGCGCCAGTGATGAAGAAAAATTTTAAAGTCGAGCAGCACCGACTATAAATAGCATTCAATCGTGAAAGAAAGAAATCTGGTCGTATAAATTCGTATAAATATCCAGATCCCGAACATTACAAGAGTATATAAAATTTGGCCTATTGTTTTAATTTGTAAAATGTATCCTTAGCCTAATTACAAACCATAATAAAGTTTGTGTGAAGATAACCAAGATGGGATAAAAATTCCAAAAGATAAACATAACACCAACCCACTTGTTCTATAAGCTGCAACGAAACTTTACATCTCGTTCAATTACTAGCCCATATAAACCTAATAAACAACAAAATGTTGACCACTTGTCGGATATTTTTATTATTCTTTAAAATTATATAAAGGGTCATCAATCTTGGGGTTTTTTTTTCAATAAGATTTTTTTGATAAGCCACGAGTAAGTACTGTCAAGTTGTCATGTGTTTTTTATTCAGTTTTCATTGCCGAACAACGTTTAGAAATCGTACAATTAAATTACGAAAATTCGCGTTCTGTAAAGAATGTTTTTCTCGCGCTTAGGCCATTTTATATTCGCCATAATCGACCTACTGAGACCACTATTCGCCATAACATCAACAAATTTGAGACCCAATATTCATTATTGGATGGCACTAGACCGAATAGACCTCGTACAGCGCGTAGTTTATGGGCCGTTGGAATCATCGGTCCATATTTCTTCAATAATCCCATCACACATCCCGTGAAACAATGGACACATTGAGGAACCAATTCGGTGAACAATTAATTTCACGCTCCGGACCGGTGAATTGGCCACCAAGATCGTGTGATATCACACCGTTAGACTTTTTCCTTTGGGGCTACTGGAAGTCGAAAGTGTTTGTGGATAATCCATCTACGATTGAAGCATTAGAGGCCAACATTACCAGTGTTCGCGATATACCGCCGATTATGCTCGAACGCGTCATCGAAAATTGGAACCTCCGCTTGCACGAGCTACGGCACAGTGGCCGCAGTGGCCGCAACATTTAAAAGGGATTATTTTTAAAAAGTGAATAACAAGAACGGTTTTTTCTATTGATAATAAAGATTTTTAGATTCATTCGAAATTTTTTTTTTTATTTAAAAAAAAACTCAAGATTGATGACCCTTTAGTATAGGATGAAAATCGGATAAAGAAGATATCTATCATCTGTGACATGAATAAATTTTTAAGGTAAGTTCCAGCATTACAAATCTTTAGGCCAGGGTTGCCAGCCTCAGATATTTGTTAGAGTATCGGATTACAGATGAAACGCTTGCTTTGGGGTTGACAAGAAAAAATTATTTAAATGAGTTCCAATATTAGAAATCTTTAAGCCAGGGTAGCCAGCTTTAGATATTTGTATCGGAGTATCGGATTACTGACGATTACTTTTAGGTTCATACGAAACTTCAATCAAATATAAGATTTTGCTTCGAACCAATTCTTACTGAAGCAACAATATGGGCATTTCCGCTTTGGCGTGACGTAACATTTTTAGTATGACACTTTGCGAAAAATTGATCTCTTGATCTTTTAACTTAAAGGGTAAGAGTCGTACTAAATGATGTAACTGGAGAGACAGACTACAACAATTTTTTTGCACCCTGTACATAACCTCAAAAGTAGGAAACCAAATGTAATACAATCGAGGCGGTGCCCGACAGTGGAATACCCTGTACCTTTTGCCTCGAAAAAAATTTTATTCCTGCATATTCCTTCTAAGAACTTTTCAATTGGAACATTTTTTTTTTGTGCAAAACGATATTTATACCTATAAGTTCCCTAAATTTTTACCGATTTTGATGAAACTCGAATGTTACGTCAAAGAAGTTATTTAAAGTATATGGTGTAAGTTTCAAGTTGGTATGTTGAGGGGTGTGGGAGAAAACACGGTAAATCGATTGCGGGGGGTGGTGGGACTGCATCGATAAAATTTGGATGTGGATTTGTTCATTAGAGCCAAAAATTGTGATTCTAGGTCACTTGTAACCATAATTACGAGGAGTCAAATATTGATGCACTTTATGGGCAAGGGGCAGTGAAATTTGTACATTTTTGACTATAACTTTTTCTGTATTTGTCCGATTTTGTTAATTTTTTACACATAGATGCATGTATCCACAACGCATCGCTCTGTTAAATTTCAAATGAAAATATTGAACGGTGTGGCTAAAAACCGCGAAAATCTACAGCGGGGGAACGGGGAAGATATTAACATGATTCAACAAAATTCATCTGCTTAGGAAATATGCGCACCAGCAGGTAAAGTTCCGTGTCTCTAGCTCTTATAGTCTCCGAGATCTAGGCGTTCATACGGACGGACGGACTAGGCGTGGGGTCTGCCACGCCTCCTTCTGTCCGTTACATACATTGCACAAATCTAGTGTACCCTTTGTACCTATAGGTACAGGGTATAATCATGCAATGTAAAAAACGGGAATAAACACAAAAAAATGGGAGCCCGGGAATTGTCTCGATGAAACGCGAATTCCCGTTTTCCAAGGCTCGATGGGAGGCCTACCTATTCCCTACAAAAAATCAGCACGAAAGTTTTGCACAGACGATAAAATTTTCTTTGGAAATGACTATGAGGGTATCAGAGGGTAAATCCCCTCCAGCTGATTAAAACTCTTATATATTTTCCTTGTGATTTACTTTACTCAAAAGACTTACTGAAGACTTTAAATTACTTTAAAGTTTAGAACACAGCTGCCAATAAGCCTACTGCCGAAGCACCTTGGTTTTATTACTAAGCAACCCAATCCCTTGGCAAGTGAATCAATCAATTTTAACCTGTTTAAATCTACGATTTTGCTTGCTATTAAAGTCAATACAATGACTTATGGATTGATTGATGGATGGGTGCATTTTGTGGCTTACATCTTAATCGATATTTTGCTCCCCAAAACTTAGGCCAAAAAGGGTAAATCATTTGACATTAACCGTGTGGGTTTTCGATGCTCCTGATTAAGATGAATTAAAATAACCTTTAGAGTAAGTGTTCTGTCTATCTATACCTACTATATATCCTATCTTATATTCGAAGCAATCAAGTGGAATCCTGTAAAGCTTTCAGCACGGAATTGCATCACTGAAAGAATGTGGAGACCCGAATATATTCATTGAGCAACAACAAAAGTCTCAGAGAATAAACTAATTTATTTTATGCCCTTCTCATAATTTTTATGAATAATTTTTGTAGGGTAAGCCCCAGATTTTTAATATATATATTTTTTTTTTATGAGCTGCCGTTTAAATGGGGAAGTGAACCAAAACACATAAAAATTAACGAGTGCGTGTGTTTTATAAACTTTTTGTTGATTTATACAAAAACAAATTGACCTTGAGTTTTAAATAAAAATTCTAGTCACGTAATTGCAAATATTTATTTTTTTTTGCAACGTTTACTGAAATTTATAGCAAAATCAAAAAAATAAATACGAAGTTTATTTTTTTTCTTCATATTTCATTTACAATTAATGCAAATAACTTTAACTCTGTTATGAATATGGATAAGTTGTTAAACAAAAATATTAAAAATTGGAAGCTTACCCTACAAAAATAAACCTTAAAAATTAAAAATTAGTTTATATTCTTCGAATTAAGAAAAAAATATTTAAAAAATATTAAATCAATTTCTGCATGGAAATGTTGATAATATATAACAAAATTAATTTATTTATTTCGTAATAGTGAATAAAATTGAATTAAATATAACAAAATTTCATCAAAAGTTAAGGGAGTATCAAAAATTACTTATAGTAGTACGTATCGAAAGTGATCATTATGGAATCGTAGGTAGAATTTCCACAGACGTAGATATGAGCTACAGAAATATGAATATAAATACTAATAATAATAATAATAAATTCCAAATACTGTTCAAAGATAATTACATAATAATGGTGATCGATCGGTTGTATGTACCAAAATCATTTTACTCTTGCTCTTAACAAATCTGTGATCTAGGCGTTCATACGGACGGGAAGATGGACAGACAGATATGTCTATATCGACTTCTCTAATCACCCTGCCCATACTTTACGTCACTTTGGGAAATTAGCATTTTTCGGATAACGTTGTATGCTTAAATTGGTCAAGTTTTTATAACCTGTACCGATAAGGTATATACATATATAACAAAAAAGAAGTATATATGTATAATAACATTTAAGGAGACATCGAAGAACCCTCAAAATTACCAGAAGTATGACTGTCTGTCGTCCGTACGAACGGCTAGATCACAGCAGCTAGAGCAACCAAACTTTCCGATTAGATGCTTTATTATGTCACGTGAAACAAGTTTCTTTTTGGTTCCCGTAGAGGTATTACAAGGCATCTGACAAAAAACTAAAAGTTTTGAAGTTATAATTCATTTGTTTATGAAGATATTTCGGATATGACTACGCTCAAGTATACTGCAAAAATCGTTAAGAACTTTTATCAGTTCAGAGGAAAACCAATTTAACAATTCCAGACTGTCTGTATTTATAACAACATAAGCATGTGAGCGTAATAAACAATAAGAAGCAGACTTTTTCTTAAAACAACTGCTACACCTTATGTATGCTCCTTTCTTGAATTCGTTATTTATTACCTTTGTTGCCAGAACGGAGTCGGAAGGTGCGTCTATGAGCAAGCACTATTATTATTCTGTTTTCCAGCCAACAACACGTACAATACTATTTGACAGGAAACAGCAATTCTATTATAGATCTAAGCGTGTCAAAGTGGGTTCCACACACAGCTCTTCACCTCTCTCTGTTCGCATTTTCCGGGGCTCAAGCATCTCGAGCTTAAAGGAACAAAAATTCAGCCTTGGCCAATCTGTTATATTTTGTCTGGATACTTATGCAACAATACTTTGTGTAAATATTTGTAGCTGTGTGTTTGTTTATTCTCGTCCTTTGCACGTTTTACTTTCAGACTTCAGGCAGCAACAGGCCTTTCCTCAGTCCGTGAGAACTCCAGAGCCAACTCGTAACAGGATAGAATTTCACTTGGGCTCGCTTTTATTTGAAAATTTATTTTTTCACCTTACGGCTGAAAACATTTTGCGGAAATGGACCGTGTTTTGCTTAAACAAGCGGAAAATACGTTGCTGCCGCTATTTATCTGTCTGTAAATTTTGTCGTTTCGGTTTCTATTTGCTGAACGAATATTCAAATTGCTCGTTTATTGCCATGGAACATGAAATATTTAAAGCGCCAACGGTGCTAACAACTACACAGGGGCCGTGAGAGGAACAACGTAAACCAAGCCTGTAGATGCAGGGGAATAGGGGTAAGAGACGTTTGTAATGTTTAATGTTTGCTCTGAAATTTAATTTGAGTTTGTGACGCAAAAACTTGGCGAAGACTAAAATGCAACGTTGCCAGATTTATGGAATTTGCTTCATGCCACGTTAACTCTCTGAATGCAACACTGCATAATTAATTTATTCAGCATAAAAACTACTGTGTTTACACGAGTAAAACATTTTGAAATTAAAGTCACTTGTAAAGAATATTACATAAATACTCTATTTCCTCTATTTCCTATGCAAAGTAAATTATTTAAAATGTTGTTAGTACTAATTTGTACCTTTTTAGCGGTTAGTTCTTTATTTTCGAACTTATACGTCAACAAGGCAAATGTTTTAATAGAAAGTGTTGTAAAGTTGGACTGCCATTGTTTGTTTAAAACTTAAGTTTTGGTTTTATTTTATTTAAAGTTTTATGACCTTAACAATCAATTTAAACTCTTTCGACATGTGAAAATTTCAATATAGGCAACAATAAACAATTAATTCGAGATCCAACCCCTATAAACTCTACTTTTATATATTAATATACCATCAAAAGCCAAAAAATTTAATATGTCGACCCGTAACGTATGGAGAAAAATTTCAAACATTTTTGTTTATTCCTAAAATACAAATTACAAATTGCAACAAAATATTCAGAACACTTTCAGATTTTGATACCGACTGATTGGAACATCTGTATTTTGTTTGTAATATAGAATCAAGACCCGTCAAAAAACCTGTTTAAAAACCTTTTTTTTAACTAAACACTTAATAGCGTGTGTCCTTGCTTCTAAATAACAAACAATTTAAAATTTATTTTTATTGTTTTTTCAATAATATGCCCAATCTTTAAAACTATGGTAACGTTGACCAGACTACACGTAGAATGAATCTCGAAGAAGCGTATGTAAGATTTTTCTTTTAAAGTCCTTAACTCATAGCTTTCAAGTACTAGTCAGCGAAAACTTTGATCGTGTTATATAATTGTGCATCTGTTAGTCTTTGAGGTCTATGTCTATAGGGACAGGCGGACTAAGAGAACTCACACTGCACAAATTAATAATACCTTTAAACGCATACAGTGCAGCTCATGACAACATACCAATATTAATCATACGTCACGTTGGCCAATTTTTTAAACAATATAAGCTTGCATGTTTAACTGCATATTTTATTTATTTATTTATTTGTGCTTTATTCCCTTTAAGTATTTACATTTTCATTAAAGCTGGTATAATGGTTCATTATTATAATTTTACAGATGCTTTCAACTGAAATATTTATAATTGTGTAATTTTTGACATTATGTATTGATGTTTGCGTTAATTAATATGATATTAGTAAGGAAGAAATGGGAAAAACCTTTTTGAATGCTGTAAAAGTTTTTCCAAACTTCATTTAAATTATACAGAGCCGAAAGGAATCAAAGAGACCATGTAAACGTGCCCAAAGCTACTGCAGTAAACAACATTTAAAATAAAAATTAAACAAACAATTTTGCACACTTTTGTGCAGTGTGTAAATATGTTGTAAATAAACAGCACACAAAGTGCCCGAGCATAACAATAGGCGCCAGCGTTACTTTTATTCTTACTCATGTAAAATAAGTACACAGAAAGAAAAATGGCGGTTACAAGTTAAGAGTAGAGACATGGCGACTACTTATTTCATCCTTATTTTATTATATAAACATTATGTATTGGAAAAAAATTATTTATGATAATTTGAAAGCTGATACTCCCGAGCTTTATTGATTTTTTAACACTGCGAGCTTTATTGTGTTCCCAAATAGATCTAGAGCTCCTCAGCTAGTCCAAGTTCCGCAAAAAAAGTAACTGTTTGGGATGCTTCTAGTCTGGCAACATCGTTATATGATATGAACGACAAAGAGGGAAACCTCTTCTTTTGGCAGGAGCGTCACTCTGTAAGTATATATTAGGAGGGTTCTCTCACTGAACATAGAGGTGTTAGAATCCGTGATGCCCATCTTGTGACTTAAATGGCCCATAAGTAATCCAGTCAGTATCCTAAGGTAATTCTTGCTCGATGGGCAGATTTGCATTGTTCCTTCGTCGCTACTGTGGACGCTCCGTTTCTTGGGTTGTTTTATTTCACCGGCTATGTAACCTCAAAGCGCGGCTAAGTCTCGTGGACGTGCTGGCTCGGTCCATATGCGCCGCCGTTGACTTCTGCTAATTAAGTTCCACCGCCGATGCATTATACCACTACACCCCAGACTGTGCAATGGTCTCCCTGTCCCGTTCGTTCACCCACCATTCCTCCCACTCGTGGTCGGGACACGAATATTCAATAGGGTTGCTGGGCTTGGCAGGGTCACCACATGCAGGTGGGATCAAGAATTTTGAGAAGGAGAGGTTAGAAGATGATGTGTACGATATCTTTACTTAGACTTCTTAAAATTATAGATGCCAAAGCGTTTCTTAACCTGCTGTAGTCCGCAGTGTGTCAGGCAATACCACAGATGGGCTCAGACCCTGTTAAGGTTTAGCCAGCTAATCAGCTACTTCGTTCTCCGGGATGTTCTTCTATCCTGGGATCCATCTAATTAAGATTCTATTCCATTGCCCTAGATGGTTAGATTTGACTCTGATTGCTTGAACCAATTTTGAGTTTATTTTCAATCAAATCACTGTCTGTCTAGCAGTATTTTCTGGCTTGGTTGATGTCCACACATTGGCCTATGGAACATACAACTTCTGTTTGAAATATGCTGGTGTGTATGTAGAAAGAGACAAAGTATATACATCTGCTTCGTGTAAGGCGAATTTCCTAACTAAATTTGTAAAAGATTAATAAAAACATTTTTCTTTAAAATTAAAATCAAATAGTTTTTTTCTAATAGTGCTAAATCGAACGAAATCGTGTAGAAATCGTGTTTTTTTCAAAGGATGAATCTTCTTTAGTCTGGTTGAACTCATAATAGTGCTAATGTTTCTTTTGAAGAGCTACCCTATGGTCGTCCCATCTCTGGGTTACTTAATTCGAGTAAAATTCACATTTTTTCTCTCAGTGCGTAAATAAAACACTAAAGCAAAAAGGAACCGTCCAATATAATAAAAAAAAGAATATGTGCCACATCAGTGCATTCAGAAACAGGATCAGCATAATGTGTATGACAGAATTTGTAACCAAAAGGAAAACAGATGGTATATGAGTACGAGTCTTACTTTGGTGCTGCGGTTGGTAGCCGGCGGCAAGCAAAACAGCTGTCATAACAATTCCATGCACAGTGGGCCAAGGCAGACAGCAGTCAGAGAGAGAGAGGGAGCAATTGTATAGCACCGTTGCCAAATTTCAGCGACAACTTTGTGATTTATCGCGACATGTTCTTTGTTATTGTTGTTAGTACTGTGACTACGTACTGTCTGCAGTTGGTTTGCAACTCCACCAAATTGTGTGAGTCCTGGGCTTAGTATGTGGGGAAAATTTTTATGCAGTAACACGTACTGTACATGTTGGATTATGCCGAGTGTGTGTGCATGGAACAGTACAGATTTTAGATAGACTTTTTAAAGACTATTTTCTTGAATGTCAGCTTCTGGAAAATGCATGAGCATGCACATAAAATGTATGCCTATATTCGGAAGCCTTCTTTAGTAGTGATGGGTCTTCCTGACTAAAATATTCCCTGTACTTTCTTTAACTTCCACAGTGATCAAATGATACAGTATATTGCAGTCGCACCTTTGCAACATATATATATTTTAAACATTCTTTCCCGCCTCTTTTTAGTCACTATATACAATATATTTGCTTGAACTTATTATACCAGCATAGCTTCGTTAAAAAAGTCGGTGTAAAACGAAAAATGAACAATCGTTTATATAAATAACTTAAAAATTGGTAAGCAAGTTTATGCAAAAAATCAGTTTCTTAAATTAAAATTTATAGGAAATAGCGACATTAAATCAGCTATTTCGGGACCAGAATACTTGGCACACTTTTGACACCGATTTTTCTTGATTTATTGGCACAAGTCAATGGACTTAACACAATGGTTGAAAAATCAAAATTTTGGGAGGGTATACAATTAAAAGACCTAAGAAGGTGTGGCAGACTAATAGTATTTCACACCAAAACGTTGATGGTCACCTCGGATACCTCGTGTCCATCCGTGTTCTTAATAACCCTGAGATGTCAGAGACTATTGGAGCTAGAGGCATTGAGTTTTACTAAGAGACGCACAAGTGACTAAGATCGAATTAAAATTTGGAAAAATGTAGGCAAAAATGTATAAATTTGGACCCTGTCCGATATAAGCTTCATCAGTTTTCCACTCAGCCATAACTAATATATATATTGGCTGACTCATGTGAGTCTAATAAACAAAGCATTTTTGACTTTTTTTTTTCCAAACAGCTCTATATCGCTCCTCCACTGTTCCCCATTTTCCGTTGTCGCAAATAATTACTAGTTTTAGGAAAAGTAGTATCCCCGAGCACCCTCGACGGTTTATTACTTTTTTTTCAGCGGCATTGCTAAACAAAATAACAATGGGTGCCTAAAGGCATTGCGGGTTCGTAAAAGTATTGAGGCACTCACTCGCTTAATAAGTGGGTGGATTTCAAGGTCGTTGCTGCTGCAGCACAAAAGTAGCAAATTAAAAATAAAAAGCTGCAAAGTAATAATCTAAGCGTGAAAATATAGAAATATACACAGCATAATAACAAAAAAATTAGAAACAAAATGCCATATAGTAAAAATAAAAGTTGTATGCCTAATAAAAATTCTCACATTCTGAAAACTATTAAAGCGAACTAGAGCACGCAACGATGCATTACGCGGCATGTGCAATGTGGCGTATGCGCAACATATTTACGCAAACAAGAAGCCCTAAATGAAGCGAGGTACATGCTTTCATTCAAATGCTCTATGACTTTCTAACGAAGAGAACTGGTAGCATATGGGGCATTCAACTAATTCAACAAGAGTGATTTCGTGATGGTTTTAAAAGTTTGTTTGAAGAGGATAAATACCAATCCCACGGCTAATAGAAATTTAAAAGTACAAAAACATAGTAGTTCTGTTGAAAAGAAACCTTTAATTAAGCCTCCAGCTCTTAAAATACCAAGGACTTAACGAAGTACCTTCTTCTTAAATACTCCAATTTTGCATCAGACCAAATGCCAACAGAGTTCAAAATAACATAGATTTTTAAGAGTTGCTTTTCCATTTTTTGAGTATAGAAATAAGCATGCTCTGTTTTAGCCAGCACAATTGTTGTTCGGTGCAGGATCTCCTTTATTTCCGCCAGATTAAAGCAACTCTATAGGCAAGCCATCGCCATCGTGGGTCGTTTTCAGCATTTAAATGAATCTAGTTGCCTCTCAAATTAATTTTAATTAAATATCTTAACCAAAAAATATAAAGCATAATTATAAAACGGTATCTAAAAAAAATGCCATTGTACTTAACGTAATTACTTCTAATTTAAAATAAAAAAGGTTGTGGTTGGCATTTTTCATAAGCCTACAAAGGAAGGGGCCCGTGTTTTCTGCTTTTTGTGTTGTTGTACCTTGAAGTCTGCAATTAATCAAAAAGTGCCTAAGGTGGTGCTGATGCTACGTCATTAAGCGCTTCCGTTTCCGCTGAGTCAAACATTTTATTGGAGTGTGTGGAATGTGCCAACTCGCAAAGAAATAAAATTTCGAAAATCATAACTTTTAAGTTCGCTTCGCTTTGCCTCCCTTTAAAAATGTCATCGAGTTGGTGTAAAATCGATTTTATATGCTGCAACACGGGCGTAACAAGCGGGGTACATGGGGGCATGGCAGCTGATCCCTTTTCTTCCAAAAAAGAGTTATAAGGGAACTTGGAATTATTTCACATCCCTTTAGATATCATGGGTACTGTAGAAATTGTCGTGAACAAACGAAAACCTAAAGATATAGGCAATAATGCAGAAAAGTCATAATATATTTCATGTTATAGAATGTTTCTAAATTTGCAATGAACCTAAAAAATAAAAAATGAAAATGTAAATGTAAGCCAGATGTACTGTCCAGTTTTCAAAAGGCCAAATTAGATTTGATAACTCGTTGAAACGCAGGCGTTTTTAAATAACAATAAATTTCGATAAACTTTTTTTTCAACAACTGATTAAAAAAAGTCGGGCGCGGACGACTTTCGGATACCCTGTACCACCACATTGCAATCAAGTCCGATATATTGCTTACAAACTTCAAAAGATATTTCTTTGCCAAATAAACGAAACACAACGATTTTTGTTCAAAATACGTTTTTTTGACCGATTGGTCCTATGGGAGCTATATGATATAGTCAACCGATTTTGATAAAATTTGGTAAAGTGTTGAAGATCTCTAAAAAACTTCTGAATGCCAAATTTGATTACAATATCTTTACAAACAAACGAAACACAACAAATTTTGTACAAAAAGCGTTTTTTTGACCGATTGGTCCTATGGGAGCTATATGATATAGTCAACCGATTTTGATCAAATTTGGTACAGTGATGAAGATCTCTAAAAAACTTCGGAATGCCAAATTTGGTTGCAATATCTTCACAAACAAACGAAACACAACGAATTTTGTACAAAAACCGTTTTTTTGACCGATTGGTCCTATGGGAGCTATATGATATAGTCAACCGATTTTGATAAAATTTGGTACAGTGATTGGGAACTCTAAAACTTTTGAGTACCAAATTTGGTTACGATATCTTCATAAGCAAACGAATTATCCATCTAAAACTTTTGCTTTTTTTCGAGGTCCTCTGAAACACCCCTATGGGAGCTATATAATGTAGTCCCGATATCAAAAAAATAAAATAAACTTGTCTCCTATGGATTAATAAGGGATCTTATCTGAAAGTTTGGTTGCTCTAGCTCTTACCAGACAGACGGACAGACGGACATGGGTATATCGACTTCTCTAGTCACTCTGATCATACTTTAGGTAACTTTGGGGGGTCTCCGACTTCTCCTTCTGCACGTTACATACATTTTCGGCTTGCACAAACACAATATACCCTTTGTACCATACGGTACAGGGTATAAAAAATAAAACATATTTTAAATATGGCGCGGCCGTCTTTGAAAATTAGAAACAGCAATAAAATAAATACAATAAAAAACAAAATTTCACCGTGTGGGAAACGAACCTTGGCCCCTAGATGTCGCGATATTTTGTTTTGAACCAGGCACTGAACCAACTGACCTACCCTTATACACAATTTTTCTACTGACGCGATTTTAAATCCCGCCTCTAGTACAGTATTCTAGCGATTGTCTCTGCTATATTTTAATGATGGCATAAATCGAAAGAGTTTCTTATTTCCCATAGATTACCCATTCAAACTAAAGCTGTAACATTTTAATTGATAAACAAAATAGCGCTTTAAAATTATTTGGTGAGAAAGGAAAGGTGGCGCGGCATAAGAATAAAAATTAACTTAATTTGCCCGATTATGTACGGACTTCAAAATTCAAGTTTAGTTATACTATCGCACAAGATCTAAGGCATTCGATAGACGGTTAGGTTAGGTTAGGTTAGGTTAGAGCAGTAGCTGAGACACGACTCAGCTCACTTAGGCCAGCAATTTGGCCCGTTGTGATACCGCAGTGATGGACTTTCATCCACCCTTCCCCACTAGTAGGTCTTTTAGATGTCCCCATTTACAGCCATCCGGTGGCCTGAATAAACCTTGAGAGGCATTTTGGACTCTGTTCTGAGAGCTGGGATAGGTCATGTAAGAAATAAGACTTGAGAAAGCGGAATCTTGTCCTACACAATCCCGGGCAGTGACAGAAAAGGTGCTCTACCGTCTCTGGCTCTTCCTCATCGCCACAACTTCTGTAGAAATCGTGGTGAGGAGCGTTGAGCCTTGACGCGTGAGTCCCCACTAGCCAGTGTCCGGTGATCGCTCGGATAACTTTCGAGCAATGAGCTCTATTTAACCAGCAAAGTTCTTTAGTTCTTTTACTATCGTACACTGGCCATGTTTGATGTGAAATCCTGCACGTGTTGGTTTTTCGGTTCCATGTTTGGTTTGTAATATGAGCGAATTGGGTCTTTATGCTTAATTTGCAGCTGGCCATAGGAATACCCAGACCAGTGATGCCAGCTACTCGCCAAAAAAAAAGGCCAAACCGACCCGAAAAAAAGGCCAAAAAAAGGCTAAAAAAATGAAAAAAAGGACAAAAAACAGGACAAATGTTTTTTATGTTTACAATTTCAAATTTTATTACATATCATAGATTAAAATTAATTCACATGCAGCATCGTCTATGATTGCACAATCCTGTACGTCTTTTTCTTTTTCGTATATTGAATTTGTGCCTATTAAGCACAAGCCGTGGCGGCGTAATCCGAATCTAATAAGAAGAGGAAATTGTATTAGATTTGATATATATATGTAATTAAATCAGTATTTAGGTGAATAGAATTACCTGATGGATAAAATTGCATTCAACGTCTCTGTTTGCAATCGGTTTCTTACTTTGGTTTTTACCAAATTAACCTGACTAAAGACTCTTTCAACTTCTGCGTTCGACCAGGGCAACGACAATAAACTTGAAGCAAATGATGCCAATTCAAAAAAGGGCCTGTTGCCTGCTGAGTCCTTATATTTTCTAGCCTCGGGCCAAAATTTAATGGTACAATCAATATTTTCCCATTTTACCAAATGAATGCTAGCATATTGCGTTTACATTTTGTCAATCTCTTCGTTTTTGACTTTAAAAAGCTCAAATATTTCGGTAATTTGCTCTTTTTTCGATCGAAGGATGTTTTCTACGGAAAATTGATTAATATTCTTTAAAATTTCAAAGTTATCCGGCAACCTAAAAATAAAATACAAAATAATTCAGAAGTTGACGCAACAGAAGTTCCTATACCTTTGTTTGAGCTGCATTATAAGTTCCAAAACGAAAGCGGTACCATTTAAGCGAATGGTTTTTTCCGTTTTTCATAAATTTTTTCCTTCAAGTTTTTAATTGTTGTCTCAAATTCGTAACCCAAATACAGATCGTTTTTCACGAACATCTCAAAATCTTGTTTAAATATGTCTACTTTGACATCGGGGGGAATAACTTTTGATTTTAGCGAGTTGATACTCATAATTAAATCTCCCAACAGTTTTGTTGGGTTGGGGTTTTTGGATTGAAAGTTTTTGTTGATTCGTTGCATTTCTTCTAAAATTGGCCTTAAAAATATTAAGTAGAGATATTGAAAGCCGCCTAGTATCCCAAACTCTTGGAATTTTAAGAGGAACCTTGAGAGATATATACATAAATATACTAGTTGTAACTTCTTGTATTCATTTGGCTGTACTACACATATATTACACAACAACAAAAGCGAATTTTAGTAAGTAGTTAGTACACGAAACAAACACTATGTTCTGTAATAAACCATTAACAATATTAAAACACATATACACAAAATAAACGTAATACCCTTTTCTCTTCCTCGTCATTATTTATGGACTGATACAACTTCCTGTAGGCGCTTTGTTGTTATCATTTTGATCGCGGCACATCCAATTTTTAAAATCTGGTTGATGCAACCATGAATCGCGAAACTTTTGTTTGCAAACTTCCTTCGGCATGTTGCGTGTTATTTTCAAATGGTGCAATTATATTTTAGTGCTGACACATGATATTGATAAGGATAACACTCTTGAATTCGATATCAAAGTATATAAAAGCGATGCCACATGGTTGTAGTTCCATTATATCTATACAAATCCATTCAAAAAAAAAAAAAAGGCTGAAACTGCTAAAAAAAGCAAAAAAAAGGCTAGATTTCCGGATAGGGGCTGTTTGATATTTTTTCCGGCTCAAGCAGTCAAAAACAGGACAAATCTATCCGGAAAAAGGCTAAATTGGCATCACTGACCCAGACGCTCCTTATCCCGAAGGAGAATGCTGATAGTTCCTTGTCTTGCCAGTTCATCCGCAATACAGTTCCCCTCAATGTCCCTATGTCCCGGGACCCAGATGAGGTGTATCGAAAACTGTTCTGCCATCTCCCCCAGAGACGAACGACAGTTGTTCACTGACTTCATGCATGAAGTTAGAGAGGCGAGCGACTTTCCACTCATCTCTGGTTGGAATGTGGGTTTTGAATTTTGTGATAAAGTGCTCCTGTGGGGTACAGTAGTCCGTGTTAACAGGAATAAGGGAAGAGAAGTCTTTTAGAATCCTTGAATGACCGAAGTCTAGGTCATTCCATTTCTTCGCTTCTCTCATACGTAGAGCCGCTATGACTGCTGTTTGATTTCCCACCTTGTCCAGAGGCGGGAGATTTAAAATGGCATCTAGTGCTTCAGTTGGTGTCGAACATAATGCTCCACTGATGGTAATCTCAGCGGTACGTTGAACCCTGGTCAGCTTTTTTAGGGTGGATTTATTGTTCAGTGAAGGCCACCAAATTGAGACTCCATAGAGAAGAATTGGTCTGACAATGGCAGTGTATAGCCAATGGACAATATTTGGAGCCATACCCCATTTAAGCCCAATGGCTTTCCTGCATGTATATAGGGCGACCGTGGCTTTTTTCCTACGATCTTCCGCATTCAGGTTCCAGTCCAGTTTACTATCGAGGATTAACCCAAGATATCTGGCTGAGTCGCTGAAGGGTAAAGTAACACCATTGAGTTTGGGGTTTATTAACGGGGGAATTTTATACCTCCTAGTGAAAAGCATGAGCTTTGTCTTATCCGGATTGACTCCTAGCCCACTGGCCTTGGCCCAATTCGAGAGCGTGTGTAGAGCGTCAGTCATGCGCTCGCAAAGTGTTTGTGGGTATTTACCGGAGAATGCAACTGCCACGTCGTCAGCATACGCAGTTATGTTACAACCGCCACCCTCCAAGGAGCATAGAAGGTCGTTTGTGGCGACATTCCAGAGGAAGGGAGAGAGAACACCGCCTTGGGGCGTTCCTCTGCTTACGTATCTTTCGATACTAGAATTACCTAAAGAGGCTCGAACAACTCTGCATTTAAGCATTTGTTCAACGAGGCTGATTAGCCTTGGATTCACTCTAAGTTCCTTCAGAGCATACGTAATTGTCTTGGGTGTGCATTATTAAAAGCCCCTTCTATGTCAAGGAAGGCAACTAGTGAGAATTTTTTATATTGAAGTGATTTCTCAACTCCGGAAATCACCGAGTGCAAGGCTGTCTCCGTGGAGCTACCTTTTTTGTAGGCATGTTGTGAGCCTGACATTTGAGATTGGGGAATAGTGTTCCTAAGTTGTAGGCCAATTAGTCTTTCCATCGTTGTGAAGAGAAACGATGAGAGACTTATGGGCCTGAAGTCGTTGGGAAGAGTATGAGTAGCCTTCCCTGCCTTGGGAATGTAGACTACTTTAGATGTAAGCCACGCTTCTGGGATAATCCCAATGGCTAGAATTCTGATGAAGATGTCTGACAACCATCGTGCGACAGAATCTCCCCGTGTTTCAGTTGTGCTGAGATTATATTGTCTGGTCCGGGCGATTTGAAGGGCTTAAAGGTATTTATGGCCCATTTAACCTTATCTAAGGGGAAAAGATGTGCTGGAACGCTAGTCCCGTCAGGCACAGGGCTCATCTCTACTGACTTGTTGGTAGAGCAACCCGGAAAGTGAGTGTGAGTGAGTAATTTCAGCGACTCCTCACTTGAAATCGTCCATTTCCCATTGGGTTCTTGTAGGTATCCAAGAGTCGATGGACCTTTAGATAGCACCTTCCTAAGCCTTGCGGCATCAATGGTGCTTTCAATTTCTGAGCAGAAGAGCTACCATGAGGGGCGTTTGGCTTGTCTTATCGCCTTCTTGTAATTCGACAGGCTTACTTTATAATCATTCCATGAATTTTCGTCATTTTTATACCCTGTACCTATAGGTACAAAGGGTATACTAGGTTTGTGCAATGTATGTAACGGACAGAAGGAGGCGTGGCAGACCCCAAGTCCTTTATACCAAAATGCTTATCATAACCTCGGGTAGCGATTGAGCCATGTCCGTCCGTCCGTCCGTCCGTCCGTCCGTCCGTCCGTCCGTCCGTCCGTCCGTCCGTATGAACGCCTAGATCTCAGAGACTATAAGAGCTAGAGACACGAAACTTTACCAGCTGGTGCGCATATTTCCTAAGCAGATGAAGTTTGTTGAATCATGTCAATATCTTCCCCCGTTCCCCCGCAGTAGAGTTTCGCGGTTTTTAGCCACACCGTTAAGTATTTTCTCCTGAAATTTAACAGAGCGATGCGTTGTAGTTGCATGCATCTATGTGTAAAAAATGAACAAAATCGGACAAATACAACAGAAGTTATAGTCAAAAATGTGCAAATTTCACCTCCCCTTGCCGATAAACTGCGGCAATATTTGACTCTACGCAATTATGGCTACAAGTGACGTAGAATCACAATTTTTGGTAAGCTCATTCATGTGGCTCTAATGAACAAATCCACATCCAAATTTTATCGATGCGGTCCCCCCACCCCCCGCAATCCATTTACCGTGTTTTCTCCCACACCACTCAACATACCAACTTGAAACTTACCCCGTATACTTTTAATAAATTCTTTGTTGTAACATTCGATCAAAATGGGTAAAAATTTAGGGAACTTATAGGTATAAATATCGATTTCCACCAAAAAAAATAAATTCCAATTGGAAAGTTCTTAGATGGAATATGAAGGAAAAATTTGTTTGACACAAAAGGTACAGGGTATTCCACTGTCGGGCACCGCATCGACTGTACCACATTTTTACTTCTGGCAAGGTTAAAAAGCTTACGGGAATTGTGTCGGAGCTGCCCGATTTCCGATGACCACCAAGGGGGTTTGCTTTTCCCCTTGATGTTCTTTGTTTGCAGGATTTGTTAAAGGCATAGTTGCAAGCTCCTGTTAGCGTTGCAATTAAGGAATCATTGAAGGCTGCCGAATTGGGACCTCTTGGAGGGACCACAGGCAGTGTTCTGCCCATGATCTCTGCAAAAAGTTCCCAGTTCGCTGTGCGGGGGTTTCTAAATTTCCCTATGGTGGGTGGGGCTAGGGATATCGTCGTCTCAATGTACCGATGATCCGAAAAGGAGTGGTCGTTTAGTACCCTCCAATTTTGGACCTTATGGTACAGAGAGTTTGATACCAAGGTAAGATCTAGGACTTCTTTCCTATTTCTGATTATGAAGGTAGGGTCATTACCTCTATTACATAAAAGCAAATTTGTGGACAAGATGTAATCTAGAAGTGACTCACCCCGTGTGTTGATGTCAGTGCTTCCCCACTGAGTGTGGTGTGCGTTGGCATCGCACCCTATGATTAGGTCGATTTTCTCTTCCTCACTGTCCTTCACAAGGTGGCGTGTAACTTGCGGAGGAGGACCGCTCTGGTCATGCGCCACGAGCTAATTCTTATGTTGCTGGATTTTAATTCCAGGCTCACTGCGGTGTTGTTTTCATCGCTGTAATTGGGGAGCAAAAATACATGCAGATGCTTTTTTGCAAGAATGCAGGTGCGAGTTTTACCTGAGTTTTGAGCCGCTATGAGCTAATAGTCTTTAGTCCTGGATGAGAACAATGTCGGCTTCGCCTTGGCTGAGGCGAAGCATAAGTGCAGCCGAAGCTGAAATGGAGTGATGGAGGTTAATTTGGAGGAGTCTTATCGACATCCCTCGAATTAACCTCCACCACTGTAATGTTGGCTTCCTCCTCGTCCGTATCCCCGAGGATGGAATCGTTTTCCCGTCGGCCTAGCTTAGAGAGCTCCGTGGCTAGCTCCGACGTCTCAGAGGCATACCCTTCCAGTATGTCCTCCTCCTCGCTCATCTCCTCTGGGATGATAGGCTCCGGGTCTTCCAGATGTGGTTCGGGTGCGTTTTGCTTACCACCCGTAGTGTCGGTACGGTACACCCGAATCACAGCCTTCATGTATCCGTACCTCACGGTACCGTCTACCTTAGCCAGAGCGTCCGCTGACTCCTTATTAATGATCAGCATCACCTGCCGTGATGTGCCGACCACTTCTTCGACTTTGGCTATCCGCCAATCGTCTGTTTTAAGGTGTGGGTTGCACACCTGAAACAGTTTCAGGATTTTGTCCGGATCGTCTGGCTTTGCAGAAACCCATGCTCGGGCTCTTGGCCTAACGGGGACATCCTTCCAATCCACTGCTTCGAGCTTTGCGCCCGGGTACACCTCTCCGAGGGCAGCAATCGCTCTTTTGTGGGCCTCTGCCGAGCGCTTATCTTCGCAGGCAATGGTCTTGACTGTGCCAAGGTGCCATCCGGCGTCGGTGCAGAGAGGTGGGGGTCCTCCATCCCCAAGACCATCCTTGTTGCCCTTGTCTAGGACGCCAAGGAGGATTTTGTCCTTCGTAACCTCTGCAAAGGAGCGGTTCAGAGGCTGAGGTCGCGTCCTTTTTGGCGGAGGAGCGGTCTCTTCAGCAGACCTCTGTCGCTTTGTCTTAGCTCTTGATTTGCCTAGGGCTGCTGGCTGGAAGCCCGGCAAAACTGTTGTGGCCCACTCGACCAGTCTGTTACCCTCCGGTGATTCCTCCGGAGAAGTAAGGTTTCGCTGGAGGATCTCTCCTGCCCGTCGCCTGTCCTGGTAAGACGGTTTATTTTGTGGTGGCATCTCTGGAGTAGCCGACTCTGGGGAGCAGACAGCCAGCCCAGCCCTGGACGAAGAGGCGAAGTATGTCTGCTTCATCTTTGCATCCAAGGATGGGCTGGCCTGCCTACCTCCAGAATCTAGGGAAGACGGTGGGTTTGCCGTCTTACCCTTGCCGGCACAATCCGAGATGGAAAGGACACCCGAAGGTTCCTTTCTCACCGCGCAAATATATCTCTTACTTTTGGAACTGGGTATAAAAATTAAAAGCAGAAACACTAATTGGGTTGCCTTAATAGTCGTTTAGGTGTATTTTTGTGGAAGGGCTGTCACACAGTATAGTACATGCGAGGTAAAGATTTTGATCTTAAATATACAACAAGAAAAAACGTAAAATGGCGTCCCTTAAACTGCTATTTTATTAAATATTTTTGGAAATTCGCCATGTCCATTTAACTTCGGACATGTTTGGACTCACACCCTTCCGGGCAGGAAATTGGGTGGATTATCCACCAAAATATCAACTAACCAAACCGACATAATTTTATGAGTTACAAAGCAGAGCACCGGCTATGGGCGGTAGTATTTGGGACGGGTATAGAAAAAAAGTTGAAAATTCTGCTCCCTTCCAATAATAATAAGTAATTTATTTTCGCGTGCGTACAGACAAAAAGAAGATATTGCGGACAGAAAAGAAAGAAAAAAAACATTTTGAAGCGTCCAGATTAGAGGTGTAACAACAACTTTTCAAATGATCCATTAAAACACCTATGTTTAACATTAATTATATAAATAAAATAAAATGGGATCTTCGATAAAAATGATTTTAAACTATTAATTTACAAAAAAATTTTAGTTTCGCGGGATTTTACCGTGTTAGGGTTCATTTTTGTTGGGGACATCAAAAATAAATATTTGACTTATATACATGTATATAATGTTGTATATAAACAAAAATTTAGCAAATAAGCATTTAAGTACCAGTTAACATTTTTAAATAAAGTTATCCCTATCACACACTAAATTTTATTTCTTGTGAAGCGAATAATTTGTCATCAATATTGGATTATAACCAAATTTGTATCGGTTGATTGCCTTTAAAAATTAAATATAAAAAAAAAAAAAAAAGTTAGATTTTAAGGTAATAATACCCTGTATCGTATATTAAAAAAGGGTATATTAAGTTTGTGCAAGCCGAAAATGTATGTAACATATAGAAAGAGTCGTCGGAGTTGCCGCTCGAAAGTATTTTATAGGTCTCAAGCCCTTTACCAAATTTGCCCATAGGACGGATCGGTCAAAAAAACGTTTTTTGTGCAAAATTCGTTGTATTTCGTTTGTTTATGAAGATATTGTAATTGTAATGTGAGGTTACATTCGAAAGTTTTTTATAGTTCCCAAAAAAACTAAATTTGGTTTTCAAGTTAAGGTGACTAAGCCTAATCGCACACAAAACTCAACTGACGTTTCATCTGACGGGGCCGTTAAAGTCCTAAACCAAAATCAACTATGGCTGATTTCTTTAAAAAATAGTTAGCAGGGGAAAAAAAATGAAAAATTATTTTTTTTTTTTTTATTACATAACAAAACTCCTAAAATTAGTATATATTAATAGAAAGCAAGTAACCTATTCTAAAAAATAACAACTAAAAACATAAGTAACCCTAATTAGCCGTTAATTAACTACTATTTAAACTAAACTATGCTCCAAAACGCCTGGGGCATACTTTTAGGCGTTATTAGAAAATATTTCGAAATCGCGAAAAGCGGTACTACTAAAAATAATAACATGGACTTTTTTTATTTAACTGAACCCCATGCTTTATAATGTCTGCACATTTAGTCACTCTGGTATTTCTATTAAAAGTGAGTCTGCCCTTCTATAATTAACCTTCAAGTTTCCAAAGTGTTCATAAAAACTGTTAATAAAAGTAAGTAATAAGTCTACAAACTGATTGTAGAATTGAACACTGGGCAAAATTGCCATACTTTTTTTAAGAAGTCAAATCGTATATTACGAAAATTCGCGTTTTGTAAAGAATGTTTTTCGCACGCTTAGGCCATTTTATATTCGCCATAATCGACCTACTGAGACCACTATTCGCCATACCATCAACAAATTTGAGACCCAATATTCATTATTGGATGACTTTCGACCGAATAGACCTTGTCCAGCGCGTAGTTTATGGGCCGGTGGAATCATCGGTCCATATTTCTTCAAAAATGACGCTAGTCAGACCGTTGCCGTCAATGGCGACCGTTATCGCACCATAATAACGAATTATTTGCTACCTGAAATAGAAGCCCGAGATCTCGACGACAATTGGCGCTACTTGCCACACAGCCCGTGAAATAATGGAAATATTGAGGAACCAATTCGGTGAACAATTAAATTCACGCTCCGGACCGGTGAATTGACCATCAAGATAGTGTGATATCACACCGTTAGACTTTTTCCTTTGGGGCTACGTGAAGTCTAAAGTGTTTGTGGATAATCCAGCTACGATTGAAGCATTAGAGGCCAACATTGCCCTTGTTATTCGCGAGATACCGCCGATTATGCTCGAACGCATCATCGAAAATTGGAACCTCCGCTTGGATAATTTTTAATAAGTGAATGGCAAGAACGGTTCTTTCTATTGATAATAATGATTTTCCGATTCATTTGAAATTTTTGTGTTTTTTTTAGTATTTTAAAAAAAAAACCTCAAGATTGATGACCCTTTATAACATAAAAACAATTCACAAAAAAAGGTTTAAACAAATATTAAACATCTTTAATTACTTAAGTTTTCTGTCCACCCCGAAGCCTGCATTTTCTATTTCAAAGTGGAAGTTTAGTTACATGTATATTGGCGTAAAAACCATCTGACTATTAGGTTTTTTATGGAATTGTTGAGCTCGAGGTATTCGAAAATGGGTCAAAAAATTTGAATAGACCTTTTCAACATTAGAGAAATCAAAATATGGTTGGCCAAGGTCATCAAGAAAGGCAGAAAAGCTCTAGAGTGCGTTTACACTCAAAAAACGTCTCTTGCCGTAACCATAAACATCCTTCCAGCAGGATGGGGCAACCGACTCTGCCAAGAGTACGTGAAATTTTGTTTGGCAAATTGATCTGCAGGAAAGGCGACATAAACTGGCTCCCACGCAGCCCTGATTTAACTTTTTAAGATAAGCTCTGTTAATCTGACTTTAAAGCTCTTTGGGTAGGTACAGGATACATTAAGGTCGAACGATTACTGTTTTCATGGTGTTAATTGGATTACTAAAAATTAAAGGCAAGTTCTGTAACATGTATTAAAATAAATGCATATGCCTTTCCCTTCCCAAACATTGAAAGTGGCATTAATTTGTATTAATTTTGGGTATTCACATTATACAACAATTCCCTCTTTTAAAAACCACAAATTAAAGCCCTTGCCTAAAAGCTGATAAATGGCCTTCAATTAATACACATTCCGATCAAACCTCGTCTGATGTGTGCTGCATGCCCCGAAGGAGCTACCACAAAACCAACACTTAATTAATAAAAGCCGTCCCTTGTAATTGCTCTTGGGTATTATTAATATAGGCAATATAGTACATATGTATGTATTTAGTATATATATATATACATACTTGTATGCATGTATATTTTTCAGGTTTCAGCCTTTTGCATAAATTAAGATGGGCTTTCAGCAGGCTGTCAGCTGCAATGACTCTGCCGACATCTCTCTCCCTTTGTTGGCCTGGCCAACATCGTGGCTAACACTTTGGTATCTCTTCAATCAATTTGCAGTAAGCGTTGACGTTGTTCGTATTGATTTTGTGCTTCAGTTTAACAACTTGCTATAACAACGAAAATTTGTTGTTTTTTTTGCTGTTACCAATAATTGAAGGCCCTGGGCACTGGGAGAGTGCTCCTATATTGATTTTATGACTCGTGTGCGTGTTATGTTTTAACATGTATAATTATTTATTATAATTTTTATGTTCCGTGTATTGCAGCCCAAGTCTTCGATTTGTCAGTCATTAAGGCGTATTATGGTAATGACAAATCCAAGCAGTTCCAGTAGGTGCTGAGCTGACAACTGACAACACCAACAAGGTAAAAGATTTTGCATCTTACTTATTCGTTATTTAAAGTGAAGATATTTAAAGTTTTAATTAAAACTTATACAAAGTGTAGTAAGAAAAGTTGCCTCAGGGAGATTCGTCATCGGATAGCCGGTGTGGGATATCAGGGCGCAAAACACAATAAATAACTTGATTTTAAAGAAGCATTTGATAGCACGTGAAGAGGTTGGAGTTTGCAGCTACGTCAAGATAGGAAAGGACCTCTCCGAATCTTTTGATACCGTTCGAGATTTCAAACAGTGCTATACTCTCCTCTGCAGCCTCTTTAACTTTCTGATGAAGAGTTTGTTGCGAATCTCTGAAGTGCATCTGGCAGGAACCATGTTCAGTGGCTTGCGGATTCTGATGATGCAGACATCATCGACCGTAGCAATTGCGATGTTAGCGGAGCCTTTGCGACTATTGAGAATATAATATTGAAAAATAAACAATTATGAAACTTGACACTTACGCCAGCAGCTCTTCTCACAGTGTCTGTAAATATAATTATTTAATTTTTTAAAATTAAAATACAAGACCCTATCAAACAAAATTTTCATGTAAAATTCAAATTTTGTTTGCTTCTGCTTTGCATTTCTTTGTAAAGCTCCCTCACACGTACGTTTTGAGCTTTTACGATATAAAGCTAGGTGTGAAAGCTCTTTGGCAAGCGTGCCTGCTAAGTGCCCACCGCTGTTCTACCGCTGGTTCTATATGAACTGAATCCGAAAGACATTTAACGCCGAATTCGGCAAGAAAAAAAAGATTTTTTCGCATTCTATTGGTGATGAAAAACTAACCTGCTATAGAAAGGAGAAAAAATCTTGAGGAACATTTTTTTTTTTTTTTTTTTTTTTTTTCATATTTTTTTTATTTGCAAGCTGTCTATTGACATTTAACAAATTTTGTAATAATATTATAAATTTAACCGGATTGGTTACGCTCCATTGAGCAACACCAATTTATATTAATTAAATGGTATATATTACATTACATTATTTATTACATTATTGTTTTAAACTCTATACGGAAGATCGAGTACATGAAACCTTTTTAGACGCCTAGTATCTCTGCTATTGTCTAATAGGTTTAACGCTAATGGGTTTTCATGGTAGTTTAGTCTATTTATATATCTTTCAGCTCGTTGCTTAACTTCTTCTTTAACTAGTAGAATATTGAGGTCTTTGTGAATTTCATAATTGCTGACAAACCAGGGAGCCCTGACTATGCTTCTAAGTGTAGTCGATTGGTACCGTTGGAGGATTTCGATATTGGACGTACTTGCTGTTCCCCAAAGTTCCATTGCATATGTCCATACCGGTTTGAGAACTGCTTTGTAAAGCCGTATTTTATTATCCATACTAAGCTGAGATCGCGGACCTAGAAGCCAATACATTTTTCTTGTTTTAATTTTAAGCTGCATTTGTTTTGATTTTATATGCTTAATCCAAGTGAGTCGCCGATCCAAATGCACTCCAAGGTATTTGACTGATTCTTCATCGGGTATGGACACGCCATTCAAAGTCACAGGAGGGCATTTTCCTCGTTTCATTGTAAACGTAATTTGGACTGATTTTTGAGTGTTTACTAAAATTCTCCATTTTTTCAGCCATGTTTCAATCAAACCAAGTTGTTCTTGTAAATTTTGTGACGCAATGGCCGGAAGTGCGCTGTTTGAAATTATTGCTGTGTCATCGGCATAGGTTGCAACTTCAACATTGTTTTTTATGGGAAGGTCCGCAGTAAATATTGTGTAGAGCACTGGTCCAAGGACACTACCTTGAGGAACCCCGGCGTTTATTGAGTACAGTTCCGAGTGCTCATCAGCATGTTGTACATAAAATTTTCGATTGTTGAGGTATGACTTGAGGAGTAAGAAAAACGGTGCAGGAAGCCATTTTTTTATTTTATAAAGCACACCTGCGTGCCAGACTTTGTCAAATGCTTGCTGAATATCCAGAAATATCGCTGCGCTGTACTGTTTGTTTTCAAATGCATCCACTATCTTTTTAACAATACGATGGCATTGTTCAATTGTACCATGGCCTCTTCTGAATCCAAACTGATGTTCGGGTATGATGTTGGTGGCCTCTAAAACCACTGCCATTCTTCTCAAAAGTATTTTTTCAAATACCTTAGCGAATGTCACCAGCAAACTAATGGGACGATATGATGACGCGTTTTGTTCAGGCTTGTTTGGTTTTGGCAGCATTTTTACTTCGGCGCATTTCCATTGGGTTGGGAAGTACTCAAGTCTGAGCATGGCATTATAGATGTAGGACAGAAGTTTAATGCATTTTGGAGGTAAGTTTTTAATGGTGATACCATCAATTTTGTCATATCCTGGTGATTTCTTAACATTTATACTCCGAATTTCAGCTTGCACTTCTGCGACTGTTGTCTTCCGGATTGGCAAACTTAGCTGGCAAGCCGAGTTAAGAAAATTGTCAACCTCTGTCACAGTTTCCTGGTTGTATTCTGAATTAGGTTGAAACACTGAGTGAAGATGTTGTGCAAATGCTTCCGCAATTTCTTTATCGCTTTTACACAGTCTACCATTGTTGTCAACTATTGCCGTTTTCCTTCTGCTTGGCCGCTTTAAATAGCTGGTTGCTCTCCAAAGACTATAACTTAGATCAGGTGTGAATGGATCAAGGCTTTTAAGATAATCCGATGTTGCATCATTTTTTAGTTCCCATAGTTTTTGCTTAAGATCTTTGGTAGCTTTATTCAGCAACTGTTTATCAATTGGGCTTCGGCTTAGTTGCCACTTCTTTCGGAGTTTTCTTTTATTTTTAATTAATTGTCTCACCTCCAGGGACAGATATGGTTTGTTGGATTGATTCTCGCTCGATTGTGGGGTGCAAAAAGCTGCAGCCTCATGAATTGCCTTAGTGAGAGTTTCAATAGCAGAATCAATTTCATCTCCTGTTCTAAGAGGTAAGTCAAGGCGTATTTTGTTCTCAAGCCAGTTTTTAAAAGCTCCGATGTTGGATCGTCTTGTGATGATTTTGTATGGCCGATTTTTCAATGTCACTGAAGCACCATAGGTCACTATACTTGGAGAGTGGTCTGAGCTTAATTCAAAGTTTTCTTCAATATGCAGTTGGTATTGTGGTATTCCATTGTACACTACAAAGTCTAATATATCTGGAATTTTTGTGGGATCTGTTGGCCAATATGTAGGTTTTCCGGTGCTCAATGTTGAATAATTCTTAGCATTAATGCATTTATAAAGTTCCGTACCTTAAGGATTCGCCAATCTAGATCCCCACCACGGATGTTTAGCGTTGTAATCACCGCCTGCTAAAAAGTGGCTGCCGAGATTTTGAAAGAACAGCTTAAAGTCGTCTTCTTTCAAAGTAGACCTAGGAGGAACATATATTGCGGCTATGGATGTTTCAGTATGCATGCACTTAATTTGTATTATGGCAGCTTGAATGGTATTCTGTTGAATACTGGTTAATTGTGTATATTTTAGTGTGTTTTTAATAATTATAGCGGCACCACCTCTAGCTGTGTTAGCTGGGTGATTTGCTACAATAGTTTCATAACCATTTATCTTAAAGAATGATTTTTTATTAAAGTGCGTCTCAGATATTAACATTATATCAATAAAATTTGATTTTAGGAAGAGATTTATTTCATTTAAATGATTGGCAAGCCCATTGGCATTCCATATGGCTATACGTAGATCTAATTGCATATTTTAGTAACAAGTTTAAGGATCATGTCTAGGAGATTTTTAGTTTGTTCGTACTGCTTTTCAATAAGTTTGTGTATACTATTTAGTGCCGTGGTCACGCTGTTGTCTGTTCCATCTCTTACTGCTTGTGCGTATGTTGGCTGGCTATTGTTGCAATTTGTATGGTTTGGTGGGATTTGTGTGTTTATAAATGTATTCTGTTGAGTCGTTCCATATTGATTTTTCTTATGTGCGTTGTCCGCGGAAGGCAGCCTGCCAGATACCAGCTGTTGATAGATTCTGCAGCCTTTGTAGCTGGCAGTATGATTTTCTGAGCAATTTGCACATTTGGTTGGCTGCTTTTCTTCTTTGGGACATAAATGACTTGGGTGGTGCAATGAGCATTTCACGCAATTAAATACTTTGTTGCAGTACGTCTTGGTGTGTCCAAATTCTTGACACCTATAACATTGAACAATGTCTCTTACTTTTTTAGGGGGTTCAATTGTAACTACCGCGTTATTAATGTATTTTAGATTATAAATTTCACAATTTTTGCTGTCTGGCTCTAGATCTAGGAAAAATATATTCAGTGGTTGCTTATCTATTCGACTCTTAATATTGTTAATTCCTCTCACTACATGCCCGCTTAATTCGATAGCTGATTTGATTGACTCAATTGGGGTGGAGTAATGCAAATTTTTGAGTACTACTCTAAAAGCTCTCTCTTGTTTTAATTGGTATGTGTGGAATTTCACTTTATCAATTCTCAGCCACTTTATAAGCTCTCTGTATTTTTCAACTGTCTTTACCATAATTCTTACTTGATTGTCTCTTTGTGTCTTATAATTGAATTCTCTAGTAGAAATTTTTGTTTTGATATAATCTATCAGACCTTCAATACGGCTGACCTCTTGAACAAATATAGGTGGTGGCTTAGGAATTTCCGGAGCTTCCAAATTGGCAATTGGCTGAGCACTTTCGCATTCGGTTTCCTTATCTTCATCTTTATCGTCGCATGTATCACTTAGTATGGCAAATGCATTTCTTGATTTGCTAGGTCCGAAGTCCAGTGCTGGGAGCTTTCTAACAGTTTTTGGCGAGCTATCACTTGCTCGTTTTAATATGCGTGGCTTAGAAGGACATTGTTGCCATTCCATTCCCCCGCCATCATCGTCAATCATGCTGCTATTGGGCAGCACCTCGCTAAGTGCTTATCTATATTAAAAATCCAAACACAGGGCTGTTATCTATATTAAAAATCCAAACACTGGGCTGTTAGCAGTGTAAAGACAGGGTTGTTTTGTTTTGCCAGAAAAGTCTAGAAAATTTGCACAGACACTGAATTGTATTAGATTGATTTTTTTTTTGCTTTGTATCCCAAAATTCAAATTATATTTAATCTTTAGGCACTTATGTTAATTATTAAACAACGATATTGCCACAAATGTGGACTTGTCCATAGATTTAATTAATTTTATTATCTTGAGGAACATGGCCATGCTTTTATATCGACAGATAAACCGACAGAAACCATTACTGAAACCCTCCACCGACGATCATTAATGAGATTAAACTCGTGTTCTAGACACTACAACATATTTCTTCACCTATGGACCTATTTGGGAACCCTTGTTTGGAAAGTCCTATCACGTAGTATCCAAATGCTGCCAAAAAGATGGTAAAAAGTAGTAGCTAGTAACATAGTATTCTGTTTTTTCACAATAAATTCCTAATTTATAATAGAAAACGCCGAAAACCAATTTGTTCACGGAGAGACACAGTAAACATATCTCAAAGTCGGTTGCATCCAATAGTAACATTTGCCACATTTTTGTGCTCAAAGGGTTAATCTCCTAATATCATACCATCTAAGGCCAAAACGCCAACGCTTTTGAAATAAAATCACAATTTTTAATATTAAAGCAAATTAAGATGTGATCCGCGTTTTCCATATACTGGCCGATTGTTTTATTTTACAAGGTTTAATCAACATAAATTAAAAAATGCTGAATTATTTTTCCCATACGCGAACTTGCTTGCAAATCAAGTAAAATGTCATTCAGCTCTTCTTTAAAGAGCTTCGAATCCGTCCAGTAGGTAAAGAGAAACTCTTGAAAACGACCAAGTACGAAATTATACCATAAAATTGACTCAGCTGACGATTCCTTCATTGGCTGATGAGCTGACAAGGTTTTAATAAAGCACTTTATGGTGCTGACCAGCACCAACTTTAGTTTAATATCCAATTCGTTATTGTTGGATTCTTTGCTTCCTAGGTATACCATATATCTTATAGTTGAGTGCAATAGTTCCCATAAATACATTTTGGATAGTTCTTCCTTAAGGTGAATAGAGAAAATCCACGTAACAATAGCCTGGGGTTCGATTATATTCAGCTTCATAAGTTTCACCGCAAAAATCACCTTATATTGTTCGTTGCTAGACCAAAGCTCGAATAGGACTCTCAATAGAGAATGTTGTGCAGGTTTGTCGACGACGAGCACCTGGATGCGTGAAAAAAATTATTATAAAACATACTAGGTGATATAATTGGAGCTCACCTTAAGATTGGGCGCAAACTTTGCGAGGGCGGCAAAGGTATGCGTGAAAGATTTTGAACCATATTGAAGAACAGTTTGCATGAGCACATCGATCTTGAGAAAATTATGTACTTCTGAAGCAGATGTCAATGTAGTTTCTATTATTTCAACCGTACATTTATTTCTCATATGCTCCAGTAGCGTCTTGGCAAGCAGTGCCCCGGGTAGTTGTTCGTCAAAATACTTAAAAAGCGGCAGCGGTGCAGCAGGCAGTATTTCCTTATAATTGGATGGCAGCATACGATCCAAATACTGGTGATAGGATAGTCTATGAGGAAAAGAAGTAGAATTTGTTTGTAAACAAACAGTATTTTTTTGTATCTACATACCGACACATCTTTTTCATCAGTTCCCGTAGATATATGGCACGAGGAAACAAGCTGGACGAACTTATGCTCTTCTCCCATTCGCGCCAGTTCCACTCAAATCGAAAGTTGCTTAAATGATGAGAAAACCAATCGACGAATCTATCAAAGCACGCCACGCTCATATTATCAATTTGATTAAACAGTATGCCCACAGCTTGAGCAACAACTTCCGGAAACTTGCTGCGGCGGAGCTTGCACAACTCGATTATAATAACACTATAGTTAATGATCAGAAAACGTGGCTTAGGTAGTTGAAACAACTGCCCTAGTATAACCTCGATGATGCAGTGTTCCATGGCCAAAGTTGGCCTGGCAAGGCACAGGCCCAACAGTTCACTAACGCATTTCTTACGTTCCAAGTGATTATAGTTTAATGTTTCCAAAATCTGTGATTCAATAAGGTGACGTTCAATGGAGAGTTCATCGGGCAATGAAGAGGTAACATCATAATCATTGCTATCGAATAAACGAAAAACCAGATATGGTCGAGGGTAGCTATAGCTGCTTATATGTTTGGGTGCACTTTGGTATGGTAAGCTGTGCTGCAATGCCTCACTAAGACGATCATCAAATGCCAGGTACGGACGCAAAATGTAACGAACCGTCCAACATTCGCGCTGCAGGCTTAATATTTGTTGCCACAACAGCTCCACATGATCCTGATGTGCATATGGCGAATCGTGTTCAAGCCACACGCTAAGCTGTGCAGCACTACCCTTGCACCTTTTCTTCATATAGATCTCCAGATGTTCCAGGATTCCCTGTAGCTCCCGCTTCCTTTTTTGAAACATTTCACGTCCAACCAGCGGCAGAGTTGATAGCACCGCATAGGCGTACCAATCGCAACGAGCTTGTGGTGTTTCCTTTTCAGCACATACCTTAAGCAGGGAGTTGAACAGTTCCACACATGAGTCCACCGTTGCAACATTAGTGTTGACCAGGCCGGCTAGAAACTGCAGCACACGATGAGCTTTTTCCCACTGGCATTCGCGTAGTGCTAGCAGAAACCGACCTGCTACATACGTCATGCATTCGCCTCCAAAAGTAAAGTCCAGTTCGTTGAGCAGACCCAGAAAAGTGGCATACTCACTGCCTTGCATGCTGCGATCTTCAACGCAACTGGTTAGTAACATTTTAATATCGCGCTTAAAGTTTGGCAGATGCTCCTTAATGATGAAAAATAGATTCTCTATGCGTAACTCAACCGATATGTTTTCATTGTTGCATAGCTGCTCCATCAAGTTTTGTATGTTCTTCAAGACTTCAGTGTCATCCATGCGACGTGAACGCTTGTGCGGAGGGCTTCGTGCCTCATCAACATCCATTCTTTCCAAAAATGTATCAGAATCACGGCGCTCGTTCTTATTCTTCGAAACTTTGATGACTACGGAGTCGCACTTGCGTTTTTCACTCATTTTTGCACTTATTTAAAGAGCAATTTTTACAACACGATTTATTATTTAATTTTCTCCAGCACTCTTAATGACTGCCAAAACAGAACTGACAAAATGTCACACAAATTATCCAAGTTGTAAACTTTTAAGCTTAAGTCAGCGTTGCTTTTTATTTATGTTTACATATATCTAAACGAGCATGGAAACAGATATTTGGCAGGCCTCCTATTGGTTAAATTTTTTCAACGCACCGGCGATATCGATAAATTGTACGTGCATTTTTATTAGCTATCGATAAATGCCATTTTTGTACTGATACGTGTGGCAACCTCACAAAAGCTATATATTCCATGGGTATTGAAACTGCAGTTTTTATTTATCAACAGCAACTTTATTGTTCTTCCCAGTGATTTGGACTTTCCAGCGACACACGGATAACCTTCTTTGTGTATCAACAAAAGATTTCAACATTCTGCGTAAAAATCAGCAATGTGGAGGAATACGTTCTAGCATATCAACGGCGGTGACCTTGTAAACACATTCCACATCCTATTGCAGCGTCTGTTAACCAGATCAGGTTTGGCTGTGAGCGGATGTCTGTCTTGGATCAAGTGGCTCGTTATATAAATGTGCCTAATTTCTCCTCCCCCACGGTCGCCCCAAAGATCTTAAAGTGGGTTGCGTTGGGCTAGTAAACCGATCGATCTTTTGATTGTTATGAGTACAAATTGTACTGGTCTGGGCTACAGACATGGTTATTCTTATTCTTCCTATTTAAAAAGATTTATATTTCATTTAAAGAGATTTCCTTTTATTATTTTAATGCTTGCTACTGTTCGCCTGACTCTTCCTTTTTCTACTCGGATTCGGAGTTCGATGCGTATTCCAAACTGTTCTATAATGAAGTATTTAAGGTTATTTCAAAGCTATTATAGGTAATTTCAACGATATTGTTTCCTGTTGGTACTAAACAATATTGTGAGAGAAAAATAAATATGGTGGTATTTCGAAAAGTCGACGAGACTCACATGAGTCTTTATACATAGCTTCTTGGCTCTAGCTTATATATCTTTAAAGATTGGAATACGCCGAATACGAAAACTCGATTTTAGACTTGGAACAATCCATTAAAGTTTTAACAAGTACTTTTTGAAGGCGCAAACTCTTACTGTATTATATGCCAAGGCCAGATGTCCAAATGAATCAACAGATCTATATGCGGACACATAGATATGGGTAATCGACCCAAATCGATGCGGAACATTTCAGTCAAAGCAAGTTATGATCTGATAAGACTTCTTCACATAGAAACAGAAAGCTATAATAAATGGCATAATTATATGGTACTGAATAATGTTTTACCTTGTCCTGAGCCAGCGAACACATCAAAACGTCCGAGTTTTTCGATCTGCGGCAGGTGCTATAATAAGAATGGCATCACCTGCAAGGTAGGGCTTATTAGAGATAGCTCAACGAGCAGTATTTGACTAAGCAATTACAAACATGTCGACGTCATCTTGGTGCATTTTATACGCTCCCGCTTGTGAATACCCATACGGAAATGCACCTACATTGCAGTCATTGTGTCTTCGCCTATCAGTGGCACCTTTCATTTGAATTCACGCATCAAATGGTCCAGCATGATCCGCTGGTGCAACACCAGTTGGTTCTACCAGCATTTCAACAACAAAAAGTAAGAGTTATGATCGCTACTGAAATTTGTGGGTTGCTATTGTTCAATGAAGTGGAAGACAACATCGCGCTTTTTTGGCTTCCAACTTTTCGAGCTTCAT